>QANY01005876.1:138842-738842 GCA_003255025.1 Datisca glomerata | reverse complement strand
AATGGTCGCCCCATGTACTTCTGTCTCGTGCATTATGTTGATCATGTTCAAAACATGTTCTCGCACAGAAGTACCATTTCTCATCTTAGTTGTCATATAGCTCCTAATAGACTTATGATGACTTTGATCAGACTACTGCCCAAACATAGCCTGTAGAGATTTCATAATCTCATAGGCAGTCTTCATGCTTTCATGCTTGGTTCTCAAAACATCATTCATGCTTACAAGCTTGTAGCACTTCACCTTCTTGTTTGATATGATCCAAGCATCATATTTTTCACTAACATTATTAGGGGCATTAACAGCGGGTTCCTCTGGAAATTTCTTAGTAAGAACGAATTTGTGGTTCTCACAAATTAGCATTAAGTGCATATTTGATTTCCATAGTATGAAATTATCACTATTCAATATTTCAAAAGCGAGTAAAGAAGTAACAGAGTTGCCCATAGACATAATAATGATAATTGAAATTTAAAACATACACGATTCAATATAATTGATAAATATCTAGTACTCGGAATGTAAGCGTGATGCATGAATGCAACATAATAAACACACAAGTTTAGCATTTACTAATCACGATAAAACAACTCAACGATTAATGTGCAACACTAGGGTCAGTCAAATTAATCTCAGACTGTGTATGAGACATTTTCATCCTTATTAATTAAAACTTAAAATATCTCATATTTTATCTTTTAACAATAAGGTATCACTTGTGTGATCAAGTCACAACTATTCACATGAAAGCTCAATTATGACTTTGTGAGTGTAACCCATCATTTCAGATTATGACTTCATTTAGAATATGTCACCTTAGGGTTGGTCTAAACTAAACTACATTACATCCTTCTATCTTCTTAAGAAGTCCAATCTTGATATTAGTATAGCTCGAAACCTTCTTTAGGAAGATGAAAACAAAGTCATCTCAAGGCCATTACTGCACCTCACGATGTTGTACTAATGTTGGAGACTATAGGTTACATTGACATGTCAACCTTCTCTCATTCACTATTTTAGGAATATGTGTTTCTATTTTTAACTAATTAATAATTCCAAATTAATCATTTGTTAAAATAATAACCCTATAAATATTTAAAAATCAGTTATACCAATCTCATTTGTCTAAGTTCATTTAACATTCTAAAGCACCTAAGTCAGAATTAGTGAACTTAGATAAACTAATTAATTATATTCATCAAACTTTAATAAAACACTTTTACTAAAGTCAGATATCCTAAAGTTTACTATAACTCTTAATGTGGTGTGACTATCAAGTTTTAACTAATTAAAACCTAGCAGTTTACATGCTATTGATTTTGAAACACAATACATATAAATATATAAGGACAATCCTAATAAATAATGTTTCTAATGATGATATGCATGATCAAATGAAACTGTGTGGGGTTTTCATGCATGGCATGTGATCGACTAATGCATGGACATGTTATCAAACATAAAAATTAAAATAATTATTTAATAACTAAATAAAATAATAATTGACCGTTTGACTATGAATATTTCTAAATTACAACTCTTGAAATAAAATATAGTGATAGGGTTGGTTGGTATCAGGGTTTCTGTGAAACTTCCTCAATTGTGACAACAATTGCCACCAACAATAAGACTCTCCTATCGCCTCCTATCACCGTCGGCTAGCCACAACCGCTGCCAACCACCGTCGCCGGTCGACCCCAGTCGTCTGCCACCGCCAGCCATCAATTTTTCTGACAACGTCACCGGAATAGTAAATTCCAGTGACCTTGCCGGTAATCCAGAATCAGCGGTGCCAGCGCTAAAAATCCAATAATATAACCATATTTTTCATATATTCAAAAAATATAACCATCCATTCATTCATACATATCTCATATTATATGAATAATGCAAGAAAATCTACACATCATTTAAAAATATTCATAGTCAATCGGTCCAACTTTAAAAATATAAATTTTATTTTTTTACCCATATACTAGTCTAAGACAGAGGGTGACATCACCCTCTGTTACTTAACAGAGGGTGATGTCACCCACTGTAAAAAAATTTTGTACTTTATATTTTTTGAGTTATTTTTTGTTTTTTACATTTTATTTTATATTTTTTATTTTTTTGAGTTTGTTTATTTTTCTATTTTTTCAGTAGATATTATTCGTATGTTTTAATTTATTTTTATATATGTTTTTAATTATTTCACGTCTTCTTTCATTATTTTCACTCTACATATTTTTTTAAATTTATCATACATATTTTTCATCTCTAACATTTCTTTCTATTTTTTTTATAGTTATTATCTCTTCTTATTTATTTATGTATTATTTTCTTATGTCACAGTTGTATGTGATTATTATTTTATTCTTTGATCATCAGAATTGACGCTATTAAATTAAAAGCATAACAATTTGATTTAAATTTTTTTAATTTTTTTTTTAATTTTTTTTTTAGTTTTCACTAAATAAAATCCGATGACGGACTTTAAAATTTTTGGGATACCAAATTTCTCGAACTACCGAGATGAGGAGTTAGTTTTAGGATACCGAGAGTAACTCCAATAACGCTTTGATTAAAAAAAATAATTTTTAATGATCTTTGTACCACCCGTTGAAGATATTTATTTGCTCATTTTTATGATGCAAAATGTAACAAATAAGACATTCAAAATTGAATTTCTATAACATTATTTAAAAAATAATAATTTGGATAGTATTTGATTAAATTTGGTAACCATTTTTCATAATAGGCGTTGTGGGGTGCTAATACATTTCCCACACGTAAATGACTCCCGAACCAACTTTAAATTTTCGCAGACAAAAAAAATTGAATTTAAAATTGAGTGACCAATCACGCCTTAAAATGATTGGTGGCGACTCCGAATTTCTTTTTTTTTTCAAAAAATGATTTTTCAATCGCCGCTTCGCGTCGCATGCACGTTGCAACAGCTTGGTGACTCCACTGGGGACAAATAATTGGTCTAACCATCTTTAGATCAATAGAGAGTCAAGCCAAAATTGCATCATATGCTATCCTTTTGTATGGTTATTTGTTTGTTTATTTGATTCATTATTTTTTCTAATTCGTGCATGTAGTTGTACATAAGTCATTTTTTTCGAAGTATATTTCTTTATATAATTTCTAATTTCACACATATACACTATCCCTGTACCCAGGTTTTCTCTTTAGGATTAGCAAGAATAAGTAGTGGAATGCCTTCGTGGAACTACGATTCCCGTGCAGGCTCATGAAAGTTCTCACTCAGATCGACCCTTTCGGGATACCGTTTGGAGGCCCCTGTTACTCCGTTCGGATAATAGTGAGGATAACCTGAGAGCCTATTAAGAGATTTGAGAGCCCAACCACTGCATTTTGTTTTTAAAGCCCATCTCATGACCAATATTTGATAGAAATAAAGATTCTGCTTAATTATGATATCTGATTAATTTTGTTCATGTATATATGTCTTACGCTCTTTAAACATTTCTTTTCTTTCCCATTGTTTTACTTCTAACTTCGTCTTTCCTTTTTGCATACATGCATCATGTTGCTAATAGGGATTGTAGAGAAGTATTCAATTTATTCATATTTTAGAGACCATGACTTCTACTCCAAGTGTGATAGAAGATCAAGTTACAGTAGCACAATGGTCAGAGGAAACATAGAAACGAAAAGGAGATTGTCAAAAAAAGGAGGATGTCATTCTTCTGCTACCAATCACTAAGATAGAGTTCTCACACACTAACTTGGAGAGGTTGAAGAAGATGAGGGAGGATTTTTCACCAGAGCAGAAAAATTTGTTTGTCGGTAAATATGGTCACATCGCTAATATTTTGTATATTAAAGACAATGCTCCCGTTCTTAAGGCTTTAATGCATTTCTGGGACCCTCTGTACAGATGTTTCACCTTTGGAATAATTCATCTTACTCCTACAATTGAAAAATATCAAACCCTACTGAATGTCCTGCTGCAAAGCACATATAAAGTTTATAATTATGACAAAAGGCTCACATTGAAGAGAGCTTTATCCGAGCTCTTGGGTACTGTCCATACATATGAGATTGAGAAAATGTTGAAAGTTAAAGGGGGGAATGAGTGTGTGCCGCTGGATTACCTCTTAGATCTCATCCAAAATATCTTAAAGGAAGATAAGGGTATGACTCTTTATGCTCTCTATATATATGGCACCGTGTTGCTTCCAAAAATTTAAGGCTATGTAGATGATAAAGTGATAAAAATGTTCCTGCAAGTTGAACATGGTGTTAACCCTATTATCTCAATTCTAGCTGAGACTTTTCGTTCCTTAAATCACATATGATCGCTTAAAAAAGGGAAGTTCATCAGCTCTCCATCTCTTTTGTGTATTTGGATTCTTAGCCATCTAAGATGTCCACCAAATTTCAAATATCCTCAAGTTAAGTTTTCAAGTCCATGGATGAAGACGAGAATGCCCGTTGCAGAATTTGGATTGGCCAAATGGAATCCGCAATTTCCCACAAAATGGGTGTGGCTCTCACACCTATCAAAATTGAAAGATGAGGATGTTATCTGGAAAGGCCAATGAATGTCGTTGACATCGATGATCTACAAATGTGGTGACTATCAATGGGTCCCGCTCCCAGGACCATGGGGTTGTACTAGTTATGCTCCGCTAATGGTGCTCCGTCAACTATACATGAGATAGTTTATCCCTGCCACGCACGTATTAAAGGACATTGAGATCAGTTATGATTCTCAAGATATTGAGAAAAAAGTGCAGCAGCTAATTGGAGCTTGGAAAATAATGAGAAGAGTGCGAAATGAGAAGAATCACATGAATTGCACAAAGGAATATGAAACGTGGCTTAAGAGTAGAGGCAAAGTAACTATTGCCTTACCAGTTGAGGATTTACAATCACACAAGTTACCAGAAGCTTAAGAGGAGATTGTTAAAAATGAGGAGTGAGATGAGTTATATGAGGAGTGTCAAAAGAATTTAGCTCTTTTGGAAGAAAACAGACGTCTAACACTCAAGATGAATTTGTCTAGCCAGCACAGGATCAAAGCGGAAAAATGACTCAGAGATTTAAGAAACAAAGTTAAGGATCAAGAATATCAGAAGTGGAAAAACTTAGAGTTGGAAACTGACACTCGTAAACTGAACAACAAAATTAGAAGGATGGCAGAGGATAATGAGAATTTGCGAGCGGTAATCTATGAACAAGAGGATCGAATCCTGAAGCTAGAAAGGAAAAATAAGCTTGTACAAGAGGTTTAGAAGAGGTTAAAGGGGCTGTCGATAAGAAAAATGCGTACATCGTTAAGTTAGAAAAAAAATATGACTTATTATGATGAATCACTAATAATTTACAAGTTAATTTAGAGAATAAAAAAGTTAGAAAGACTGAGTCACCAAATGATAGTGAAGAATTATTGAAAGTCATTGCAAGCCTTGAGCACCAAGTTGGAGCGTATTAGAACGTGGCAGAGAAATTGGCAAGAAATAATGATGCTAATGTCGACGCACTGAGATATGATTTCCAATTACTACAACAAGAGCACGACTTGATTCGACAATGATCAGGGCAGGCTATAGGATGGCTTAAAGGCGTGGCTGTGAGAGCGAGTAATTTGGAGGAACAAGCATCATTTTTGAAAAAAAGTGTTTTGCCCATCCATCCTAATGGGGAGAACTTGTCTAAGTTCTTGGAAGAAATCAACAGAGATCTGAGTCATTTTGATCATTTTGTATAAACTCATATCCTAGAGTAGTATAGTTTGACTTCTACATACTCAATTGTAGTGGATGACTCTACTAATTGAATGAAATTGAGTACTTTTGGACTTTCACTTTGCGTAAAATCATTTCTCAAGCATAAATTTACTTTCATTATTATTATCGTTATTATTTATTCTTCTTCATTAGCAAAATCTACTATCTCATTTTTCTTTATTTATTAAGAAAACTTTTCAAAGATAGCTCGTCAACTTCGACATCCTTATCGAACGCGAGCTCAAGTTAGGGTCATGGACGAGCAAGAAAGAGAGCAATCGCTAGAGGAAATGAAAGAAGAAATTAGGGAGCTGAAAGAGCAAATGGCAAGAGTCCTGGAACTCCTCGCCGCGAGTAAGGGAAAAGTCTGTCTTGAAAATCTGCAAGGGGCTCAATCATCACAAAATCAACTGCCAAACGATACTCCACCTTACCCTTCTGGGTTCACTCCAACCTATCAATGTCATCAGACCGACCACTTTCAGGATGCTTCACCACCAGCAAATATCCAGCACTATCCATTTTCAAGTGTCCAGGAAATGATGCAGACAGGTAAAAGTTGGTACAACCCATCCACAATGGCACTTGACCACAACCAAGCTTTCACCCCACAAGATGAACTCGCTAATTAGCCAACCATCATACCCGATGTTGATGACCCAAAGGGGCAGAGGCTTGTTACTAAACCAAGCGAAGATCCGCTCTCGAAAGATAAACTTAACTTTTTAGAGGAAAGATTGCACGCCATTGAAGGGTCAAATGTATATGGTACCATTGATGCCACCCAATTATGTTTGGTCCCAGATATTACTATCCCACACAAATTCAAACTACCTGAATTTGAAAAATATGATGGTAGTACATACCCGAGAAGTCACCTTATTATGTATTACAGAAAGATGGTTGTTTGTGCAAATAATGATAAGCTATTGATTCATTTCTTTCAAGATAGCTTGACAGGGCCTGCATCTCGCTGGTATATTCAATTGGATAACCAACATATTCGGAGGTGGAAAGGTTTAGCTGATGCTTTCTTAAGACAATACAAGTACAACATAGACATGGCTCCCGATCGTCTGGATCTACAAAGGATGGAGAAAAAACCTACTGAAGGCTTCAAAGAATATGCGCAAAGGTGGAGGGAATTAGCTTCTCAAGTGCACCCCCTGTCAGAAAAGGAGATGGCTACAGTGTTTATCAACACCTTGAGATCTCCATTCTAAGATAGGATGATTGGAAATGCTTCAAACAACTTCTCTGATATTATAGTGATTGGCGAAATGATTTAATATGGGGTAAAGAATGGAAGAATTTTGGAAGTGGTATCTGATACATCATCCATAAAAAAGGGGCCGCCGTTGAATAAAAAAGAATGGGATGTACATATGATCAATTTTGGGTACCCATCACAAGCTGCAAACTCGAGGAAGGGATTTCCAAAGTATAGTGAAGGGCCTAAATCTGTGACATCATATGTGGCAAATACCTTACAAATTATGTACAATTATCACTCTCAATAATCAGCATTTCAAAACAACCCGAGACCTGGTTTCAGACCACCAACTCACGAGCAAAATGTTGGTCAGGCTGATCAGCCTCTGAGGGAAAATAGAAATAATCAATGTTTTGTCCAATATGATCCAATCTCCATGTCATATACAGAAATCTTACCTCAATTGATACGGAATAATCAATTGGTGCCAATTCCTTTTGAACCTCTACAACCACCATACCTAAGGTGGTATGATCCGACTGCTCGTTGTGATTATCATGCTGGGGCATTGGGACATTCGACTAAGAATTACACGGCATTAAAAGGTAGAGTACATGCATTGATAATGGCTGGATAGTTGAATTTCAAAAATACTAATGAGAATCCAGATATCAATTCCATCCCTATACCAAATCATGAGAATCCTATCGTAAATGCAATTGAGGAATATTTTTCATATGGAAAGAGAGACGTGGAAGATGTGAGCACGTCAAT
Source organism: Datisca glomerata (assembly GCA_003255025.1). Classification (NCBI taxonomy): domain Eukaryota; kingdom Viridiplantae; phylum Streptophyta; class Magnoliopsida; order Cucurbitales; family Datiscaceae; genus Datisca; species Datisca glomerata. The sequence goes on along the minus strand of QANY01005876.1, from coordinate 731,111 downwards.
GGAGACACTTTTCCATCTTCTTTCTAGAGCAGGGTACACCTACCCAACACGCTCAGAGGATGAAGGCATTTCTAGGAAGCATATGCATGACTTTAATTGTTTGTTTCATAAGAATGTGACAGGGCATACAATTGAGGAATGTGCTGATTTTAAAATGGAAGTGCAAAAGTTGTTGGATGCAAAAATACTTACAATAATTCATAAAGGAGAAAGCGAATACTAGGAAGATGACTCTTTAGTCCTCATGATAACTAAAGAATCATCTTAAGTTAATGTTGAAGTGCCGCATATATCCCAAAACCTCTCACAATACATTACGAGAAAAGTCAACTCACACCACTACGTCTTATGCTCCGATGCCTATCACCATCCAAATACCGGGTGCGTTTACTTACAAAGATTCAAGAGCAGTACGATGGACGTACATATATGAGGTCATTACAAGCGGTAACGACAAAACTCAAGCGCTAAATCCATCTGACCTCGATCTCCTCATAACTAATATTTTAGAAGTAGGTGGGATGACGAGGAGTGGCAGATGCTACACGCCAGAATTTTTGAAAATGGATAAAAGTGATGAGTTTGAAAGGGAAAGGAAAGGGAAAGCCAAAGAAGGAGACAATGGTCATGAATTTCAAGTAGAAATGCATGGCGGCCAAGTGATAGACCCGGATATAATAAGAGGTACGGAGAAAGAAAGAACAGTGTCTGAAGAAGAAGTATGTGAATTTTTGAAGCTCATCAAGCAAAGCGAGTATAAGGTGATAGAACAACTTAATCGTTTACATGCTCGCATATCTTTACTGTCACTCTTTTGGAATTCTGAACCACATCGCCAAGCATTATTTAAGGTGGAGAAGTTGAGTGGAATTGTGGAAAATATTACCGCACCAAATTTTATCACTTTCACAGATGATGAAATCCATGCCGATGGTACTGGACACACCAGAGCTCTACATATATCCGAGAAATGTGGGGATTATGTTGTTGCAAAAGTAGTGATTGATAATGGCTCGTCTCTAAATGTAATTCCAAGATCCACATTAACAAAGCTTCATGTGGACGCAACATATATGCGACCGAGCATGATGATAGTAAGAGCATTCGACGGTGGTCTCTATAGATTATTTTACCAAATGGGTGGAGGCAAGTTCTTATTCAAGTGTAACCAGGTGCGGTTGTTAAGTTTATTAAAAGGAAAGAATTTGTCGATATGGTCTACCTGGAAGGACCATCACAGATCATGGGACAAATTTAAATAACAAGATAATGAAATAATTATGTGAGCAATTCAAAATTAAGCATAATAATTCAACTATTTATCGTCTGAAAATTAACGGAGTAGTGGAAGTAGCCAATAAGAACATAAAAAGGATCATAGAGAAGATGACGGAGGTTTATAAGGATTGGCATGAGATGCTCCCGTTTGCACTGCATGGGTACCGCACATCAGTCCGAACATCAACTGGGGCAACGCCATTCTCTTTTGTATATGGCATGGAAGCGGTCCTTCCAATTGAGGTGAAAATTCCCTCCCTCAGAGTCTTAATAGAGGTGAAATTAGAAGAAGCAGAGTGAGTACAAACACGATATGAGCAATTGAATTTTATCAAGGAAAAAAGATTGACTGCATTATGTAGAGGTCAATTATATGAAAGAAAAATGATGCACGCATATGACAAAAAATTGCGTCCCCAATGTTTCCGAGAAGGAGATTTGGTGTTGAAAAAGATACTTTCATATCAAAAGGATCACCGGGGGAAGTGGACCCCAAATTACGAAAGACCTTTCATTGTCAAGAAGGCTTTCTCTGGAGGAGCTCTCATGCTAACGAACATGGTGATTTACCGCACATAGTCAATTCTGATACAGTCAATAAGTATTTCATTTGACCGCTCTAAGAATGGGGAGAAATGAAGTTAGGCAAAAAATGTTTTAAAAAAAAGAGCTGTCTCGAATATTTGAGATATTCTTCTTCTATTTTTTTTTCAAATCATCGTTTGTAAACATTATTCATCATCAATGAAAATCCTTTTTTCTTTCTCAGATGACAAATACATATACTGCATCTTCTCTTTATTTCCATTATTTCTTATTCCTCTTAATTCTAAGATATCATTAGTTAATTATTAAATAATTATATATATATATATATGTGTAAAAAAAGAAAATTAAAAAAAACAGAGGGTGACATCACCCTCTCTTACTTAACAGAGGGTGATGTCACCTACTGTATTATTTTTTTTCCACTTAGAATTTTTTTTAGAGTTTGTTTTTGCTTTTTACATTTTTTTTTACTTTTTACATTTTTTTGTTTTTTTGTGTTTGTTTATTTTTCTATATTTTCAGTAGATATTATTGGTCTGTTATAATTTATTTTTATATATATTTTTAATTATTTTACGTCTTGTTTTATTATTTTCACTCTACATATTTTTTTTTAAATTTATCATACATATTTATCATCTCTAACATTCCTTTTCATTATTCTTTTTTTTTCTTTATAGTTTTTATCTCTTCTTATTTATTTATGTATTATTGTCATATGTCACGGTTGTATGTGATTATTATTTTATTCTTTTATCATCAGAATTGACGCTCATAAATTAAAACCATAACAATTTGTTTTAAATTTTGTTAATTTTTTTATTTAGTTTTCACTAAAAAAATCCGATGACGGACTTTAGAATTTTTAGGATACCAAAATTCTTGAACTACCGATGTGAGAAGTTATTTTTAGGATACTGAGAGTAACTCCAATAACGTTTTAATTAAAAAAATAATTTTTTAATAGTCTTTGTACCACCCGTTGAAGGATATTTATTTGCTTATTTTTATAATGCAAAATGTACCGAATGGGACATTCAAAATTGAATTTCTATAACATTATTTAAAAAAAAATTGGATAGTATTTGATTAAATTTGGTAACCATTTTTCATAATGGGCGTTGTGTGGTGCTAATACCTTCCTCACACGCAAATGACTCCCGAGTCAACTTTAAATTTTTGCAGACCAAAATATTTGATTTTAAAATTGGGTGACCAATCACGCTCTAAAATGACTGGTGGCGACTCCGAATTTCTTTTTTTTCTCAAAAAATAATTTTTCAATCGCCGCTCCGCGTCACATATACGTTGCGATAATATAAATATATAAAGACCGCTCTGATATCAGATGTTAGTATGCAAGGCGTGTGCGCAGCGGAGGCGTGTGCGCAGCGAAAGCGTGTGGCGTGAGGCCATTTAATTTTTTTTAAAAAGATTGAATCTTTTGATAAAATTAAACTTGCGCAATGCCACGATAACAAAAAAACGTTTTATTGAAAACTCTTTTCAATAAGTCAGAATCGATTATGTATTTATATATTAAATCTACAACATACAATGTTAGGAATTATATACCTTTTGTAGTCTCAATTAAGCATCCTTGCAAAATCGATAGATCCTCCATCCCACGAACCCGTTCCAACGAACAGTAGACTGCGAGATCCACACCAATATCTTCCAAATCAATCATCAACGAACTAGGACGTGTGTGGAGACGTAGAATATTACAAGACACTTTTTCTCTCTCTAGATGTTCTCAACACATGAGATCTAGAGATTTACTAAAAAGGCCTTTTGTGAGACGATTCTTTAAAAGAGCATGGTGATTATTGTTTTAGAGATTTGATTAACTATTAATCGTAAAGGAAAATCACTCAGAGCAATTGTGTTCACAACTCAATTCTCTTATTCATTAACTGATGATTTGATCAACTGATGTCACAAGAATAAAATTTGTATCTTATTCTAGATAATGGTGTATCAGATATTTAGGGATAATTAAAAATTAAAAATAATATTTAATTTCAAATTGCCCAATACAGTAAGACCCACTGTATAATGGTGCACAACTGCAGTGCCACATGAAACTCCAATGTTACACCCCCACTATTATAGTACCACGTGGCGCTACAGTATTCCATGTCATTCTCTAATACCGAATAAGTGATTATCACGGATTAATATCTATATATCAGTTAATTCAAAATTAACATATATGATTATCCATATCAACTAAATTATCTATTATTTCACAAATAACAGATTTAGTTGATTCAAAATATTATATAATAATAATTTAATTATCTTATTTCATAAATTAGATATCATGTCTCACTTATCGATAAGTAAAAAAATCTAATAATTATTTATATATTAATTCCGAAAATTACATATATATATATATATATGTGTATGTATGTATGTATATATAATTTGATTGATTAATTAATCACACATAATTATCTTATAATTATGTACTTGTCCTAGAAGAAAAATTCATTTGTAAGTTAGTCATTTTCTCATGTCCTGAAATATTCACACCCTAGACTGTGTAGTATAGATGTGACTTGAGGACCATGAACTTATAATCCTAAGTTTCAATAAACCAGATTATTAATTAATCTCTTTAATTAAATAATCTTATTTATTATTTTCATTATTACTCCACTATAAATATAGAATTGAACTCTTAGTGATTATAGAATGTATTTACAAAGTATTTCCATGTAGTCCACTTATATAATCATCCAATTATTGGTTCGTAAATTAGAACTTATCAAAATTATCATTTTACCCTTTTAATTACCTCTTGATCCCTAAGTACCATTAATCGACTAGTGAATGACTAATTTATAACCTTATTATAAATTTGAGCTCAATAACTATTCAGTTACAGAACTAACACTTAAGGAAACCAATATACGATCCGTTTGGAAAGTTAGGATTCTAAATCTTGTAAGATCATGTTCCCAGCCATCCATATCAATGAATCTCCAAAACAAAAATCACTAGCATGTTTTATAAACAAATCTTAACGAGTGAATCAAAAGATCTTGTAAACATGTATAGGAGTTCATGACTACTCAGGATTTAGATTGATCTACATAAGATCACTGAATTGATGTGTATTAAATCTTTATTATAAACGACACGTTGATAAAGATATAAATTCACATTGGTCCAGTCATATATATTTTCATTATATAAAGTACATTCACTAAGATGTCTATCGGATCTAAATCACACACATTCATAATGCTTAGTTATTCGTACTAGCAACTATTCATTAAAGATTTCATACTTTAATATGTTGCTGATAATTTTATCCATTATCTATGATCTTAGTCATCTCGTACTAATACAAGATCACAATCTCATTAATGAATATAGAATTTTCATATACTTATATAAATTATTCAACATTAATTATAAGAAAAATGTAATGCTCATTGAATTTCATATCAAAAAGTCAATACACATGTTGTAAGTGCATAACCCCCAACAATTACAAGCTTTGATATCATTAATTAAGATCAAAGAATCAGAAAAAAATACTAATATAAGAAAGACCAACATGTGAAGAGTATTTGATAGCCCAAAGAAGCGTATAAACCTCAGCAAGAATAGCACAAGAAATGCCAGATCTCTTACCCATACCTGCAGTAAAAAGATTACCACCTGGAACATAGCGACACCAACCCAAACCAGCTATACCGCTCTTTACATCCCAAGCTACATCTGACTGAAGTCTCCGACCCCAAACTTGCAGCGAAGTAGAAAATTGACTACGAGGAGGAATATCAAAAATTCCATCAGAAGATGAGATACATCTCTCAATATGTGCTTCAAACACTTTAACTGCATCCAATAGATCAAAACCGGCAGATTCAAAACAAGCTTTATTTCTGCACTTCTAGAGTCTCCAAAGGTCGAAAATAAACCACCGCATGAGCCAATTGTGATCAGGGTGTTTCTCTATTTTATCGACAATTACTGTCCAAAAATCAAGAAAGGAGGCACCTTTAAGTCTGCATGAATTTAGATTAAGAGGACTAACAAACCAAAATTTAAAAGCAAAATGACAAAAGAAAAAAATATGTTTAACAGATTCCTCCCCAGACCCACAAATGTGACATACAGGGTCAATATTCATTCATCTCCTCACCAGATTTCCTTTACAAGTAAGAAAATTGTTCAAGCATCTCCGGGTAAAGTCTTTGAGATTAGGGGGAACTTTTAATCTCTAGACCGACTTCCATACTTGCTTGTTGACCAAGCAAGAGCTTGATTCGCCTATACCTTTCTTGCCCTAACTACCATTTCTGTGAAGAAAACAAGCCACTGTATAACCCGATTTCACAGTGTACTACCCTCATGCCGAGTGATGCCATACTTGAATATCTAAATTGTCGTGTGTACTAACTGGAATCTGGCCGATAATGCTGCTATCCTTTTGTCAAAAAATGAATTAATTAACTGGATATTCCAACCCCATCCATCTGGATGAAAAAGATCCCTAACTTTGGATAATTAAGAAATTTTAGGTGTCAAGACTCTGAAAGTATAAGGCTTCGGAATCCAAGCATCATCCCAGATATCAATATTTCTCCCATCACCGACACTCCATCTCACGCCATGCAACAGAATTTTTCGACCTTCACACAAACTATGCCAGCCCCAAGATAGAAGTCTCCCAATAGAAGCAGAAAGACAATCAGAATCTCAGAAGTATTTACTCTTCAGGAACGAGGCAAGCAGAGAATCGGGTTAGACAGGATCCTCCATCCTTGTTTAGCCAAAAACGCTAGATTAAAAGAAGATAAGTCTTTAAACCCAATCCTCCTTCTAACTTGGGACGAGCAATTATATACCATGAACCTCAGTGGATACCTGATTTGCACGGAGATGAACTCCACAGTAATTTGCCATATAACAACAAGTTTTCTTACACATAGTGATCGGAAACTTGAAGCAAGACATTGTATAATTGGGAATGTGCATCGCTACAAAGTTGATTAAAATTTCACAATGCTTTAAAAACCTCAGTCTTTGAAACTCCAAAATCAGTCTCCACACCCAAATATTTTTCTAACGAATCTGCTCGTCCCATACCTGCCAGGCCTACAAGGTCATCCTACCTGAAATAGGAAATGTTATTACCAAAGACAACTAAACTTTTCTGCTTGTTAACTTCTTTCCCTGAGTGTCATAAGCTTTACAAAACAACAAAGATGATATCATTAGCCTCAATGATCATCCTTGAAAGAACTTCAGCATAGATAATAAATAGGAACGAGGAAAGAGGAACTCCCTGTCTCAAACCACTACTCGGGAAAAAAGTTTTACTCAGCTCACCATTTAGGGAGATACTATATTTAATAGTAATGCATTCAAAAATCCACTTCCTCCATTTATCAGAAAATCTAAACTTCTCCATGGCCACCAGAAGAAAATCACATTCGACTCTATCGTACGCTTTGGACATATCAATTTTGATTGTCATGTCACCTTCTTTCCATTTCTTTTGAATCGAAGAGAGTGCAAAATCTCATGTGCAATCATTACATTATCAATAATTTGATGACCAGGCACTTTGACTAATTCCTATAATTTTATCAATGACTGTTCTAAGATGATTAGTAAGAATCTTAGATATAATTTTATAAGAGATACTACAAAGACTAATAGGGTGAGGTTGAGACATATTCCTAGGACAATTCATTTTAGTTTGAGAACAATGTGTGTAAGATTAGTGTCAGAAGGAAAGGAGCAAGTATTAGAAAACCTCTGAACCATAGTGATAACATCCGAACTGATGATATTACAATTTTGATGAAAGAAGGCGGCAGTGAAACCATCAGGGCCTGGAGCTTTAGAAGGGTGGATGCCATGAACTGCTGCCTAAATCTTATTGACCTTAACATCCTCATCCAATAAAAGTGATAATCATCAAGACAACTGTCACAATTTGCCAAAATTGACTCAATCAACTCTGCACTGGGGTGAGAAGAAATAAATAGGTTTTGAAAATACTCTAAGAAAATATTTTGAATAGCCTTAGACTAGTACACTAGAACCCATTCTTATCTTCCAACCCAAAAATTTGGTTATTCCTTCTCCTAGCCTTGAATTTCGCGTGAAAAAAAGGAAGTGTTCCTGTCACCATTTTGGAGCCATAAAACATGAGCCCTATCTTTCCAAGATTTTTCTTCCTGAATAACAGCTTCCTGATAGACTTTTTCTAACGAACGAACTTCCTTAAAATCCACCAAACTATGAGAATAAGCTTCTGTAAGCTTGGCATGAGTCAATTTCTGTAATCAACTAAAATTAGCAGTATATTCCTTCCTCCTACATTAAAGAATAGAATTATGGGTCACAGTAGTTTTAACATAAATCTGACCTCCACTGGTATCATTCCCCTCTGCCAACCACGCAGATTTAATTAGCTTCCTGCACTTTTCAAACTCAAGCCATCTCATATCGTACTTGAACTGTTGTATGTATCTTATCCTCTCATTAATTGTATCTAGCAATAAACGATCAGAACCAGGATATGTTAAATGATAAGCCTCAAAGACTGATAATCGTGAAGCCAATCTGGATGGGCAAAACACCTATCCAATCTTTCCTTAATCAGATTCGGATAATCATGTTTGTAAATCCAGGTAAAGGGCAGACCCACAAAGCCAATATCCATCAGATTATAGTTGTGTCGTAAAATCTGAAAGTAAATAAAAATTGTTGGGATCACGAGCATTACCCCCAAATTCCTCATCAGAACTAGGGGTGAAAAAAAATTGCTACCAAACCAAACCGAAAATGGTTGATTCAGTCAGTTTTATAAGTTAAATCGGTTTGGTTCGGTTCGATATTCTTAACGAACTGTAAGTTTAGTTTGGTTCGAAAAAACATATGATTTCAAACCGAACCGACGTAAAAATAAAAAATTAAATACTATATATATATATATATATATATATATATCTACTAAACCACACGCCTGCCTCCCTCCCTCTCTTCCCTCTCATCTTCGTTCTCTCTCCTTCCCTCTCTTTTTCTTCATAAAAAAACTACAAAGCCTAAGCTTCTCCTCAGCCACTCCACCCTCAGCACAACAACCATCTTCTCCTCACCTAGCAGTCGCAGCCATCTCCTCCTCTCGCAGGCATCCTCTCCTCTACTCACAACCGTCTTCTCTTGTTTGGTCTTCCTTCTCACTCTGCCTTCTCTCAACTCGTAGTACCCCATCTCTTTCGCAATGGAGGTCTCTCTCTCTCGTGGCGACTGAGATCTACTCAAATCTGAGTTGATCTTAGCTTAGATATGAGCTCAGATCTACTTAAATTTGAGCTCAGATTTACTCAGAGATCTAAGTACTTTTATCGCCCTATTTTTTAATTTTAGAGATTTTAATGTCAGGGTTCTTATTTTCTGCTCAGATCTTAGTAGATTTTGTTTTTTTCTTGCATTAATTTTTAGTTTTGAAGATTATAATTATAGAGTTCTTATTTTACAGTAAAAATTTACTAATTTTGTTTTGGAGAATCTTTAACCCTATTTTTTTAGATTAAGGTTTGTAGTTAATTTGATTTGTTTGCAATTTAATTCTATTCAATGTGAATTTTGGAGAATTAGTAGTTTTACTGAGAATTTGTAGTTTTACTAAGAATTTGTAGTTGATGAATTGTAGAAATTGGTTTTGTGCAATTTTTTTAACATTAGGTTTCGGTTAGGTTTGGTTCGGTCCATATGTCGTTCACGACTCAGTTCGGTTTGTGAAGTAACCGAACTGAAACTTTCAGTTCCGTTCGATTTTTTCTCAAATAAATAACCGAATCAAACTGTGAACACCCCTAATCAAAACTCATCAGATCATTAAAATCCATAATAACAATACAAGCCTCAGAACCAACCTTAATACGAATACCAAGAACGACTAATTGTTGAACCCGAACCTCAAGCACATGGCTAATCTAGACTACGAATAACCTCCAAACTTTAGAATTAATCACATAAACAACCCGAACTTCAATAAAAAAAATTCGTATTTAATCAGTTGAACTGAATTATCATCATTCCAGAACAGCGTGATACCACCTTTAATACCATCTGGATTCACAATTAACGAACCTGAAGCATTAACAACCGCTTTAATTTTCTCTACTATTTTACTCTTATTTTTAGTTTCAAGCGAAAAAATAAAATCTGGGGAATGAGTTTTAGCTAACTCTCGCAATGAGGAAACTGTCAGAGGATTCTCCACACCCTGGTAATTCCACCCCAAGACTTTCATTGGTAACTTTGGGGTCAATTCGGGTTGGCTACCTCCACCCTATCAAACTCATCATTATGAGTTTAAACATCTTCTTTCAACCTCTTCGAAACTCCATGTTCCAACAAACTGGAACTCGAATTTCCAATAACTCCAACGGCCTTATGTCTGCCTCCCTGTGTGAAAAAGGCATCCTCAACCAATATGGATGAGCTGCCCTTGTTCCTCTCGGAAACGGTTTGACCTTTCATTTTTGTTGGGCTAGTTTCGGGAGATTTGGGCAACCGGGTTTTCCTAGTCCATATTTTCCAGATTTTTTCAATAAGCGGTTCAAGATTAAACGGGTCATTGGAAGGACCCAAACCCGTATTTAAAAAAGCCCCATGATTATCCAAAATCCCACTCCCTCCACCTCGATATTCACCAAATTATTCTCTCCAAAATTCACCAAACTATTCTCCCAAAAAATAGGAGCTAGATCATCAAGTCCAATTTTGTCCGTAACCAATTAACTTTCCTCACAGTTTGAACTTTCACAATTAAACTCAGACGATAAATCTCCACTTCTTTAAAGTTTTGTTTATTCAACTATCTCAAATCTCCTCCTCTTCAATCTCAGTAAGTGCCAATCTCCTTGCCATCCTTATCAAGGTTACAGGATGAATCTCTACCTTCATTTGTCATGACGATGACAAAAAGACGAGAGAACGATGAAAAAAAATCAAGATCGCAAGACCAACGAAACAAGAATGAGTAAAATCACCTCACCGGAGCTTAAAGAGCCCTAGAGAGAGAACTGCGCCTCTATCCAAGAGGAAGAATCATTTCTTAATAATTATTTTGTGCTTAGTTTCTAACATGTATTTTGTTTAACAATGTTGGTAGTTGTAATTACCTCAGCCAAATATAAATCCTTGCTATTTGGTATTAACAAAAAAGCAATCACATCGTGATTATTTTTACTTCAGCCCTCTCGATGGCTTTGGGCCTCACTCCTCAGGACCCGTACTTGTGATCACACCAGTGTTGTTCAGAAATATATGTAATTCTACACCATGAAACATAATTTAGATCAATTTTTAATTATTAATGAATTAATTTGATAAATTATTTTAATGATAAATACAATATCAATTTATAAATAATTAACATATCATTTATTCAGAATATTCACAACAAAATAAACATTTGTCACTCCCTAATTTAGCGGGTAAATGGTTCTTCCAAGGGGACTTAATATTTGACTCAGCATTGAAATTTGATATGATGTACTTACTACAAATACGAGGGTGTTTTAGTAATTAGACAACATACTATAAAACCTCCATTCAAAGCCATGTATGGTCTTCTGCAAACCGAGGATCAAAACAAGAGACAGCCATTTATTCACTGCCTTTTCTGCCTTCTTCCTCTGCCTTAACTTTCCAAGATAAAAATGGACGATGATTTATGGAGAGTAAGAGAAAAACAAAAAAGAGAGATGGAAAGATAGAGAGAAAGATTGACAGGTCTCTTTTAGTTTTAATCTAACCACAACTCTTCAAATACCTTTCTTCCACAAATACCCCTTCTTTCTATCCTATCTTTATCCCCATCGACTAATGGTGCAAATTGATTTAGCAATCATCCCCGAAAACTCGGTGAAAAAGAAGAGTAAGAAAGAAAAAGAAAAAAGAAGAGAGGAGGGGTGGGGCAAGAACGAAAAGAAATGACGATCACATCTCAGGATTCAACGGTCCACAGTAATAAAATGAACGATCCAGATTCAATTTAGCCAACCCAAAGGACATGTACGACTCATATCATACTAATACGACGGTCCATATTCAGTCAATAATTACAGACATCGAAATGACCATCTCAATCCTAAGTGCAGTAAAATGCACACCACACTCTCCAATACCAAGGCACAGGCCAATTTGTGAATGAGCCGTCATTACAGGGGCAAAGCCGACATTTTATCTCCAACCAAGCGGCTACAAAGTGGATTTTAATACACTTTTATAAGAGTAGATAGATAAATAGTAAATAGGTTACATACTATATATCTGTGTATGTGTTTATTTCTCTTATTATTTGATTTATTGGTTAGTATGTAGACTTACAAATTTGGCTATGTGGGAGGTTAAAATTTTTTAAACTAATAAGACAACCACATGTAAATATTTTTCATTTACACTTTTAAATATACAAATATGCAAAGGCCATAAATGAAATTCAAAAACCAATACACATGTGTGATGCACGTATAACTAAAATCGTTATATTTTTAGCTGAAACTATTTACAGTTATATTGAATTTATGTAAATTAAAAAGAAACATATTTTTGTGTTTTCAATTAATAATTAAAATCATGTCATTATTTTTATTTAAGAATACATTATAATTTCAACCAAGTTATCGGATACCATGTTTTCAGCAAAGAAAATTAAGATCAGTGTAAATTTACTCTAAAAATTAAAACAAAAAGTGATGTCATAAAATTAAATGATCTCTTTCACAATCTTATTTTAAACTTGATTAACCTTTTTCATTTGTATTATAAATTTAATATTTTGTTTCTTAAACTTTGTGTAATTAAAATTATGTAACATATTAATTATGTAACATATTCGTTAAAAGTGAGCTCTTTTTAAAAGTGTATTATAACTTAAAATTGAGTTATATTTTAATTTTAATATTTTAAATTTTATAAAGAACTCAGTTTTCCTCTATATGCAGGCAGAAAAGCAATAATTTTGTGTCATAGAAAACTTATGAAATAAATTGTTGCAATTCCGTTAAATTTATCGATATCAAAATTAACCTAAAAGTTATTTAATAGCTATTTGTTTATTTTTATCACTTACTGAAATTAAAAATTCAATGCCCATTTTAATTATTTTATTATAGTTAGTAATCAATTTTTAAATGTCACATGTAAATTATAAGGGCATTTTGAGAAGTATATGAATAATGGGTGGATAAAATCATTTAAAAAAGATCTCTTTCCCATTTTTAATATATTACTAGTAAACACAACACGTTCTTTACATGTGTAAAAGAAATTTGATAAATAAAATTGTATGAAATAATTAAAAATTGAGAATGTTGTCTATTAGATGCATCGAAATATATATATAAACAAATAATGTATTTAGAAACCTTTCAAATTTTAATTCAATACATACAAATAAATAATCTTGTGCATAGCTAAATATATTCACATTGCATGCATATAATAAAAGTATCTAAATAAGTAAATAAATATATTTAGGTATCTACGATGACGGTCATCGTATCGATTCTGACAGTTATAGACCGTCACTGTAAGCTTGAATGACCATCACTGTAGGCCTATTTTCTTGTAATGCATATTCTAATTCAATGGAATTACTATAAAAAATGCTTAACATGCAACACGTTCGGACGTGTTAAGGATAATATTGAAACCAAAAGTTTTTCCTAACTAAGCTCTTTTTTAAAGTATCATTTGACAATTACGTGCTTCGGACGTGTTAATCAAGTTAAAATATACGTAGAATTTAAAATTAATAATAATGTAATAAATACATAACTTAAAAAATAAAATAATAATAATAAGTACAATAGCTTGTTAATAATATTGTTGAAATTTTGTTATATAGAATTACTATTTGAATCATATATAAAATGATTATTCATCAATTTTTTAGATTATATCTTATTAAGAGATAAATCACCTTTTTCAAAATTCTCTCAATTATATGAATTATGATGTTTTGATAACTTAAAAAATATTATATAATATTTAATTTTATAATCTCAAAATTCATCTTTATGGATATTTATGTTCCTATTTGCATTATGTTATAAAATATCTAATTTTACAAACTATTTCTAAATAAATTATTATTGAATAAAAATAATATTATATTACATGAATTATATTAAATAAGAAAGTTAAAGATTAATTTTTTAGTCTTTGAAAGTCTCAGACTAAAAAAAATAGAATTCTAACTAAGTCAAATATTTACATAATTTTTCCCCAAGGATTTATTCAAGGCCGTCCACAATGGAGTAAGAATGAAAGATCACAAAATCCCTAAAAGGTATAATCATTATATCAACCAACATAAAAATCAATCATCATGCAAAATAATTCACAAACATACAATTATAAGAACATAGATTCACACTCAATCACATGCACATATCATAAAAATATAATACATGCATCAATCTAAAGTAAGAAAAGTGTGGGAGAGAAAATGACCAAAATGCCCCTGACCTTAAAATAAGCCGAATGGTAGGGGTTGTTACAGAAAAATATATGAGATACCCAAATGTACTATATATTACGAGGTTATAAAGAGTAAAATGGGACAAAATGATTATCATATTAAGATATAGCGTCTCTTATTCAAAAATATATTAATGTCTTTTTCTAAACTCATTTTTAATTTTTTATGTTCCTATGATATTAATACTTATTACAACATATTTAATTTATAAATTTATAATAAAACCATTATTATTGACCTAACAAGAAAAATTTGTTATACAAAAATATATGAACTAAATGAGAGAAAAGTGAAATACCCAAATTATATTGTATTTTAGAAACGAGTAAAAAAGAAAATCAAAAGTTTATTTAAGCCCATTTTAATATAGTAGAAATTATTATTATTATTATTATTATTATTATTATTATTATTATTATTATTATTATTATTATTATTATAGATTAGTATTATTATTATTATAGATTAGTATTTTGATATTTTAAATTAATAAATGAAGTGTAAATTAATATCTTTCAAGATGATTTAAACAAAATTGTTTAAGAACTCTTCCTACAATTTTTTATGTTTAATTTTGAGTTTAAGAATAATGTTAGAAATTTCAAAAATAATTGAGGATAGTAATGTCTAAAAATACTTTTACATACAGTATAGACTAGTATAAAAAGCACGTGGCTTGCCCATGTTAAAAAGAAATTAAATAAAAATATGATATAAAAACATTAACTCTCAAAATATCAAGATATTAAAATATGCCTACTTAATATGAATGTTCCTTTATATCAATTAATTATATGTTTCAAATTTATATATCAATTTATTTATAGCTTTGGCTAAAGAAATAATTGAAGTATATTAAGGGATGTTTAGAAGTCCACCCACCTAAATGATACAAAGTAGTAAAATCTAAGTCACGAATGAAAGTCAAGGTGAAACGAGTGAGTAATTCTTTTGATTTCTGAGGCATGGGAAACTTTGTCACCGTTTCTTTTCATTTTCTGTGTAGAAGCCCTTTCTGCTTTACTCACTGATGGAGAAGTTGCAGGTTGTATTCATGGTTTAAAACAGCCTGCTAGAGGGCTTCATTATCACATATATTCTTCGCAGATGACTCCATTTTGTTCTGTCGTGTCTCAATATCAAAATTCACATCTATTTTCTCTATATTGTCAAGCTTCTGGCCAAATGGTTAACTTTGGTAAGAGTGTGATTGTTTTTAATCGGAACGATTAATAAAAAGAATGATCTGACGGATATTCTTCAGATGCATCATCGGAACGATCTTGGGAAATATCTTTGTCTGGAATCCAAGTTTGGTTTGGCTAAGAAGATTATTTCCAATGATGTGAAGGAAAAAGTGATGGCAAAGATCAATGGGTGGTCAGAAAATTTCTTTCTCCAGTTGGCAGAGAGATGCTCATAAAGGCTGTTGTTCTGGCTATCCCGTGTTATGCTAGATCGTGCTTCAAACTCCAACCACATTGTTAGATGATCATTGTATTCGCTTAGCAAAATATTAATGGCCCTCTTCTTCTAATACGGAAGGAATTACGTAGGCTTTGTGGAAAAAATTGACTTCTCCAAAGAATTTCGGTGGTATTACTTTCCATGACCTAAACTATTTTAATTATGTGATGCTAACTAAGCAAGGATGGAGAACACTATCTTCCCCAGCGTCTCTCTTAGCTCGTTTCTAAAGGCTAAATATTTTAAGGATTGGTGTTTTTTATTTGCAAGACTGGGTAGTAAACTGTCTTAGGGTGGAGAAGTTATTTAGAAGGGAGAAAAATTTTGATGCATGGAATTCGGTGGTGGAAACCGTCATATGGTCAGACCCTTGGGTCCCTAGACCAAATGGCTTTAGTGTTCTTTCCCCTCCTAACCCGAATTCGGTGCATGTGATGAGCTAATTAGTGGAAGCGGTGAATGTGATATAAATCTTCGTAACCAACTATTTCTGAAGGAGGATGTGATTGTGAATAAGATTTGTGTTATTCCCCGGGTGTGAAAATGCACTTACATGACACTATACAAAAGATGTAACTTATGCCGTTAAATTTGGGTACAAGGTGGTGTTGAAAGTAGTGATGGAACAAGATGCTTACATAAACCAACAATACAATGAAATTGGAACGAATACAACTTAAATGCAACATAGACGATTACAACGAAAATAATTTGAATTCTTACATGAAAATTTAGAAATAAATAGAGAAATTAAATACAACTGAAATTCCAATAATTAAAGTAGAAATACGTGAAGATCAAGGATTGTTTGTAAGCAATGTCCTAAATACAATAATCGTCCTCCACATGGTGTTTGAAGACTACGACGAATCGCCTCTATATGATACAACGATCTAAGTCTGACTATAGCAACCAATAACTCAAACTCTCTCTGAACTCTCTGTATCTCTCTCTCTTTCTCTCAAAATATGCAGATATGTGATGATGGTGATGAAAACCACTTCGATGGTGATAAAAATGAAGTCACTAATGATTATCAAAACCGAATTCTCTTATGTGCTCACACACTACCTTTATTTAAAACGTGGGTAGCTTGGGGAGCAAGTAACAAAAATTGGTTAGTGTTGATAAGGTAATGCACGAAATTGAAGATATTGGAGATAAGCACGAAATTAGTGCTGATAAAGTCTAATTATCTTCTACAAATAATCCAGATAATCCAGGAGATATTTATTTAGCTTTGACAAATTCAAAGCTCCAAGTCTTCCTCTCCAAGTAATAATCAAAAGAAATTTTATCCAAAAAATAATTCTTTGATCCGGACCGGACCGGACCGAGCCGAGCCAAGCCGGCCGGATGGCGGCCAGCGCGCGTGTGTGGGGAGGACCATGTGCCATCTAGGTCCTCCATTCCCCACAAAATGTGGGGTGCTCTTTGGGTCTAACCCCAAGGCGTGAGAGTTGGGTTTATAAACCCAACATATTTTTCTTGAGTTTCCAATGTGGGACTAAATCCCACTCAATTTCACATCACACACTTTCATTCACATTTTTTCTTTTATTTCTATCTTTTGACTTCTATTTCTTTTATTATCTCCAACAATTCCCCACATGAATGCAATGTGTCCTAGCTAGACAACGACATGAGAGAGAGAGAGCAGATGAGATAAGCATCAGGAGAGGTGTCTTTTGTACTTGAACCTTCCTTAGTAAGAATTTATCAGATTTATTCTGAAGAACAGTGAACTACATTCTTGAACTGAACTTCCTCTGAGATAAACCGAGACAACAAATTTCACACATATCTCATCTTAATACATATAAGTTCATAGGATTTTGTTCATTTTGGTCCTGAACATATCATGCGTTCATGAAAGTTTTAGAGAGGTTAAGCCATTCAGATCTCTCATGGAAACGACCCCACTTCTACTCTCACATAGGTGACGATGATTAAGAGCATTATGTCTCTACTCCTCTTGTAAGCAAGATATCAACGTCATTAAATACTAAGTATACCCGTTTATCGTCTATAGACAACACACTTTCGTTACATCATAGGAATGAGAAGAAACAAAGTTTCTTTGTGTGTTACGTGAACCATTCCTGCCAGTTTGCCTATTGAACATAGATCTTGGGATCTTCGGTCAACTAGGTTAGGTTCTCATTGATGTTTGTTTTATTTGTTCTCTTGACAAACCTTTGGTCACAAGGTCAGCAAGATTCTCCTTTGACCTTATAAAGTCTAAGGAAATCACCTCATTGGAGAGCAACTGTTTAATAGTATTATGTCTTCGTCTGATATGCCTACACTTACCATTACACACATTATTTTTCGCTTTAAAGGTTGTAGCCATATTGTCATAGTGGACACATATTGCTGACATTGGTTTTGGCCACACCAGAATATCTTCCAAGAAATTCTTGAGTTATTCTACTTCTTCACAAGCCTTGTCCAAAGCTATGAATTCTGATTCCATAGTTGAACGAGCTATACATGTCTTCTTAGTAGACCTCCATGAGATAGCTCCACCACCTAGGGTAAAAACATATCTACTAGTAGATTTAGTCTCTAAACTGTCTGATATCCAGTTAGCACCACTAAATCCTTCTAACACCGATGGACAGATTGAGTAGTGCAGTCCGTACTTCATAGTAAATTTTAAGTACCTTAATACTCTTATTAATGCACTCTAGTGATCATGTCCAGGATTACTCGTATATCATGCCAACCTTCCTACTGAATAGGCTATATCAGACCTATTGCAATTCATGATATACATTAACTCCCATTATTTGTGAGTACTCCAACTCCATTATTCTTCCTCAACTTACAGTTTGGGTCGAATGGAGTTACTGCAGGTTTTCTTTCATATTGCCCAAACCTTTTCAAAATCTTTTCTATATAATGGGACTGAGTGAGGATATATTCATTTTCAGTTCGCTTTACTTGAATTCCAAGAATAACATCTACTTGACCTAAGTCTTTCATGTCAAAATTAGAATCCAGCATCTTCTTAGTAGAAGATATTATATCCTTATCTGATCCCACTATAAGCATGTCATCTACATATAAATATACTATGACTAATTTATCATTAGTACATTTAATGTAGACACATTTATCACATTCATTTATCTTAAATCCATTAGATAACATTGTGTGATCAAACTTCTCGTGCCATTGCTTTGGCGCTTGTTTTAATCCATAAATAGATCTAACAAGTTTACATGTCTTTCGTTCTTGGCCTTTAACCATGAACCCTTCAGGTTGTTCTATGTAGATTTCTTCTTCCAATTCTCCATTTAAGAAAGTAGTCTTTACATCCATTTGGTGAATTTCAAAATTATGCAAAGCTGCTAGTGCAATCAACATCGTGATAGATGTGATTCTCGTCATTGGAGAATAGGTATCGAAAAAGTCTATACCTTCCTTCTGTCGGTATCCTTTAGCTACCAACCGAACTTTGTACTTTTCAATAGTACCATCAGCTCTCAGCTTTCTTTTGAAAATCCATTTACAGCCTATTGATTTATTCCCAGGTGGGAGATCTACCGACATCCATATGTTATTTTGCATAATGGAATCTATCTCATTATCGACTACTTCCTTCTAAAAAGGAGCCTCAGGGTTAGACATTGCCTCCTTATAGGTTTTAGGTTCGGCCTCCGTTAGGTATATTAGAAACTCTGGACCAAATGAGGTACTCATTTTAGCTCTTTTACTTCTTCTAAGCTCAGGTTCAGATTCTTCATCAATCTGAGCTCTAGAAGAACTTTCTTCTGAACCTCGTTTGGCAATTTGACTGTGTCTTCATTCCTTAAATTATAACACATTCTCAAAGAATTCTGCATTGATAGACTCCATTATAGTTTTGGTACTTATGTTAGAAATCTCTAACCTAATAACCAAAAATCTATATGCAGCACTATTCAATGCATATCCTATGAAAACACAGTCCATCGTCTTAGGCCCTAGCTTTACTCTTTTTGGCAACACTTGTACCTTTGGGAAACACCCCCACACTTTTAGGATTTTATAAGAATGTAACTTCTCTTTCCACTCTTCACAATGAGACTTGTTGGTCTTCTTATGTGTAATCTTTTTAAGTATGGTGTTTGCTATAAGCAAGGCCTCCCCCTACAAATTTTAGGGTAATCCAGAATTGTTCAACATACAGTTCACCATATCTTTTAGAGTTTTATTCTTCATTTCAGCCATCCCATTCTGTTGAGGCGTATAAGGTGCAATAGTCTGATGAACAATTCCATGTTGAGCATAGAATTCAAACAACATAGTGGAGTCATACTCTCCACATCGGTCAGATCTAAGCACTTTGATATTTTTACCAAGTTAGTTTTCAACTTCAGACTTGTATATCTTAAACATATCCAAAGTCTCATCCTTTGAACGAAGCAGATATACATAGCAATATTTATTGAAATCATCAGTAAATGTAACAAAGTATTTTCTACCTCCCCTACTAGGTGTTAATTTTAAATCACATAAATCGCTATGTATTAAATCAAGTAAGACATTTGTTCTTTCTATAGATTTAAATGATTTACTTGCAAATTTAGATTCTACGCATATCTCACATTTATCTCCTTTTTCTAGAGTAAATCTAGGCAAAATTTCTAAATTAATCATTTGTTGTAAGGATAAAAAATTAACATATCATAATCTACCATACCAAATATTAGACAGTTCAGTGATATAAAAAGAAGAAGCAAAATTATTATTAATAGTAGTAGGAGTTACACTAGACACATTAAGCTAAAAAGACCATCAGAACTATAACCCTTCCCAACAAACATCCCTCCTTTAGTCAGAAAAAACTTGCCAGCATCAAAGACAAGCTTAAATCCACTCTTACATAAAAGAGATCCTAAAACCGAATTCCTATGAATTTCAGACACATGCAGGACGTCCAGGAGAGTGAGTTATTTTCCAAATGTGAACTTCAGCACAACCTTTCCCTTTCCCTTAACAGCATCTTCTGAGGCGTTCCCCATATAGAGAACTTCATCCTTTTCAACCTCTGTATAAATTGAAAAAACATTTCGGTCACTGCATGTATGCTTCGTCGCACTAGTGTCAACCCACCATTCCTTGGTGTCAGCGACCATACAGATCTCAGAAATCATAGTACAGAGATCCTCTATCTCCATCATATTTGCTTGATTCATTTTTCCGCTGTTACGAGGTTGATTACCATCGTTCTGATCTTTCTTAAAATGGCAGTCATTTGCCCTGTGTCCAGCTTTACCGCACACCCAACAACTGTCCTTAATGCATTTATTTGAGTTACCTTTCTGAGCACTGCTCGACGATGTCTTCCTTTTCTTGTTCGGTTGATTGGATTTGTTTCCTTCCACCACGTTAGCTTTCATTCCATAGGTTGCCACATTGATTTCTTTTCATTCTTCTGGTTGTCCTCCTCTATCATCAGCCTAACAATTAGATCCTCCATGCTAAGCTCCTTACACTTGTGCTTCAAATAGTTCTTAAAGTCTTTCCACGACGGCGACAACTTCTCAATTATGGACACGACTTTGAACGGTTCATTCACGATCATCCCCTCGACCTTCATGTTGTTGAAGATGATCTGTAATTCCTCCACTTGACTGATTACCGTGTTCTTATCTATCATCCATCTCGTATTTCAAGAATTTCCTGATGATAAACTTTTTCGTCCCGGCATCCTCAGTTTTATACTTCTTCTCAAGGCTTGCCACAACTCCTTTACCTTCTTGAACGACGAGTAGAGGTTGTGGCGGGTGTCTACCAAGCCGCTTAAGATATAGTTTCAGCAAAGGATGTCTAAATGAATCTAGGCTTCTCGTGCCGATGCTAGCTCCTTCGATTATCCTTCGTTTGGTGCATGAGGAATATCGCTCGTCAGCAGATGTGCTAGATTGAGAGTGGTCAGATAGAAGACCGTCTTCAGTTGCCATTGTTTAAAGTCATACCCCTTGAACTTCTCAGGTCTATCAGCGTGCAAAGTCTTGATTCCAGCATATTGTTCCATAGTTATTGTCTTTAGATTGTTGAAGGTAGTGATGGAACAAGATACTTTCATAAACCAACGATACAATGAAATTGGAACGAATACAACTTAAATGCAACAGAGACAATTACAACGAAAATAATTCAAATTCTTACATGGAAATTTGGAAATAAATAGAAATTAAATACAACTGAAATTCCAATAATTAAAGCAGAAATAGGTGAAGATCAAGGATTGCTCGTAAGCAATGTCCTAATGATAATAATCGTCCTCTATAGGGTGCTTGGAGACTACGACGAATCACCTCTGCAGGATACAACGATCTAAGTCTGAGTATAGCAACCAATAACTCAAAGTCTCTCTGAACTCTCTGTATCTCTCTCTCTCTCAATATGCAGATATGTGATGATGATGGTGAAAACCAAATTTTTTCGATGGTGATAAAAACGAAGTCACAAAAGATGATCAAAACCGAATTCTCTTATGTGACCACACACTGCCTTTATTTAAAACGTTGGCAGCTTGGGGAGCAAGTAACAAAAATTGGTTAGTGCTGATAACATAATGCATGAAATTTAGGATATTGGAGATAAGCACGAAATTAGTGCTGATAAATTCTAATTATCTTCTACAGATAATCCAGGAGATATTTATTTAGCTTTGACAAATTCAAAAAAAAAAATTTATCCAAAAAATAATTCTTTGATCCGGACCGGACCGAACCCAGCGGCAGGACGGTGGCGGCGACGCGTGCGTGTGTGAAGGGAGGACGATGTGCCTTCTAGGTTCTCCCTTCCCCACAAAATGTGGGGTGCCCCTTGGGGCTAACCCCAAGGAATGAGAGTTGGGTTTATAAACCCAACATATTTTCCTTGAGTTTTCAATGTGAGACTAAATCCCACTCAATTTCACATCACACACTTTCATTCACATTTTTTCTTTTATTTATTTGTTTTGACTTCTCTTTCCTTTATTATCTCCACTAGGTGGAAATGAAACTCTCGTGTAATGGTGACCTTGGATAGTCTGCTTGTGATTAATCTAGTATTGTGGCGGAAAATGGTGCAGTCTGAAAACATCTTTGGAGCCTGGCTATCCCTCCCAGATTAAAGACTTCCTATGGAGACACTCAGTCAAGAAGTATGAATTAATATTTATGCGAAGAAACAATTGTTCATTTATTTTTTAGATGTGATTTTTGTTCAGGCCTTTTGGTTTGGAAGCCATTTATGCCTTAACTCCATTAATTTAGTTCGGTCCCAATTTTTAGCATTTGGTCTAATCTGGGTGGAAGCTATATAACTCACATGCTCATGTTGAGGAATTGTTTAATACCATTGTGTCCCCTAAGCTGAGTCATTATTCGGCTTCTTATGGCTCTCCTTCTTTGACCCCTCCTAATTCTATTTGTTGGAAACTCTTTGTTGATGCTGCTTGGAAGAATAAGAGGAGGGTAGGAATGGGTCCTATTCAACTCGGAAGGATAGGTTTACATCATGGGTTGTATGAAATGGATCATATTTCTAAGTGTTAGTGTAAGCTTTAGCTATTTTTGGGGATCGGAATGTTGTCAACTCTCAGATGAGGGGAAATGGTGGCAACGATAGAGATAGTAGTTAGCCCAGATTTGGCTGTTCAACTAATCTGAACGGACCAGATCTGAATTACATTTATCCTCCCCATTGTGACAGACATTTTTTCTTTGTGCTCTAATATGGCTGAAGTTTCATTCTTTTACGTTTCTAGAGATACTTAATGGGTTAGCTCACCACCTTGCTAACTGTGGTTCCATAGTGGAATATTTGGTATGTTTCCCTCTTCTATTGGGTATTTAACTTTGTGTGATCCGTTTTTGCTATTGAATCTATTTTTTACTAAAATATGTTTGTTTTTAATGTAGTAATAGTGTCAACTATAACAAATTCAACTTCACAAAAAAAATTGGATGCAGGTTTTTTTTTAGCAAAATTATGCTTAACAATTATATTTAATGTATTTGAACGAACATGAATCTCTCTCTAACACATCCTCAAGGAAAGACCAATCAGAAGAAGGCATGTAGCTAGTCAACGTAGCGATCCGGGAGAAGAGATCAAAGTCGTTGATTTAATTTGACGGTTAAGATTATTTTGATTGTTAATGTTGATAGACTAGATCTTATTAAATATTCTGTTAATCTCATTTTTAGTGAAATTAGATAAACTCAATTAGATTTTATGAAAGCTTATACATAGAGGCTAATTGTAATCTCAATGGGCATTCAAGATTCAATCAAGCAATCACTCTTATATTATTCTCGATTCTCTTTCTCTCTTTATTTTTTAGTGTGAAGATATTTTTCTTTACATTTTGATGCTTTTATTGAGAGTTGAGAATCAACTTGAGATCATAATCCAAAATTCCTATAACCAGATCACACGTTACACGGGAAATGGGAAATGATACCAATGCTACCAATAACCCAATTAGCTAGCCCACACTGCTCACAAGAATGCAAGACATGATCCAGACCATTCTGACGGGAATGCAGAGCATGGAGAACCACAACAGTGAAGCATTACATAACGCATGATAAACTATGCAAGAACAGATTGCAGCGTTACAACAGGATGTTGCGGAGGCAAGTCAGAGGACTGTGGTGAGAGAACGGGAGAATGAGAACCTACAAGATGGAGAATGGGTTGAACTGACTGCCAGGCAGCCAAATTCGGGTGCCAGTCAAATGTCTATCGTGATGAGCCAGAAATCAGTTCTCATGACTACAAGAAAGAGGCTACAGGTGAGAGTTGACCATTCTAGTCAATCAAATCCTTGAGATCATCCAGGACAAACCCTGGCTGAAGATGCCGCCTCCGCTTACGAAGGAGCCAATTGAAAGAGATAAAGACAAATTTGTTATTACCACTTTAGCGCTAGCCACCAACCAAGGCTTGTTTTCAGTTGTAAGACTATATTGAAAAACTTGTGCAGGAAGGGCATCTAAAAGATTTTCTTGTTAGGAAAGATCAATCCCAGAAAGATAGAAGTGAAGAGCACCCTAAAAAGAAGGAACCACTGAGGATCATAGATATGATAATTGCTCTGACAAAATATGAAGGTACCTTGAGGAAATAAAGGAAGATCTACTGTAAAAAACCAACTCTTTAGGTGAATGATGAGTCAGAAAAAGCAAACAATGATGCATCAATCATCTTTGATGAAGACAACTGACGATATGATGGAAACAAAGATGCATTGGTGATTACCATTCAGATTGGGAACTGTTTATTGCGAAGGGTTCTTATCAATGACGGAAGCATTGTTAATGTACTACGTCATTCAACGCTTGAAAAGATGGAGATAGATGTCCCAAATCTCCGTAGTGTTGGGCAGTCACTCATTGGTTTCAACGGAACCATAACTTATTCTGAACAGATTTTACCGCTCCTTGTACATGCAGACCCGTTCAACCATATCACAGACTTCATAGTGGTCGATACACTATCGCCTTACAATGCGATGCTGGGAAGGACATGGATTTACAAGATGAAGGCAGTCTCATCCACGTATTGTCAAATGTTGAAGTATCCATCACTGTAGGGAGTGTGAACCATTAAGGGAGATTAGGCCGCGGCCCGCTGTTGTGCAGTAACGACACTTGATTCTGCAAAGAAGAGAGATGCACACGTTCACCATAATGGGAAAAAAAATACCTGAGAAATAGCAACTAAATGAAGATGAACCAGGCGAGACCAATCTGAGATATGAGGTCGCGAGTAGAACAGAATCCGTTGACATTGGGAACGAAAAAACAACGAAGATATGTGCGGAATTGACCGAAACGGAGAAGATGGAACTCACTGAGTTTCTCAATAAGAATGCTGACATCTTTGCCACAACGGTAGTAGAAATGCCAGGTATCGATAAAAAATTAATTAATCATAAGCTAAATGTAGATCCTTTTTGAAACATGTGAAGCAGAAAAAGTGGTCTTTTACGCCCGAAAGAAAAGCGGTCATAAAGGATGAAGTAGAAATATTGCTCGAAGCCAAGTTCATCAGAGAGCTCAGCTACTGGAGTGGTTAGTGAATGTTGTTATGGTAAAAAAGAACGGAAAGTGGAGATTTTGTGTAGATTTCATAGATTTAAATAAAGCTTTCCTGAAGGATGGTTACCCGTTACCAAGAATTGATCAAATGGTGGATGCGACATCTAGACACGAACTTTTAAGCTTCACGGGCGCGTACTCTGATTATAACTAGGTGAAAATGTTTCAATCTGATCAAGAAAAGACATTTTTCATTACTAATTTCAGAATATTTTTCTACACTGTAATGCCTTTCGGCTTAAAAAAATGCAGGGGCGACATATCAACGATTAGTCAATAAGGTTTTTGAAAACAGATTAGAAAAACAATGGAAGTCTACGTCGATGATATACTTGTTAAAGTAGAAGGGAGACCAAACTTCATCTGTAATCTGAAAGAAGCATTTTTTGCTCTTAGAAGAGAGTAACATGAAGTGAACTCCAAAAAGCAAGTCATCACGGACTAAGAAGGAGATTAAAAGCTTAACAGGAAAATTGATTGTGCTGGATAGATTCCTAGCAAGATCAACTGATAAGTGCATACCATTTTTCACCAAACCAAAAAAGAATTCTAAACGACAATGGGACGAAGAATGTGAGGAAGCGTAAAGACTTAAGTAGTACGTGGCCTCTCCCCCGCTGCTGACTAAACCATTACCTGGCAAAGAATTCGTTCTCTATCTCACAGTTTCAAAAATAATTGTCATTGCAGCGTTGGTAAGGATAAAAAGAGGACAACAAAGGCCAATTTATTTTATCAGCAAATGTCTTGTGGTTGCGGAAATGAGGTACAAAAGGATGGAAAAGCTGGTGTTAGCATTAGTCATTGCCGCAAGGAAATTGAGATATTACTTCCAAGTGCATGTGATCAATGTAGTAATAAAATTTCCCATAATGAGTCATCTACATTCTCCAGAGATGATTGGAAGGCTCACAAAATGGATAGTTGAACTTGGAGGATATGACATCCGTTATGTACCAAGAATTACGATTAAGGCACAGGTTCTAGAGGATTTCATTGTTGAATTCACTTATGAAGACGGCCAACATGATTCCCCAAAGACGGAGCCAAAGGAAGAAACTTGGACCTGATTCATGGACGGAGCCTCCAATCACTGGGGGGCATGGTCTAAACTCCATATGGTGAAACTTTTGAACATGCACTATCCTTTGGTTTTCAAACATCTAACAACGAAATGGAATACGAAGCGTTTTTAGCCGGGGTCCGCCTCATGAATGAATTGAAGATAACAAATATTCAATTTTTTTATGATTCGATGTTAGTTGCTAATCACATTTCAGGAAAGTACAATGCCAAAGATAGCAAGGAGATGTTACAGTTGTTTAAAATCTATGAGATCACTCAAATACCAAGAACGGAAAACGCCAGAGCGGATGCCCTTGCTAATTTGGGATCTTTGGTACTACTCACCTTCAAAATGAATGTTTCCATAGAATATTTGAGCAAGCCTAGCATGATGACATCCATAAGGTTGAGGCCAAAGTCACAACAGGAGATGGCGAGCATGATTGGAAGGAGAGTATTGTTTATTATCTCCTTAGTGAGGATGTTCTAGCCAACAAAATGAAAGCTCAAAATCTTCAACAACGGAGTGCAAGGTATACTTTGATTGACGAAAAATTATATAGAAGATCCTTTTCAGGACTATATCTCAAATCTCTCTCAACAACGGAGGTAAAATACATGTTAACAGAGGTGCACGAAGTGTGGAAATTATTCGGGCAGGAGGTCTTTGGCGAATAAGCTATTGAATGAAGGATACTACTGGCCTAAGAGGCATGGAGAAGACATGTCCTTCGTAAAAAGATGCGAAAAATGCCAATGGTATGCTCATATTCCAAGGATGACACCCGAAGAGTTACAAACATTAATAAGTCTATGGCCATTCATGTAATGGGGGATTGATATAGTCGGACCACTACTGATGCTCCTGCTCAGAAGAGATTTTTGCTTGTCGGAAGTGACTACTTCACCAAGTGGATTGAAGCAGAGGTTTTGCCTAGAGTAAGGGAAGAATAAGTGAAACATTTTTATTGGAAAAACATTGTATGCATGTATGGAGTTCCCATAACACTAGTCTCTAACAACAGACTCCAGTTCAATGGGAGCAAAATCAGAAAGTTTTGTGAGGGGGTCCATATAAAAAAAATTGTCAACACCCTATTATCCCTAGGGAACAGGCAAGCAGAAAGATCAAACATTAAGATTCTTGAGGGTTTGAAAAAGGCACTAGAACCTGCCAAGGGAAGATGGGTTGAAGAGTTACCATAAGTTCTTTGGACTTACAGAACTACCTCGGGAGCCCACATATGAAACATCTTTTGCCCTTGTATACGGGGCAAAAGCCGTTATATCGGTTGGAATCAGGTGCCCCACGGTAAGGTCTACCATAGATGAAGACGCAAACACAAATGGAATGATTGAAAATCTTGATCTGTTGAAAGAGAAATGAGAGGTAGCTTTGATTAGACTAGCTATCTATAAAAAAAGGAAATACTTCTAAAAAATGTGAGAAAAAAGCAATTTCAGATCAGAAACCTCGTACTCAAATGGATATTCCAAACAAATGAAGATAAATTAGGAACAAATTGGGAAGGGTCATTCATCGTTATAGCAATTAGGGGAAAAATATCTTATTATCTGATGACTAGTGAAGGGAATGGCTTATCTAAACCTTGAAATTCCTTACATTTACGCAAATATTATGTATAACTTCTTTTATTTTCTTAATGAAAATTACGATATCCCGTATTTTTTCCCGTTAAGGGTTTTTCACATAAAACTTAGTGTCAGAATAAAATTAATGGGCCTCTAAGCTTTAAAAGCTTTAAGTCCTTAGAAATTATTGTCTACAGAGATCATTTTCAGAAGGGAATATAGGACCTATAAGCTTTAAAAAGCTTAAGTCATTGGAAATTACTGTCTACTGACATCATTTTTAGAAGGGAATATAGGGCCCTTGAGCTTTTAAAAGCTTAATTCCTTAGAAATTGTTGTCTACGAACATCATTTTCAGAAGGTAATATAGCGCCCCTAAACTTTTAATAGCTTAAATCATTGGAAATTGTTGTCTACGAACATTATTTTTCAGAAAGAAATTGTAGGGCCCCTGAGCTTAAAAGTTGAAGTCCTTGAAAATTGTTGTCTACGGATATCATTTTCAGGAAAAAAAATTATAAGACCCCTTAGCTTTAAAAGCTTAAGTCCTTGGAAAGGGATGTTCAACAAAAGTTGTCTAAAAAAGAAAATAAGAAATGAAAAACAAAGTCCAATCGAAAGGACTGGCAATAGATGAAATTTGAAAGAATTAAAGAGTTGAAGTTTCAAGTGAATCACTGGGATTCAAAAATCAGCAAGGAGTACTATATGCTAAAGAAATCTATAAGTGCAAAAATCCACCAAGTACTCAACAACAAAAAAGTCAAAAGTTGAGAAAGACAAACCCTTTTTCATTGATAGTGATCAAAATTACAATGAAAAGGGAGAAAAAAGGTACAAGGAAAGGAAAAAAAGTACATGGAAATTGCAAAGTACAAAAGAAAATAAGTGAAAGGAAATCTAAGGATAACAACACTCTCTTTAGCAATAGTTTCTACAGCGAGAGTCTCTTTAGTAGCACTGTTCTTAGTAGCCCCGAGGATCAACAACAACTTCAGAGTGGTTGGCCTGAACATCTTTCATAGAAGCGTTCATCTAAGGTTGGGCCTTAGAAGAAACATCACAAAGAGGCATCTTGGGATGAGCCTTCACCAAGCCATCTCTATAACCAAGGCTATAGATCAGTTGCTCAGCCTTGTCAAACAGAGCCTGAAACTCGTCTCCCATATGCTTCTCTTTCTCTTCAGCTTGGGTCCTAGCCAGCTCGAGAGCTGTCAAAGACTCTTCGATCGTTGCCAAAGAATCCTTGGCCATTTTCAGAGCTTCTTCAAGCTTATGATGCTCTGCCACCGCTGCAGCTGCGTCTTGAGCCAAGTTCCTCACAACCCCCTGAAGCTCAACCTTGTTTTTTTATGCTACTCTTTTTCAGTCTGGAGATTGTCCAGGATATAATGGCACTCAATGACTTTCCTACAAATGTTCATCATGGCTTGGTCACGAGCAAGGTGGTGTTCTTGGAGGGTGTTATGATGGACAATTGCCTAAAAATGAAAACAAATGATAAAGCATTGAGTAAACATGTAATTAAACATAAAGATAAAGGTAAACAAGAAGAAAAGGAAGACAAACCCTCATCAAGTCATGGTTTAAAGAGCATATGAGATTTCTAACACGGATGTTACGGGTTATTGTCACATCAGTCTCTGATTGAATGTCACGAAGAACAATGTGTGCTGAACGGGGATCATCGAGAAACCTAATTGATGCGGGGGTAGGTGGAGCACTGTTGAAACACCTCCAACTCTAAGGGACAAAATCCTTGGCAGCCTCTTGAGAGCTGTAAGCAATAAAGGGGGAAGACTCTTGTTGAGAAGTTTGTGCATGAGGAGCTGGAGGTGGGGTCATTGAACAATTGAAGGACCTTCATTCTTAGTATTGGGGCTTGGGGAGTAGGAGGGGAGGGAGGAACAAGAGTAGTATTGGGGCTTGGGGAGTAGGAGGGGAGGGAGGAACACTCCTTTCATTCTTGATGTTGCCCATTAGAACACTGCGTAGACGCTTCGCCATCTTGGCACTTTCACCATCCCTTTGAAATGAGTTTTCTACTTCTTCCTCTTCTTTTGTATATGTTGACTCGGAGGAACTCGAAGTAGAATTACTAGGAACTGAATAATAGGAGGGAACACGAATACCTCTCGGTAGTGGAGCAGATGATGACAAGGCATATGTTAAGGCAACAAGAACATTGGTTGGGGTAAATATGACCTTGACTTCCCTTCATCGATCTAGAAGCTCGTATCACCTCATATCTGGGCAACAGTAAGTTGCGGATATTCTTTCATTAACCACCCTAGATGTGAAAGGAACAAGATCAGTCTGAGAAGAACTGGATGTGTCCGTCCTCGGATGAACACTCCTTTCATTCTTGATGTTGCCCATTAGAACACTACGTAGACGCTTCGCCATCTTGGCACTTTCACCAGCCCTTTGAAATAAGTTTTCTACTCCTCCTCTTCTTTTGTATATGTTGACTCGGAGGAACTCGAAGTAGAATTACTAGGAACTGAATAATAGGAGGGAACATGAATACCTCTCGGTAGTGGAGCAGATGATGACTAGGCAGATGTTGAGGCAACAAGAACATTGGTCGGGGAAAATATGACCTTGACTTCCCTTCACGAATCTAGAAGCTCGTATCACCTCCTTTCCGGGCAACAGTAAGTTGCGAATATTCTTTCGTTAACCACCCTAGATGTGAAAGGTCACTTATTAGCTTTTTTATCTACACTACAATAAAGAGAAGTGTTAATAAATCGAAATACATTGGAAAATAAAGAAATGAAATAAAAGAAAACGGAACCGGAACCAAAGCTCTGACAACTTACTGAAAATTACCCAGTTTTTGGGAATTATCCAACGGCCATCACCATTTCAGTTCCCGCTGATAAGTATAGTGTTCGTTCCCATCCTTTGTCTCCCTTCAGAAGGTCGATTATCAATGTCCCCCGCCTTTCCCCTGAACGGGGGCAAGATAATAATTTATCCCCATGATGCTTGACAATGTACAAGACTCGGAGTTCGTCAATCCCCAATCCTAAGTTATACGTCATATTCATAACCTCGAAGCAAAGAACTACCCTATATAAGCTAGGGGTGAATTGGGAAGGAGCCAGGCCGTAAGTAGAGAAGAATTCTGGAAATAGAAGCGAGAACGAAAGTTTCAAACCTAAAGCTATATACATGGGGCTGAGGATGATTTGTTATGGGGATCTACACGGAACTCATGTGGACAAACTTTCTCCAGTGCGCATATGACATCAAGGGGAAAGTTTCTCGGTGGGAATCCACAAACTACCTAAACTCCTCTTGATTTCAAACTAAGGGGATCGTATGTTTAAAAATGGTTTCGTCTTCCATGACTCTAGGAGATGTTAAAACCAGAAAATTCAAAGAAAATGAGGAAGAAGCAAGGAGAAACTTATGAGATTGCAGACGAAGAATGAAGAAAAAATGAAGGAGAACGTTTTTAAATAGGCTGCGGACATGAAAGGAAATTATGAATCATTCTGAAGTGGAGTAATGAAAGGATGCATGCAGGCAAGGTTGTCAGGATCGCGATCCTACCTAGGATCGATGAAATGGTATAGGATCGAGGATCAGAAGATCGGATAGAGGATGATAAGATCCTATCAATTCTTAATAATTTATTTGCAAAAATAGATATATGCTAATAATACTTCAATATATTGAAGAAAATGATTATATAACACCAAGTCATCTACCTATTAAATGAAACTAACATCAAGTCATCTAAAATAACATAATATTAAGTAGAGTTCTCATAGAAACAGATATGTGATCCCCTAGATAAGAGTTTTCAAACTATAAAGGATAAATAAATAAATATGTAAAGATAATTATTGATTAAATATATTTAGATTATCATTATAATACATTAGGTTTGAGAGTGTTTGATTTATAAGTTAAAATTTAATAATTTTACAAAATATTAAAATTAATGTCTATATATAAAAAAATAGTGGTGGTAAAATTCGTTCTAATTTTTATAGTGTAAGTCATAAAATAAATAATTTGAAATGTCATGGAAATAGTCAAATGTTTAATTAAACATAAAAGATGTTCATTTTTGTTACATACATAAGCATAGTTGGTTCAGTGGTTAAATAGTCATTATTATAAAAGATAAACAAATAAATATATAAAGATAATTATTGATTAAATATATTAAGATCATTAGTATAAATTTATAATACATTAGGTTTGAGAGTATTTATTTATATGTTAAAATTTAATAAGTTTGTGACAATAGTAAAATTAATGTCTAAATATAATAAAATAGTGGTTAATTTTGATAACTTTAAGAGTTGTACGTCTAAATTTGATAATTTTAAGAGATGTAAATCATAAAATAAATTAAAATGTCATAAAAATAGTCAATTGTTTAATTAAATATTAAAGATGATCATTTTTTTTATACATAAGCATAGTTAGTTGAATGGTTAAATGGTCATGTGTGAACCTTTAGCAGAGGTGGCAAGTGGACCGGTTCAGCCCCTGAAACTGGCTGAACCGACCCGATAAAGCACGGACTGACCCGACCAGTGTATGAACAGGACCAGGCCGGTTCAGGGCCGCTGGCCAAGCTCGGGCCCTAACGGGCCTCACATTTCAAGCCTAGAGTCCGGCCCGGGCCGGACAGGGTGTTAAGCCCGAACCAAACTGAACCATGTGTTAAGCCCAGCCCGTGGCATTATCCCTTTATCTAAAAATTTAGAAAATTGTGCATGTATTAGAGCTTGAACCATGACCTCTCCCTTACCAACCACACTATTTACCAATAAACCAAGATAACTTTTATTGAATTATTGTGTATCTCAAATAATATATTTTTTAGATAGATGTATTTAATTAAATATAAATTAAAAAACATGATTTCTCAACAAAGAATGAAATTTAAAATGAAGAACATTATTTATACTCCTCATAGATCAGAACTTTATAAAAAACAGATTATGGAATCAAAGAAAATGATGAGTTAGGATCGAATTATTTCCTTTTCTAGGTCTTCCCCAATGTGATTTTTTCCAGTATAGATTTTAACGAGGCTAGCTCGGGGGGAGGGGGGGGTTAATTTTTGAGATTGTTGCAAGTGATTGATAAATAGGTAGGTGTCAATCTAGTTGGGATGTGCCTAATTTATAATGATACAACTCTCAAATTCAATAAATAAAAAATAATAAATTTATGATACTTAGAGACTTCATGATTATTATCTTTTTATTTAAATGAATACTTTTTAGGATGTACTTAATTTATAATGATGTACCTATTTAATTCAATAAATAAAATAATTATTTTACTTAGTACGATAAGTTTTTCCATTGAGATTCTAAAGTAAGAAAGAAAAATACTTAAAAAAAGTAACATGACTTTCACATAGCTTAGTAGTAATCCCTACAATTCATCTATTCCTCACCAATATTCAACTCTCCCCATCTACATCTTTTAGAATTAAATCACATTAAAGAGAGGAAAAACGGGTCGGCCCGGTTATTTAATCGGGACCAGCCCGTGAACCGGCCTATGAGTACACAGGCCTATTCAACGATTCATCCCGGACCGTCCTAAAATTTTAGCGGCCCGGCCCGGAACCGGTCCGTGAACCACCTGAAAAGGTTCGGGACCAGTCCGTGAACCACCCCGGCTGAGCATTGTCGGGCCGGGCCGATTCGGCTGCCACCTCTAACCTTTAGGGTAAGGGTTCAAATCCCTTAATCAATACTTTTTTCTAATAATAAGGATAAAATCACCTACTTTACTTAAGCATCAGGATCGGTGCTGGATCATGATCCCATGCGATCCAACTGAAAAACTATTATCCACACGATCCAGATCGCTGACCCCTTATAGGATCGTACGATCCGAATCGCGATCCTGACAACCTTTCTTGCAAGTACTCGAGTACGAAAAGACATGACTGATAACACAGTGGGATGAACTGTCGCGACTGGTGACGAATAAGGAAATGATAACAGGCAAAAGGAGCTTGATTACCCTACCAAAAATAGAATTCGAAGAACAGTACTACGCTTGCCCGAGGAACCTCGAGAATGAATACGGGAATACGAAGCGCCAAAATAGAATAGAGGATAGCCACTAACAACGAGTAGTCGAAGAGCTGTCTAGAAAGCTACGCAACGTATTTTGAAAAGTGTGATGAAAAAAGTGACCTAAGGGATAGACTATGATGAATAGTGTCATTCTACTCAGAATGATTTTTGTTTCCATTATAGTATTGTATATTGGCTTCATTAGCACAAGTCAAATACAATAGAGGCAAATGAACGAACATGAATCTATCTCTCTGACACATCCTTAAGGAAAGACCAATCAGAAGAAGGCATGTAGCTAGCCAACGTGACGATTCGGGAGAAGAGATCAAAGCCGTTGATTTAATTAGAAGATTAAGTTTATTTTAATTACTAATGTCGATAGACTAGATCTTATCGAATATTCTGTTAATCTCATTTTTAGTGGAACTAGATAAACTCGACCAGATTTTATGAAGCCTTTAAATAAAAGCTAATTGTAATTTCAAGGGGCATTCAAGATTCAATCAAACAATTACTCTCGTATTATTTTCGATTATCTTTCTCTCTTTATTTTGTAGGTGAAGATTTTTTCATTTACAGTATTACTGTCATATTCATCAACAAAAATTAACAGGTACAATTGTATTTTTTTTCCAGTTTATAATTTGTTTAAGAAACTTATAATGATGCTCTCTTGGGAATTATTCATTGATTTGCTATTGGTGTCAGTACATATCCTCAAAGGAGTATAATTGTTTCTCCGTGAAAGTTTACACATTCTTTAAGAAATAAAGATGTCACGACTCGAGCTCACGAACTCATGATATGAGATTTAACTATATAAATTTATATTATCAAAGGAGTATAATAGTTACACTATCACATTATCTGTAATGTATATAATTTGTAACGAGCATAGCTGTTGATTTTTTTCTCATTCTTATTTTTATACACATCGGTGAACAATTCAAAGAACACCTTCACATATTTAAGAAACTTCGAATCTATCCATATTTCAAATGACTATTTAATTTCATTTGTAAAAGTACTCGTATACCTGAAGTTGTATCGATAAGATTGTATGATTAAATATTTTCTAATCATTTTTTTCTCCTAATCCAGCAGAGTCCAGACTATTCCACTGTTGATTAATCATATAATAGAATTAATTTTAGGAGAAAATAAAAAAAATAACAAGATTTAACGTAAATAATCATCATGAGTTTAAAAATTTACTCTCATCACCACGTATTTAATGTCATGTTATCTCGTTATCATCATTCTAATTTATCACTTGTTTTTATCGCGCTTGTGAAAAAATCTTAATCAATAATCTATGAACTCAAATTAATCAGAGAATAACTTAACAATTTACAGTAAAGAAAGAGCCATTAGAAGGTAGCCAAGGCAAGGCAACCAGCTTAACAGTCAAAAACGACAACTACCATTCTTCTGAATTGTTATTGCCGCAACATTCTCTCTTACTTCCATGCCCCTCTCCAATTAAATTATCAGAGCCTAAGTCCTGGAAACAGCAAAAAATGCTCTGACTAGTGTATTAGTTCCCTTCCTCAAACACTTTTTTCAGGATTTGATTGCATTTTCTTCTGTTTTCGCTTTCAAACTGCAGCACTTTCTGTGTGTGTGTGTATGCGCGGGTCCTTTTCCTTCTACCTCGGTAATTACGAGATTTGTTGATTTGATTGTGTATGGCGAAGATGGGCAACAAGAATATACAAGCCAAGCTGGTGGGTATGTCTTCCTTTTTCTTTATTTGCTTTTATTTGAAAAGGGTCATGGTTATTTGATAGATTTTGAAAAGCATAAGAAAAATCTTTATTCTAGATTAGTTTTATCCCCCTGGATTTTTTATGTAATTATGTACTCCGTACTGTTTTTTAATTTCTGGCGTACACTTTGCCTGCCAACTGTTCGATAGTTTTGCTAAATGAGCTTTCTTATGTCTTTTCAATGATCAATCAGAAAGGATAAGTATCTAGTGAAATGTCAATATAGATTTGCTTATGAGAAATTATATCAGATGGGCACTTCCTCTTGTTTGTTATCTGCTGATTATTTTTAAAAGCTTGAAGATCGATTCGTTAATCAGAATCTGCAAAATCTATGGCATCATGAATTTGATCCCTACTTATTCCTAATCATTTTTCTTATTAGTTTTTTATTCTTGCAATCTTTGTGGATAATATACTTCTTTTTGCCATCATTTTACGATCTTCCTTTCCATGTGACAAAATCATGCTCTATTACCTGTTGTTGTGGCAAAACCTCCAACTAGAAGGAAAATAACGTGTCCAATTTTGAAACATTATATGTCCAACTGTCTATCTCGATGGCAGATCCACTAAACGTTTACTATTATGACGACCATTAAAACACTCTTGCTAACTCAATCCTCGATTAGATAGTGAATTCTGGCAAACTTACTGCTTTGCCTCTAAGAGTGAGCGGTTTCAACCACACAACTCAAATAGATCATTCGACAATAACCACCTTATGTATGGAATAGAGCAATCACTACATTAGACAAAGCCAAACTCTTTAGCACTAGCACCTGTTTATAAACTTCCAATGTCTATTTGATCATCTTCCAAAACTTAACATTCACAAGCTTCGAAACGAAGCTAAAAGAGAAATAATAATAATTGTAACCTTCTAAGAAAAAACTTTCAAAAAATAGAAAAAGAATGCAACTTGGAATTTGGGACATACTGTAGTACGTTTTATATTTCCAAATATTTTTAAGGACGTGTTGGGACTGCTTGTGAATGGAAATACTTTTATTTATTGAAATAACACTATTTTAGTTGAAAATTATTTCACATCCATCTTTTTATGAAGCACTTGCGTTTATTTGTATTTTGAAGCTTTTTGAGAAAAAATTGATTTAAAATAGTTTATTAATGCATTTGAGTACTTCAGAACAAAACACTTCCAAACTCACTCTGAGTATCAACCTAAGAAATACATCTTCGCTATTGAAGTTGTTGAGGTTCTCTCAGGTACTGCTTGGGGACATGGGAACTGGGAAAACAAGTTTGGTACTGAGATTTGTGAAAGGCCAATTTTCGGAGTATCAGGTTTAATAAATTTATTTTTTAACCTTATCGTTTTTCAACATCTTCTTTTCTTGCTCATATAACTGTGCATGATCGTTGACACAATTATATGCTGTAGGAGTCAACAATAGGGGCTGCCTTCTTCACTCAGGTTTTGTCACTTAAAGAAGCAACTATTAAATTTGATATCTGGGACACAGCAGGACAGGAGCGGTACCATAGCTTGGCTCCAATGTACTATCGTGGTGCAGCTGCTGCAATTGTTATTTATGATATCTCAAGCACGGTATTCCTTTCCTTTCTGCATGTTAAAGTTCTTGCTCTGTGATTGTTAAACTTCTTATTTCTAGTACAAACTGTTTATAATTAAGCCAACGGCAGAGAGGCAGTTTAGCGATTCAGCCGTCTAATTTGATCTAGACGGCTTAGATCTCATTAAACTACCAAAATGCGAAAAACAAATTGCCTTTTGTATTTGGGCCATTGACTACACATGTGGAAGAAATCTGGTCATTCCATTTTTTCTTAAAATTAGAAATATTTAATGCCTAATTTTAAGATTCAACAACGTTTACTAGTTCTCAAAGATCATAATTCAAACTAACTCGGCAGTACAATGACAGCCTGGTGCCATGATATGTTTGAGTTGATATCACTTCTAGTTTATGTTAGTTGTCTTCAGAAATATTCTCAAACTGGGAGTTCGAAAAGTTTGTTCGTAATTGTTTATTTGATAGAAATTGGGATCATTTTGTGTTTTGGCTTACAGGATTCCTTTGAACGTGCCAAAAAGTGGGTTCTTGAATTGCAAAGACAAGGTACATAGAAGTTTTGAAAGAGTTGCTGTAGTTTGTTTCCTCTGAATTTTCTATACCTTTAACTCCCATACTTACTAGTTTATTCCTTATTACTATTTCAGGAAATCCAAATTTGATAATGTTCTTGGCAGCCAACAAGGCTGACTTAGAAGAGAAGAGAAAGGTCGGAAATGAGGTATTAAATTTCTTCCTTTTTCCCTCTTAGAGAGAGAAATGATGTTACTTTAATTAAAAAACTTGCCATTTAATTATTCTAATCGTGTCACCTTACACTCTAATAATATTGGCAGGAGGGAGAGCAATATGCAAAAGAAAATGGTTTGGTTTTTTTTGAAACATCAGCAAAAACTGCCCAGAATATCAATGAGCTCTTCTATGAAATAGGTAAACGCATCACGTGCCTTTTTCTTATCAGAAAAAATGACTTAAAAATTTTGAAAATTTTTTGTGCTTAACGAAGCCAACTATTTTGCAGCAAAGAGATTGGCAAAAGCTTCTCCGTCACGGCCATCGGGTATGAAATTGCGTAGCAGTTCACGACAAAGTGGAAGAAGCCTATATTGCTGCTCTGGATGATTGATGCAAACAGTAATTGCTATTGAATGAGTTGGTATTTCTCTTTTCATTACTTATTCAATCAAGTTGTATCTGTTCATTTGTTTTAGTAAATAAATGCTTGCATGAGAAAATGCACTTAATTGTTCTTCAACGCTTGTCATGTTCTTTTTGTTCGAATATTATCCCATATCGTCTAAACTTACTCATTCTGTGCTAGTTATAAAGCTCTAGTACCACTCTCCTTAACACCTAGGATTTAAGAAGTGACTGAGCTGGGCTTTTCAACTTGGTATCAGAGTTTGGTTGGGCCTTTATTTGTGCCGCTTTAGTTCGGTTCTTTGTCCGCTTAGTTTGGATTGTTTGATATACTGCTTAGTTCGGCTACCATGTTGTAGTCTAGGAAGGTGTGTTGGAATGTTGTCCCACATCGCCTAAATTTGTCCATCTTGCGCTAGTTATAAAGCTCTACTACAACTCTCCTTAATACCTAGGTTCTAAGGAGTGATTGGATTGGGTTTTTGAAGCTCTTTTTAATTAACTTCTTGTTCATTCAGTGAGACGAAAAGCCGTGGATGGAAGCTTATCAAAGAGAAGGACGACCACCCTTTAAGCTGTGCAAATGTTTCTTATCTGCTTAATGTCAAGTAAATTCTGATTATAAAAGCTATATGACACTTGAAATTGTTATACAAGTTCGTTCATGTGGAAAATTTTATTAACACTCTGTTATAATAATTTTTATTACTGATTCATCTGGAATTAACTTTTAAAAGAATGAGCAACACAACACCTGAATGGTGCAGAAGTTTTCAACTAGGATAGCAAACTAACTAAACCACTGTGACTGTCTGTGGTCGGAAATGCGAGGAATGATTATGGCGTCGGAGGAAGCTCTGAGACATAAATGCTGTAGGGAACCATAGTCTTAAGGAAGCTTTAGTCTTCCAATTCAGATATTCAGGACATCAACTTCTGCATCAAAGGCAGTTTTATTTGATCATTCCTCATTTTGATTGAATATACAAAAATACCCCATGCATAAACTACCAAATCAAATATGTTTTAACAGATCAAATGAGTTGACACAGTAGTTAAGTCAAACACTCAGATCATGAATTCGAATCATATTATCATATTTTTAATATTTTTAATTGTAACTTTGCCAAAAGATACATTTTCAGCAAAAATATGACTGGTCAAAGGGTAAAACTGTATTTTTTCTTTCTTTGCAGGGAAGTCGACAGTGTGTTATTATCTGTAATTAATTTTGGACCTAATTGAATTAAGGAGGTGCAGATTCTGAAGTCTGAAGCTTCTTGCTTGATGAGTCTCATGGAAACCAAGGCTTGTTTTTATCAAAGTAACAAAAAAGGGTCTACCAACTGACACTGTTTTGTTTGCTTTGTTTGTCTGTTTTGGCTTTTAAAGCATTGAAATTAGCATTCGAGGTTCCCCATAAAACAGAGAGACTTCTTTTCATTTTCTAGTCCAAACTGCATAGGGAGAGAGATTCTTTCACAATTCACATGCATCACCCTCTTAATCCCCCAAGAAAAAAGAAAAAAAAGAAAAAGAAAAGGGTGCCAAAACCAAAGTCTTCTCTTTAAAACCAACTAAGAAAAGAACAAAATTTCCATTCACACCCACCCAGAGAGAAACAAAAAGCAATCTGCCAATCGCAGACAGACTTTGGCTCAGTACACAGGCGTGGCTTGGGTTGACGTGCATGGCCACGCCTGCCAAACAAAAATATTTACTAAAGACAGTAATTAATGGGTGACTTACTTCACTGCAATCCACTAATCTCATCAGACTTGTACACTGTCACCTTAGAAAGGTTTCTATACGAGTCATGTAAATGGTGTATCTAGTTAAGCTGTGTATTTAGTTCTTAAACGATGAGATTTTTTCTTTGGAAACACCAAAGTAGCTTTACTGAAGGGATCAGTAATTTCAATATTTTTCAATCACACTCTCTTCTTCATTATAATATGAAATATGTTATGATTATAAATGGTATATAAAAAATTATTTCTAATTTACGAATTGCATGAGTCTCACGCTACGTGTTCTTGCAACTGAACACCAAAATGAAGAAGAAGTAGAAAAGAAAGCAGAAACACAGATTTAATTTATAATCTAAAAAAGAAAATAATCCATAAAATCACCATGAAGGAGAAGTACAAGGTGAACCAGAAGAAGAAGTAGAAGAAGAATGGCCTACTTTACTATTAGAATCACTACCAGAAGTACCCAAACACCTAGCATCTCTCAAAGAAA
Source organism: Datisca glomerata (assembly GCA_003255025.1). Classification (NCBI taxonomy): domain Eukaryota; kingdom Viridiplantae; phylum Streptophyta; class Magnoliopsida; order Cucurbitales; family Datiscaceae; genus Datisca; species Datisca glomerata. Next base: position 689,741 of record QANY01005876.1, on the reverse strand, counting down.
CAGAGCAAGCCTCAGCTGGAAGCTTCTTCATAGGAGTCATTGGAGGCGTATCAGAACTAATCTCCTGATCTATTTCCTCTTCTCCCGACGAAGAAGATGAACCCCCTGTTTCTGTTTCTAATCGAGAAGGCGACGAATCGGGAGTTTCAAATGGAGTATCCAATTCTACTCTGTTCTGAGTGTTTCCGTCATTGTCATATATTGGATTTGAAATATACACCAAATGCTCTTCATTACTGATTCTGCTATTTTCTTGAGTTGGGATTTCTTCGATTGGCTGAGATGGGTTTGCTTTAAAATTAGATTCAATGTTGATAAGATGATGGATTTGATGGGAGCGATTGTTGTTTGGTTCGAATTTGGAAGGGAGAGAAGGGAAGAGGAAGCTTCGAGGGGCGTGGAGAACGCCTTGGGAATAGAAGCTAGTGAGAGGAGAGGTGGAATGGGGCTCAGAAGTTAAAGGGTGAAAGGAGGAAGGAGGAGTGGAGGTGGCGGTTGAAGGGGCGGAAGGTGGGTTGAGGCGGTGTTGACGGCGGCGGAGTAAGAGAGAGCAGTAGAGTTCGGCTAGTAAAACTAGAATTAGGCCTAACACTATGGCAAGGCTTACCACCATTACTAGTGTGGCTCCCATTATCACCTTGGATGTGCCCTGCATCTCTCTTCCCTCTCTCTCTCCTCTCGTTAGATAGCTGTTGAATGGAAAGGATGGTCAAAGTGAAAGTGTTATCTAAGGTAGATATGGGGAGGGAGTTTTGGCGGGAAATGATTTGGGGGGGAGGGGGGGTTGCTTGGGTAAAGGGAAGGGAATCTTGAAGGAGGGTAGGATTTAGGGGAATGTTTAAGGCTGTATTACAACTGAGAAGATGGGGATGTCTCTGACAAATAAGGACATAAGGGTCATTCGGAACACAACATATAAAAAAGGATCAGGCTAGATATTAAAAAGGGTCATACTAGTTCCATTAATCAACGTGGATGAAATAAGAATATATCATGACAGATTTTCCATAAAGTTTAACATCTTATAGCTCATAAGGACTTGTTTGGACGCCCACAACCAATGTAAGTGTTTTATAACTAAAGTGTAAAAGCGCTCGATGTATCCAAGGGTGAAACTGGAATTTTATTAAGGTGCCAAAATTTAAGATACATAATTCATAGCTTGGTTGTGTTTGACATTTATCGTACTGATTATATAAAAAGACGATGCCATTAATGTATTTGTATACACCATTAGTTTACATCAACGTCAACCTTCTTGAATGAAAACTTAATAGATTGTAAAACATTACTGAATTGAAAATTCATAAATATATTAGGAATCTTAATGAGTGAGTTTGGGTTGAGTATGTGTATATCTACTAATCACCTATGCACTATGTATACCCAACCGATATCCATTCTAAATAAAATTAGTGAATATGAGTAATACACACTAAAATAAGAGTACTTATATATATTTTTTTCCTTTTCATTTTAGAACTAAGACTATTCTTTACTTCTTTCTCTTCGTCGAACTATAACCACGGAGATCAGCAATTCAATTAAAGTCACTTTCTCTCCAAATTGATAGGCCGGACAATAATTTCCATCTTAAATACCTTAAACTGAAAATTGATTCAGCAAAATTGTTTATTAAACCTAATAAAATTGTTGAATTTTAGTTTGGTTAATCGATGATTCAGTTAGTTCATTTATATGATTATTCGATTATAAAATTGATGATCCAATTTAGCTCAATTGTAAAACTAATGAGCTATAGTTTGGTTATTCGACTATAAAATTGATGATCCAGATTGATTTTATCATAAAATTGATGAATTCAGTTCCATTTTATTATAGTATTGATGAATTTTAGTGTTATTCAAATGTTAAATTGATGAACTTTTCTCTCTATTTGACTATAATTTATGAATTTTAGTTTTGGTTATTCAAAAATGATGATTTGGTTTAGTTAATGATAAAATTGATGAATTCTAATTTGGTTTGGTTAGAAAATTGATGAATGATAGTGTTATTCGATTGTAACATCGATAAATTATGGTACGATTCGGTTATAAAATTGATAAATTTTAGTTCGAATATTCAATTCATGATTCGGCTTAGTTCGATTATAATTAGGGGTGTTCAAAAACCATCCAGGCCATTTAATCTGAACTGAAATTGATTGGTCCGGACGGTTTTTTCTTGTTAATTTTCGGTTCGGTCCTCCTTTTATAGAGGACCGAAATTTTAGATCGGTCCAGAATTTTGTTAGTTCTGGACTGATCTGACCAGCCGACCGTGTGTATATATATATTAGGGTCTTAGGTTAAATGTCTCTCTCCCTCTTGCCTCTCCTTCTCGCCTCCTCTCGACTCTCCCTCTCCCTCAACCCTCACGACTCTACCTCTCGCCTCTCCCCTCCCTCAGCCCTCACGACTCTACCTCTCACCTCTCCCTCTCCCTCAACTCAGTCCCTCGTCACTCTCTCTCCCTTTCTAACGCAAATCTCTCTCTCTCAAGCCTGTCTCTCAAACCTCTCTCTCTCTCAGATCTCTCTCTCAAAGCTCTCTCCCTGATATCTGAGAAGTTCTCCTTCAACTCATGCCTTAGATCTGAGACGTTTCATCTCTCCTGTCTCTCCCTTGTCTCAGATCTGAGACGTTCTCGAAGCTTCTCATATCCGAGCAACCCCTCATTCTCATTCTTCTATCCTTCACGACTTCACGTTCTACACTAAAGCTTCAGGAAAATCAGTTGCATCGTGGATCTATACTTGCGTTGTGGATCTAAAACAATGATGGTTTGTTCGTATTCAATGGTCTGTGAAAGAGGTCGAGAGTTGTGATAGTCTTCACATAATGGCTGGGGAAGTTCTGACGGTGTAGATGCTGGAATTATTGATGCTCTTTTGAACAATAGAGTTGAAGCTGTATTGCTTTTCCCTTACTTTCAGTCACCATTCTCAGTTTGGGTGTAATTGCTTTCTTTGATTTTTCCATGCTAAGAGTTTCTTGTAATATTCTCAGATTGTTAATGAGTACAATAAGCTGCTCACTTCTCAACTTGATAACCCAAAATTGGTATGAAAATTGTTTCATTTTCATGATTTATGAATCCATTACAAGTGTTGTTTTATTTTGATGCAACTGCTTTAGTTGGTTTAGATATGTGTAATACTGATTTAGTTTGTTTAAATCTAATTTGGATTTGATTTAGTTTTTATTTTGGTTTGTTTAGCTGATTTTAGTTGATATATGTTCATGAATGGATTCTGATTTAATTGATTATAGTTTATTTAATTGATAAAGGAAAGTGAGGTAAAAAGCTCAGCTTTTAGTCTGTAAAATTCGCCTGATCCGACCGTTGATGTTCAGTCTGGATGGATAAGATTTTTTACAGTGTTATGATCGGTTCGGTCCTTCATATAAGAGGACCGTAATTTTTTGTCTGGTCTAGGTTTTCTTCAAAAATTCGGTCAGACCGACTATTGAACACCTCTAATTACAACATTATAAAATTGATGAAATTCATTTGTCAATCATAAAGTGAAAATGAGAATTACACCCCAATTTTATTATATATTGTTGTCTTTTGAGATCATCGAAGATAGAAAAAACACCTTAATCGGGATTGCCTGGGAAGTGGAGGTATAATTTTATAGGATAAATAGGTACCCGATAGGTATTGAGTATTACCCACACTCACCCATTTGTAATGGGTAAAAAATTACCCACCAAATAAAAACTCATACTCATTTATAATATTTTACTCATTAAGTCAGATACCGGCAGGTATTTTTGTCAGGGGCAGATCTCTGTAGCTCTATTATATCCCATGATCCTTGGACTTTGATTTTTTGCTTTTGATGGTAACTATTTTTATATGATATTTATTATTAATGTGTAATGTCCCTTGTACATTATGATATAATTCATTAATAATTATTTTTCTTTTAAAAGAGAGATTTTGAGTTCAAATCTCATCAATTTAATAATACTCATTTTTTTACGTTTATATTAATATTTGATGCCAGCTTTTACTTTTAATTTGTTATTCTCCCCAATTTCTTGATTTTAATATTTTTTATGTGACTTACTTTACTAAATTTTTTAGTCGAGCTCACGGATGGGCTCCGCCTCTCCCACAGGCGAAGGCTTATGGAGGCGCAGTAAGATTTGTTCCAAGGCAGCTCTGCTTTCCAACGTCGGCATAGCCTCCATTCACTGGGTGTCTCGTAGTCAACTCTGTTGCTCTTCTCGACTGGACTATCATCGACCCATCTCGCAAGAAGCTCTGGTAGGGCTGTTCTTACCATAATGGGTTCTCTGGCAGACAAGCGACGATATGGAAAGTTTGAAAGACTGAACGGTATGAGGCGAAACGAACCCGTGGTTGTTCTTGTGAGACACGGGGCAAGCTTCGGGTTCTCAGAATCTCGTATCCACCATAATATCTCAAGCGTTGCCGGAAAAAATGGAGGACTTCGTAACTGGTTTCGTGGCTCTATTTATACCGTGTTTGGTCGACGACGTCCTCCTTTAAGGTTGTCGTAGTTCCAAACGATTAAGGTGTTTTCCTGTGCTTGGAGCGAGACATTGCTCCTTCTCTGTCCGCCGTCGCGATTCCCCTGTTCTTGAACTCGAAGGTTTGCCGAAGGTCTAGATTTTTCGCACTGGTAGTCCGAGTTACTGAGAGAGATCTTCCAGAGCTAGGAGTGTTATGTACCAGTTGCCTAAGCTGTACCAGGTGAGGTTGAAAATCTCCCCAGGAAGCCGAAGGTTTTTAGGTGAGGTCACTTGCTTTGGTCATTCTGAGTTATCACTGGTCGTTTTGTTTCTTGGTTTTTGGCTACCTAATTTCTGTGTGTTTAGACTAGTGTTGTGTTGTTTATTTGGTGCACCTTAGTTTTTCTATAGAGGTAATTAGTTAGGGTGGATTGAATAGGTTGTGATTGTCAGTCGTTATCCTCTGATATTATTTCCATGTTATATCTATGTTGCGGTATAACAATTCAATTATGTTGTCATGTTTTATAATGTATTTTCATATATTTGTATCTAGCTTAGCAGTATAGTGTATTTTTTATATATTTGTATCTAGCTTGGCTTAGTACTATAGTGTATCTTTTTGGTTAAATATATTTATGTTTTAACCAAAAAAAAAGTTTTTTAATCTAACAGTACTTTCATTTTATTTCCTCATAAATTTGATTGCTTTTTGTTAGTTACTTTTGTCCAATTTTTTTAATTTTGTTTCTCACTCTTAAATACATAATTTTTATTGTTCCATTTGATATTTAGTGCGACAAAATCATACACAATTTGAATAAAAAACTAAAAATTTGGATTTGATTAAAATGCATAATTTATTTTGACATTTTAATTTTATCAACTTAATGTATTCTAGAATCTATGCTTTCTTAGAAAATTTTAATTTCTACTTCATTTTTGTTTAATTTGAGTATAATAGAGTAATGATTAAAAAGAAAGAATAAAATCATTAATTATTGACATAATCATTTAGTTGATATTGACCAAAAATAAAATATCTTAAAAGAATTCTAATAAATGAATATGTGAAATTTTCAGAAAAAAAAACAAATTTGACATTTATGTTCTTGTGTCTAACGATAACTCTCCTAAACTAAGATCCGGATATACACATACATAAAATCTAACCAAAATTTATTGGATTGTAAAACATCAAGGAATTAAAAGACATCATGGTACAAAAATATCCTTTATATTTACAAATAGTGTATATAAATATATATAATAGATGATGTATTATAAACTAGCCCAATATTGCATCATGATATTTTTTTAGTTCATTTATGTAAATCTCGTGTATCTATAATCTATATTTATGTCTATATCTATATTAGAATGAAATGAGCTTACAGAGGAGAAATTTTTTATTTTTTCTTTTTATCATTTAAGCTCCCTTAAAATATCATACGGATTAGTGTGTACAAGTAACAAAAAAATCATCCCACCCCATAGAATCGTCCCGAATCTGAGTAGGATAAGATGATTTTTTTCACTCTTGACAGGACATGGGACACTGCTTAAAAAGTGGACGTATCTCGTCTCATCCCGTTATTATCATATATAAACTTAAAATTTTAAGTTTCATTAAGTTCAAGTTTTAACCCTTAACTTTTTGGGAAAACTACACAAATCGCCCATCGGGCCATTGTGTAGGAAAATGACTGCCCAACTTTTAAGTTGCAAAAATGGTCAAGCGGCCTAGTAGTAATGCAAATAAACACTTGCTACGATTACGCTTAAAAAAGGCCCAAGAACACGCGTAATTGTAATCCGCACAATTCAAAACCAAATAAATGAAATTGAGTTTAAACGGAAAGACAAAAAGTGAGAAACACAATAAAAAACAAAACAAACGCACTCCCTGATCATTAACACGTGTACAAACTAATAACGTAGACTGCCCGATTAAAACTACACGGATCATCAAGTCAAATCCTTCTCCTTTTCAAAAGAGAACTCTTATATACCCACGAAACTCACGACTCCACATTCCATTGATCCAACCTCCACGACATCATGTACAAAAAGAAAGATAATCTCCGACAATAATCCATAAAAACAAATAGGAAGCTTCTACACAATCAATAATCATCCTGGAAATATAATGTATGATACAAATTTCTATACATATTACTCGAGATTAGAGATGGCAAGTGGGCCGACTCGGCCCATGAAACTGGCTGAACCGCCCGTTATAATCTGGGACCAGCCCGTCCCGGTATTGAACAATACCGGGCCAGTTAAGGCTCGTGGGCCATCACAGGCCTTGTCTTCAAGTCCCATAGTCAATCTGGCCCGACCTGAATACTTGTGTATGTAGTGAAGTTTGAACCATTGACCTATCCCTTACAAATCACACTTTTTATCGAATAGACCAAGACAATATTTGTTAAATATATTGTTTAAAATATATCATTATTGTCGTTTAACAAATTTTATCGAAACTTCATATAATATACTTTTGAGATAAACGTATTTAATTCAATAAAAAATAATATTTTTCATTTAATAAATATTTTATTCAATGAAAAATATGACTCATAAAAACTTTAAAAAATATTAGAATATTCTTAATATTGTTTGTTTTTTTAATGAACATGAATAATAAATTAGTTATTAATTATTTATTATATTTTTAGATTTTACGTGAATATGAATATCACTAGTTTATGCATTTAATAAATAAAATTATTATTTTACTTGTTATCACAAGTTTTTCTATTGAGATTTTAAAGTAATAAAAGAAAATAATTATAAAAAAATAACATGACTTCTGTATAGCTTAGTGGTTATTCATACCCTTCATCTATCCTTCATTAAGGTTCAACTCTCCCCATCTACATTTTTTAGAATTAAATCACATTAAATAACCAGACCGGCCCTCGAACCGGCCTGGTCTGGACCGTCAGAGGCCCTCACAGGCTGGCTTCGAACGTTCATTTCGGGCCGCCCTAAAATTCTAGCGGCCCAGCCCATGAACCGCCCAGGCTGAGCATTGTCGGGTTGGCCCGATTTCCACCTCTACTAGACGTGTATAAAATAGTTACTAGATTTAGAATGAAATTTTGAGTATGGCTATATGCAAGTTGACTCTACGTTTTCAATAAATCTACTAACTACATACTGCTAGTATCTAATTTAGTTACTTAATCTTCCATTAAGTCTATTTAGTTTGTATGGACAGAGAATAAAGAAATTTTTTAGGTAAAATGTATAGAATACTCTTATATGTAGAAATTTATCGGAAGAAGTGTAATTTTCCTTTTTGTTTATGAACACCAAAAAATTCTGAAACATCAAACACAGTTACATGACTATACGTAATATATATGAATTAGATACTACTCGTATCTAATTTATATACTAGTTCCAGAATATAAATTTGTGTGTGCTAAAGTTGTGTTGTTATGCTTGACAGATGCCTCGAATTAAGAGGTGTAAAAATACCGAAGCAACTAGAATGATCATCATGTCGAACAAGATCGATTACTCGTAAAAAGGAACAAAAACAAACGACAAAAATAGCGGCAATGCAACAACCTGAAGAATAATTACCAGAATCAGAAGAATTGTTGAAACACAAAAAGCAGACACACAACCAATAATGCAAGAAATGGAAACGCAAGAAACAAGCACACAACAAACACCGTAAAGAATGGAAGCACATTCAATAGAACAGGAGGAGGAAGAAACTGATCAAGAAAATGAAGAGGATAACGAAGATAATGAAGATAATAATGAAGAAGAAGTAGGAGAAGAATCTGAGAAAGAAAAGGAAAACAATGAAGCTATAGGAGAAGAATCTGAGAAAGAAGAGGATGACGATGCTTACAAATCAAAGGTAACCCATCTCTAAACTACAAATAATAACTATCAATAAATTAGTTGTGTTATTGATATAATATATCTACCTTTGAAGGACAACCCACTATTTATGTTGCCAAGCATGTTGAAAACAAAACAAATGGTCAATCATTACTCCAGCTTGTCCATCCTGATACATCTAGTTAGAAGGCCGTTCCAAAATATGGGAAAACAAATGGAGAATGTTCTAACCTAGATGGAAATGTGATAAACTTTGGACTAAAGGAAATCGCCCTAGTAACAAGGTTGAATTGTGGTGAATATCCTTTCATTCACAAAGGGGGGCTGCCAATAGGGAAGCTGAGAGACACTGTTTTCTCTAGAGTAAAATCAATTATAAGAACAAACCTTACCTTCTCCTTCAATGAAATGCAAGGAACCAAAGAAAAATACAATCTGAAAATGGCAAAACTCTACTTCTTGGAAAATTTTCTATTGAGAAGGCAAAAGAGCATAAACATTGACCTTCAACACATTGACATGCTTTGGATGATAACATGTTTGAAACAAATCCATGAGAGAGCATGTTATACGAGTTAACAATTGAATTTATCTAGGATTATGAAAATCATGTCGAAGCCCAAGGATATGGGGTAGGGGTTCTCGTATGCCTTGATTATTTGAGCATATGAGGTAATCCCAAGCATTTCAAATAAACAAAATCAATATGCAAAAAGGATTGCTGCAAAAATTTCAAGAATATGCCACTGCGAATCACACAAACAACCAGCGTGGAAGGACCTAGCAAACACAATATTCAACATCGACAGGGTATGTAAATTTATTTACAAGTAAAGAAATTTATTTACATTGTACTTCAAAATCTGCTTCACTAACTTTTTTATAGTGAAATGATTAAACAGCTATGCATGATTTTGACACCCATGTACCCGACACTGTGAGAATTGGACTCGGCATACATGACTCTGTTCAGTACGATAATTCACTTATAAAAAAAGAAATGAACCAGTACAAAGAGAGCAGATATTGTTCAATTAAATGAAGAAGATTCATTGGAACAAATGATGAGGACACTGCAAAAGAGGGCAAGAGGAGAAGGAACAAGCAAAGAAGAAGATGATGTAGAAATGAAAGAGAATTTGCATTTGACACACGCAAAATTGACTACAATGTCAAGTGCATCGATTTTTTTTTGAAAGATTGGACAAAGAAGAAGATGACCAACAAAAAAAGGCATAATTTATTTATTGTTAGTCTGGAAAAAAAATGTGTATATTACTACTAACACACTAATGTAAGATAATGAATATGAGGAAGAAGACAAAGATGATGATGCTGAGAAGGCAAACCAATCAGAAGATAAACATGATGATGCTGATAATAATGAAGACAAAGATGATGAAAATAATGATAGTGAACAAGGAGGAAACATTGGACAAGAAGAAGACACTTTGCTGCTTAAAGATCTAAAGAGAAAATGTACATCTTCAAAAACAGAGAAGAAATAGATGGTTGGTTAAGAAAAGTAAAATTCTAAAATCACCATATGTGGTGGAGGAACATAAGAAGGTGAAAAAAACCAACATCCTTAGAAGGACCAAGCTTCTCTTTTGGATCACAATTTGATTAAATGTGCTTCTTTCAAAGTCTACAAATATTGAACATGTCATAGGATTGCTAGTTTATGTTGGATATTGATACTTGGTGTTGTTTTAAAAATCTGGTTTGTAAGGCTACTAACTAGTTAAAAATATGGATATTGATGCATGGATTATTATTAGTTAAGTGTTGATTATGCTATGAGTATTATGATGATCGAGGGCTGCTTATTGTGTTGAATAGAAAAAAAATCTAGTACCATGATTATTCCTGTGAATGAAAAAATAGCTAGTATTATGATGATTGACTAATGGTCATTATGATGATGATTTCTGTACAGGTGCTAAAAAATTGGGGTATGATGTTAAAATAGGGAATCCTTTTTTCAGTTCATAAAAATGATTGTAAGTAAATTATTTACACAATGTACTCGATTTATTAACGATTATTCATAAAATTGTCAAACACATTACAGAAAGACAGATGCCTGCAATGACCACAACACACACAATGGCGGATTCACAAATTCAATTTTAAAAACACAACCCAAAATCAAATGCATTACAATAAATTTGTCCATACAAAATTACCATCTCAAATGACAACTTATAGAAAATAGATGCCTGCAATGACCACAACACACACAATGGCGGATTCACAAATTCAATTTTAAAAACACAACCCAAAATCAAATGCATTACAATAAATTTGTCCATACAAAATTACCATCTCAAATGACAACTTATAGAAAATAGTTTTCCATAAACAAATAAATGAGAAAATATAGATCATATAAAAGTTAATGCCAAATGTTACATTAATATTTTGTCTTCTTGCTATTCTTATAATAGGGAACACAAATTTGGTTCTTGCACGTTTTCCGGTTATCACCAACTTGGCCACAACGACTACACTTTACATTTCTCCTAGTTTCACATATAAATGGAATATGTTGCTTCTTTGGTCCTCCAACTCCACGTCTATCGGATGTAGTATTTTTAATTGTCCTTCATCTTGAAGAGGCAACATGCTCTAATTCCCAAATGGGTGAAAGCCACTTTTATAAGTTGAAGTGTGTTCTAAACAAAAAAAGCGATCACTAACATATGAATATGAACTTAAGTTCTTATTGCAAAAGATAACCCAAGCATGTGCACATGGTATATGATCCAAGTGTTGGAATCATGTTCACGAAGTAGGATGTAATAACTATTTATGAGTATTTAGTTATGACATTTATGTATTTACTGAATTTTATGAATAAATGAAAGTTTTCTTTAATTAAAGTGTGTTTATAATTTACTTAAGTCCTAGAACTGTTGTCAACAAAAGAAGAGTAAAGACTGAGTGGTCTTCCAGAAATGGGAGTGCAGACTCTGACAGTTGACCTAGACATGTTATGGAACATGTTGAATAGATCAGTAACCAATTAGTTTAGAGTAAAGCCATTTATCCAACTCTAAATCTAATTATTACACCTTAAAATGGTATTTTCATAATGACCTTAATCCTGAGGCAATACAGAGCTTGACCTAGTTACTTGTGAGCTTTGATTCTTCAAAGGAGTGAGTTCGAATTATCGGACAATACCTCGACTATTAAGATCGTGAATCAATTATGTTGGGGTTGCGTGATTCACATATATGAAATTCGTGGCAAGATTGCAAAAGTAACAATATCACCTTATGATAGGTGTGTGAATAAATAAATCGGGCCTGGTACTCGATGACACGAGTTATTGAATAAGACATTGTGAACTGTACGAAATACTTCACTGATATGACTTTCTTATTCACAATCAATAAATAAGTTAAGAAAATAATAACTAAATGTGTAAAATGATAATTTTACATCACGCGCTTGTTATTGATATTCACGAAGGGTAACATCATAAAATATTATGTGGACTGTGCAATATAAATTTTTCTTTACAAAAACCAAAAAATGTAGCGTGCATAAATCGAAAGTTGATTCAGCATCGGATCTATAGTGGAGTCGTATGATGTCCAGATTAAATAGGTCGGGAATTTATGGAGATAAATTAGCCGGGTATTTGAATATCATAACTTTATTCATGTTGGGCCATTCGGTCTCAGAAGTATCTCATAAGAATATGAATGAGAAACGTCAGTTGGACCAAAACATGTTTTGGATCAAGGTACACTTCCAATATGTAGGGGTGAACACGTTCGGCTCGGTTTCGGTTAGTGGTCTAAAATCGAACCAAATTGAAACATTCGGTTTGGCTATATGCCGAGCTGAACTGTGAGTTTCAGTTTGGTTTAGTTCTTCAGTTCACATTATTAATTAAAAAATAAAATTTAAATGATTTTATTGAAAAAATAATATAAAATCAAAATTTTGTATCGGTTCAGTTCGGTTCGATATGAAATTATATATAAAAAATAAAAATATAATATGAATTTAATGTTTCAGTTCGGTTTAGTTAAAAAACTGAACATTTTCTGAATTGAACTGAAGATTCGGTTCGGCAACTCTGCCGAACCGAGCCACCTGGACTTAAAGAACCGACCGAACAGACCATTTTTGGTTCGGCTTGGTTTTGAACACCCCTACTCATATGTGATGGGTGTCATCACTAAATTAGTGAAGACCAAAATTAATGTTCAAATTAATTAATTTATTATTTTTTAATTATTAGATAATTAGTAAATAAAAAAAATTAATTAATTAATTAATATATTTCAATTTAATTTATCAATTTGAATTGATGAATTTGGACACAGTCTTAGTTTTAGGAGACATGTAAAAATCGCAGATTGCAGTTTAAGAGAGGTAAATTTTAGTTTTATCATATAGATGTATATGGGTAAATTCTGTAATTAATATAAAAGGATTACAAACCTAACGCTAAGCTAAGAAAAGTGTTAGACAGAGCAGAAAAAAGTTTCTCTCACCCATCCCTACAATTGCCGCCGAAAACCAAGAGGAAGAAGAGAAAAAAATATTTTTCTTCTTCTTCAGTTGTTTAGAGAGCTCACACTTTATTCCTAACAATATCTTTACGAGATATTCTTCTGAATCATATGCGTGATTGTTGGTGTGAAGATCAGTTGAATTCCTGCGTATCTAAAAAATGAAGAACGCGAGATAATTAATTGGATCCCACCAATTCAAAAAGTCTCCATTAGTAGAAAATGCATAAAATTGTTTCTATCTCTTCTCGGTATATTTATCTGAATATGTATGATCGTTGAATGATTTTGTATTCAATTTGATTACATGATTATTTTTGAATTTTTTTTATAATCCACCCACGAACCGTTTGTGGTTCATTCATTTACTTTAATATTTAAAACTTGATCCAACACCAACTCCCACCTCCGACATGAACATGTACGACTAGCCAAGTTCAAAACATACATACACACCACCCTGACTGACATGAAATACATTTATGTTAGATGCACCAACCTCAAAAGCATTAACAAAAACTGTAATAATCATTAATTTAAATAGAACCATATGATAACTAAATTAAAGTATATAACAACACCGACATAGTTCGAGCAACTATGTGTTCTTCCCTCAAATAACCCTCAGCACACGGTGTAAGCTTCATTTTCACAAAAGATGTTGCATCCTACTCTTGTAAAACCATATCAAACATAGCTGATGTATAAATTCCAATAATCTTAAAACAAGAAATTCACATGCTTCAACGAACACATTATTAATACTTTCGGAGATGTTAAATGTCATCATGCAATACCGCTTACTAGTAAACTAAGCCTCTCCCTATCTATCAAATCCAATTCCCTCTAAATACGAACGATTTCGTGGAGATATCTTGTCTAAACTCCCCATGTGACGCTCTAATGGATACTAGTGCGTCGGTCAGCCACAATAACTAAATCAACAATATCTTCAATATAAAAATGTAACTTACGCATGAACTATATCCACGAATCATCATTCTCTGAATCAACTATAGAGAATGCTAGTAGAAAAATTTGACTATTACCATCTAAAAGACAAGTAGATTACAAAATGTCCACATACTCGGCCTTTTTAAAAGGTGTCGTCAACCAATATAATTGGTCTACAATATCTACAACCATCTAGGGACGTCACAGTACACAAAAAATAATATCTGAACCTCCCATCAGAATCCACAACATAACCAGTAATAGAACCTACAATATAAAAAGAGAAGAAAACATGCGTAACTAAATTATCTACTAACAATAATTGTAATAATTAAGGAACAATATCATAATAGGGTTTGTTTCATGTAATGCTGTAAAAAATGAAGGAATAACAACATATGATTCTTCAGGATATTCTAAAATATAATCCGTAGCAATTTCTCCCCCCTCAAAACTTTATGATAGCTAATATGAACATCATGTTTCACACATATGTGGCCAACAATCTTCGTTGGATGACTCTTTTGTAAGCAACTAGCCTTAAAATTCTCCTTCAAACACTCAATGATCATTGATAGCACTAATTTTCCCATGGTCACTTTCTATAATATTTAATGAACAAGAATGTTCACTAGTATACTTCCTCACCATCCATAAATAACTAGGCTTATATTTGGTTGTATGCAAATACCAACTACAAGAGTCATCAACACATATCGCAATAAACCGTTCACCATTCGACTTCTTCATCTTAAATTGAAAATTATTTTAACGCGACAACTTGAATTGCTTTCTTCAACTTTAGCTTGCTACCAAATAAATCTTTCTCCTTAACATGTAAATCAATTGGAGCATTCTCAACATCAACATAAAAAAAAATTGACAATCAGATGGTTGCTCTACAAGTACATTACTAGAAGAAGAAAGTACGAAGTCGACCATAGTACAAATAGCATTACCCAAGAGTGAAATTTCTAAACATGAACCAATCTCAGCAACTAATGGACAATACACATTCTTTGCATCACTGTCATCCTTTAATTCCAAAACTTTACAAGACGTCCTCCCAACACTAAGAACAACTTTCATATGTATATTTTCTCGTGCATCATACAAACCTAATTCACTTACAACCAAATCTAATAAAACACTAAATGTTGAATCTTGTATCAATAAAAACTGGTTTTAATTTGTTATCTACGTACAGACCATCTACCATTATAGAACAAAATAATAGCAACCTTCAATATACTTGAAAATACTATTTGGAGAAATTTCATGCCAATGAACAATAAAAAGCAACAATAAATTTATAATGTTATATGAATTTCACAACATTGAAAAACAATAACATTCTACACAAACCCTAATCAAATAATGAATCTAAAAAAAACTGTAATGGATGCCAATGTAGAGCATCCATTATAGCTAAAAATTAAAGCCGAATATGAAATAATCTAAAAAAATAAAATAATGTAAACAGAAAAAACAAGAACTTGAAAACTTTACTGAAAATCAACAGTGTAGAGATTCTGGCTGAGAAGAAACAAACCAAAAATAGCACGTGAATCAAGAACAGGCGTGCTGAAGCTTCAAGAACATGGGGATAACAAAATCAAAACAAAAGACAAAGAAAGCTGGAGTCTCGAAGTAGATCTCATTGCGTTCGAAGAAGCTGCGAAAAAGAATCAAACCAGAAATTTGCCCTCAGCTGAGCTTCGGGGAAGTCAGAGGCAAAAAGGAGAAAAAAAAGGAAAAGAATAGGTACAATTTAATTACATGGTAAAAACAACCATATATGCAGAAAAGAAAAAAAAGGATATTTATTTATAATGAGCTACTAACGATGAAATCTGTAATTTCCACTAACTTTTTATGTGTTAACCAATAACCCTTTTTAAATTTAAACCCTTGTAAACTTTTAACTTTAGATTTTTTTTGCAGATTTACAAACCTAGAGGAAACGAAAGAAAAGGGAGGGAAGAGAAAATAGCTTAATGAAAATTTGACTTCGATGCTTTAATTATTTATATTGATCAAATAAATAAATAAATGGTTTTGACAAAATAAAGGAATGAATCAATCAATTAAGTCTACTAGTCCAATTAATGATTCAAAGATAATTATCTCAAAAGGATATTGTTAATCTTTAAACTTTTAAACTTTGAAAGCAATAACAATTTTTCCTGCTTGATTGAACCGTTGTAGTTTAGTTATATGGAATGAGTTGAACATTAGCTAGGTACTCATAATTCAACGTATGGATGACAGCATAAAGCATGCCTGTTGACCAAACAAGACATGAATAAATAATGAGGGGGAAAAATAATCACAAAGATTTATTATTATCCAATTGAGTTATATTCAATTCATGTAATTTGATTAAATTATAAAAGTACATCTTCTATATTTGATAATTATACCGACCTCTTTTCAGTTAACTTTTCGTTAACTTTCATTATTTTTTCATTAAAAACTCGAAAATACCCCTTCTTCCAAGACACCCACAGATCTAACCCCACCCACACCTCACGAAACTCTCCATCCCCACGCCTTAAAGCTCGCGACTTACTGTCGGGGGAGAGAAGTCGGCAAGCTTCGCCACCACCCGTCGACGGGTCTACTTCTTCGCAGCGCCCACGGAGGAAACTCCTTGTTACAGATCATTATCTATTTTTACTGTCACTGGATGGGGTTTTGCGGGTTGTTAAAGGGATAGATTAGCTGACTCATTGAACATTTAATTAAATTTACGGGTCTTCTTCTTCCCGTGTTCTGAAATTTTACAGAGTTTATGTAATTTTACAGAAAATTGTTTGAATCGTGTAAATTGTTTAGGGTGATTTTAGGGTTTCTATAATTTTAAAGAAAATTGTTTTTCTTTTTGTTTCAATCGTGTAAATAGTGTAAATCCATAGGTTATGTAAATTGTTTAGGGTTCCTGCTTCTTTCCTTTCTGTAAAAGAGATGAACTTGAAGGAGAAATTGACTTGTACACATCGTCATTGAATTAACTTCTGAAAGAAATAGTTATTTTTTATTTGAATTAATTTCTTTACTCAGCAGCTTTAGTTGTTGAGTTTTTCCGAAATTGGATTAGAAAAAGTTTGATATGATATTTTCTAACCTATGGATTAGGAATACATATTACTCATATGTTTTTCCAAATTCTGAAGAACAATAAAATCAACTAAGCTTTTCAGCTGAATTGCTGTTTTAAGTAGGTATAAGGGTATTTTGGATATTTTAATGTTCATTTAACTATTGTTAAAAAATTATGTAAAAAATTAGACCTATTTATTATACAATGTGAAGTATAAAGAAGATTTATGTAATTGTAGAATATAGAGAGTGTCTGTATAATTTAATCAAATTATAAATTGTGTGAATGTAATTTTCTTAAACTAGTATTATTATTATTTGGTAAAAAAAGCAAAAAGAAAAAAACATTTATCCTCATTTTATCAAAACAGCTGGTTGGTTTATCCAAGTCACATTTAATCAAAATTATTTTATAATATGTTAAATTGTCAATAATACTTGACAGTCGAGATTGACTCAGTGGTTAACTCGTATTTCTGACTTAATCAAAATTATTTTATAACATGTTAAATTTTAACAGTTGAGATTGATTCAGTGATTAACTCGCATTTCTGAATTATAATGCATATTTAAGAAAAAAAACTCTCAAGATTACTCGATAAGACGAGTTGACGATAGTTAAATACTCACATACCATCGAGTTGTGATTTCGAATAGTATAATAACATCATTTAAATTAATTATTAAATAACAAATTCAAAATTGTACAATGAAACTAAATCACTCCAATTGCATTATGAAAGCCGAATTCGCAATTGTTACATAAGAAATAAGAAGAAGAAGCTTTGTGGTTACTTAAGGATTTAATAATTATTACCAGAAACAGCGAAGGAAATTGATGAGAAAACGGAAGAGATAATTCTGTTGATGAAGCAAATCATGACGAACCAGTCTACCCAAGATGATATTCTGAGGTAGAAGATCACTGTAATATAGCAAGGTTGACACAAGAGCTGCTGGCTCATTAACCAGCGATGCTATCAATCTCACCAGTGGCCTCAACAACAATGGTGCTCCCTGCAATCAACACAATTACCCAAATCCATTTAAGAACATCTTATTTACCAATATAATTTCTAATTCAAAAATATGTTCTTTCACATATATACTTACCATTCCCATGGTGGTAAAGGAAATCAACTGAATTCCTTTGAATGAATTCTGATTGAGATAGAGAGAGTATTTGGGGAAGTGGATTGAGTAGTTGCTGCTGCACAGATCTTCAACGACCATTCACAACTACTATTCCTTGTTTCTAAAACCAATACTACTAATCTAAGATGTCATTAGATCAGCAGGTTTTGATTTCTAGCATTTGCTTGGTCCATGTTTAAAAGTTTATTGATGTCATTAATTAAAAAATAGAAGTCTATTTAGATTATAGTATGGTTATAAAGGGAAACCACTTTGTTTAAATCGAACATGAAAAAATATAGAAAATGCAACTCTAATTAATTACTTGTGGGATAATTAATAGTAAATGATTTCCATATAGGATAAAAGATTAGTGAGATAATGCAATACAAGAGAGGTTAAATTTCAAACTTAAACAGCGAATCCGCACATTACACCAATAATTTGTGAATAGCGACGGAATTAGATCGTCTTGTCTTTAATCGTACATGATAGAACAATATTTAATCTAGATCACTAGTTCAACAATCAATGTCTTAAATCAGCTTATGTTTTAAAAAATAATAATTTTGAATTTTTTTATTTTTATTTTTATTCTTGAGGAATTTAAAAAAATGATTTTTTTTTAAATTTTTCTTAAGAACGATCTAAGCAGTTGAATAAGAAATTAATAGCCCAAATCATCGTTGAATCACCTCCTCTTTGGACCTCCTATAATAAGTTGTCCAAATCCAGTAACGACGGGCCCAAACAAGGGCGAGCTCACTTGTTGCTCACTCCAGTCTAAACCTCAAAAACTTTTCTTTCTTGTTTATGACGGACGGTTAAGTAGCAATTCACCAAGCAAGCCTTTCAGGCAAAATGATTTTTTTTGTCAACTGAATACTTTATATAAAACACCAAAACAACAAAACACCAGGAAAAGAGCCAAAGAAGATATTACAATCATTTGAAATTAAACCCTGCTTAGCACAAAAATCAGCAGCTGCATTTTCCTCTCTTGCAATGTGATTAAATCTACAAAACTCTCAATGCTTCGCTAAAGACAAGATATCTGAAACAATAGCGTAGATACCACAACCAAAATTACGTGAATTATGAATTTCCTCAACAAGTAAAAGAGAATCTGTGCATATGCTAATCATTTCCTTGTAAATTTTTTGAGCTTCTTCCAGCCCCCATCGAAGAGCAAGAGCCTCTCCCGTAAGAGCATCCTCCATAAAATTTTTAACCGAGAAACCAGCAGCAAAACCCGACCATCTGGGTCCCAAAGCACCCAACCCAAACCAGCTATATGATCATAACTCGACCAAGCCACATCCATTTTTAGCAGCCACGAATTATCTGCATCCGAAACAGCTTATATCCCAACAACAAAGGAAATCCTATTCGCATCACATGTGCCCTGATTTCCAAGACATGGTTATGGGTTTGTTGAACTGCCAAGTGAGGAACGGGCTCCAAACCTTCAAAACAGTTGTGTCCAATGATTATACGTGAAGTTTTCAACCTCGGGGTTCAAATATCATATTGTCCCCCTCCCCTTACAAAAAAAGCAATTCAACTATCTACTTCTCTTCCCTATACTCTATGTCTCTCTCATTTTTATATTTCCATTTTCTGTTGGAATATTTTGAATGAAAAAATTATTGTATTTTTTACCCACTTGAAGGCTATAATATTGACATCTTTTTAATTTTAAATTGACACTATTTCAAATCATACGAAGAGTTACAATGATTATTCGATTGGTCACGAATAAGTTTATATACATAGTGACCTCATTTGTGTTTTAAAATAGGATGAAAATTTCATATAATTTTCTCTTTTTTTTCACATCTTCATATTTACTAACGTGTGCGGTTACAAATCATGGTTGCGTTCGCTGGTTCTTATAGATTGTAGTACAACTTCTGTAAGAATGAAAATATGTTCTATCTTTGAAGACAATTGCTCATCACCTTGTGCACCGTGGATGGAGCAAAATTGTCTTAAGGACACAGTGTTCGCACTTGACTCATATTAGTTTTTATTTTTTTGTTCTTGCAAAATTTTAGACAGTTCCCAAATTTTGAGTACTGTAAGTAATTCTCGTACAAAAGTGCAAGATACATGTATTTTCCTCAACAATCTTAAAACAATTTTGATTGAACAATTTTACGTCCATGCGTGCTTCAGAATTTTGGCAAAACATGATCATGCTGAAGAATTTTGGTTCGGACTCTAGCATGTTAACTTCACGGTTAAAAATTGTTGTAAGTTAACGATAAGGGAAAATGGTAGCAATTCACACAAACTACCATAAAGAACCGTTGCAATAATTGTTCTGCTTAATGGGCTACTGTTGACAATAAATTTCTTAACACCATCTTGATATTTGTTCTTATAGGATAAAAGAATTAGAACATGCTTTACTGCATCATGAACACGCTATGCTCCGTGCATAGTTTTTGAGTTGTTTCATATTTGATTTACATTATTTTTATAGTTTGGCACTGTTTACTTCAATCTTTTACGCGTTATTATTTATGTACTGAGCAATTTATTGAAATAATTTTATTTTTCATCTGTTAGTGCTGTTTATTATTACAATTTGTGGAACTTTTTGTCAAGTTTATTCGGCTGTTTGATTCTGAACATGTAGATTAGAGATCTACGGTTTGTTTTGTTAGTTCAAAATACGTCTTTTTGACTACCCGCGAGTAGTCACTACAATTTACTTTTGGGTGAATCGGTGATTATACTTCTTTGCTATGTTGATGAATTTTGACTTTATGTCATTTGGCTGCCATTGTTTTGTACCGTTTCGTGACTGTTATTGGTGTTTATTTTTGTTCGTTATAATATCACAATGTGTATTAGTAGAATTGTTCACCACTAAGAATGCTTTTTTGTTCCCACTAAGCCCTTTTATATGATTTGTTTGCAAACATATATTTTGGCATATTTATGAAAACTGTTTATTACAGTGGTTGCTAGTAGAAGTAAAATCATTCTGTGACGATTTCACTGTAGTGTAGGATTATTTGTTCCAAATGTTTATTATGTGATTTTGTCCAATTAAGTTTAGAGGAGTCAAATCTCTTGAATTATTTTGGATAAGATTTGTGATTGGGAAATCAAAGGTGGTCAATAACATTTTATCACATATGTATATATTTGCACTAAATCATTGTGTATTTTCTGAGAACGTAAAGATGAAATGTGTATTTTACTGAAAAGTAAATATGAGGAACTAAAGTCTTTAAAGACTTTAGATTGTTTGAGATCAACTTAACAAAAAGACAACGATTTTAAGAAGCATAGAGGTGAAATGAGTCTCATTTTGAGGATTATTATTCAAATAATGGAATAATTCACCAAAGTATTGTTTTTTGTTTACCTAATAAGGTCGGTAGTGCTAAACGTAAGAACCGAATGTTAATTGATAGATGTAATGTTGATTGATTAGTTCAATATTACCTTGAACTTGTGGAGGAATGCTTTCGCTATGTGCAAGTCATATTTTTTTTAGAGAATTCCTCATACATAGACCAATAGAACATTGTTTGACTAGTTATGGAAATGTCGACACTTTAGTGAAATATTTGAAGTGTGGGGGTGTTTAGCTTATGTGGTATCACGTCACCTAAAAGTTTAACAACAAGACCTATATTACTAAATGGGTGTTCAGTGGTCATGGCTATAACAATAGTGCATAATATTCTCATTAGTAAAATGATATTCATTATCCAATAAAGTGATACTCCGATGAAATGAGAGAAGGTATTGAGACTTCATTAAAGGATAAGGACAATGATGTCCTTAGGGTCGATTTTCTAACATAGTTGTTAGGAGATGATCCTCAAAGTTTCGGAAAGTAATGAGCTAAAGTGTTAAAACGTCTTATTGCCAAGAAGTAAATGACTTAAAAACTTGTTGGAAGATATTCTAATATTGGCCTATAAACTTGAACCCACTATGATATATAGTCGCCAAGAAGTAACTATTGAAATGACACAAGTATGCATAACAGTAAATCTTGACATTTACGTCGAAGATATAATACTGTCGAGAATTGCTCTAAGGTGGAATTAATTCCGTTGACTATATATAATGTCAAAATTAGTAAAATGGATCCGTTGCAAAAAGTTTGATGAGAGAGCAATTAGAAAGTTCATCGAGGGGAATGGTTTAAAGCCTAACAATTAACCAAGAGTTGCCATAGTGGCAATCCTACCTTGTTGACTCGAGATCCCAAGATCTAGGTTCAAAGGGACAACCGAATTATGCTTGTGACTCAGTCGCATTAAGGAGACAATTACTCCTACCCGTTCCTATGATGAGACAGTGCCCATTTTTCGTGAGAATCAAGATAAGTTACGCTTTTAATGATTAGCTTGTATATGTACCAGTGGGGTATAGTGGGATAGTCTTCATGCAAATCACCTATGTGAGTGCGAGGGACCTCTTCTATGCAGATTATAGGCTAAATTCTCTAAAACACTCATGAAATCGAGTGGTGTTCAAGGCCAAAATGAATACAATGTGAGAGCCAACTATGGTCGAGTAGGAACTATGTGAACTCTATTGTCTTGGTTTAGATAAACAACTGAACAGTTCAATACATCGCATTCATTGATTAGCCAGTAAATCTGATACCTTTTTACTAGGGAATGTTCAAAGCCAAAAGCTACCTATCTTGATTTAGTTACTCTTCACTTGTAATCGCGCAAATGTTTGTATTATGCTTGATACATTTAAAGAAGATAATTTTTCATTCATGTGGGGGATTGTTGGAAAATTTTAAATGAAAAAATTATTTGTATTTTTTACCCACTTGAAAGGCTATAATATTGGCGCCTTTTTAATTTTAAATTGGCACTATTTGAAATCATTCGAAGGGTTACAATGACTATTTGATTGGCCATGAATCAGTCTATATATATACATAGTGACACTATTTGTGTTTCAAAATAGGATGAAAGTTTCAAATAATCTTCTCTCTCTTTTCACATCTTCATATTTACTAACGTGTGCGGTTACAAACCATGACCGCGTTCGCTGGTTTTTATGGATTGTAGTGCAACTTCCGTAAGAATAAAAATCTATTTTTTTTTCTTGGGAGACAATTGCTCATCACCTTGTGCATTGTGGAGTGAGTAAAATTGTCTTAAGGACATAGTGTTCGTACTGATCTTGGATTAGTTTTTGTTTCTTTATTGTTGCAGAATTTTAGACGGTTCTCAAATTTCAAATACTGTAAGTAATTCTCATACAAAGGTACAAGGTACGTGTATTTTTCTCAACATTTTCTTTATTAGAGACTTCGATCATTAGCATCCTTTCTTGATTTTTATTTTTTTGGTCAAAATCAGATTGCATCATCACGACCAACAAAATGTAGGGCACATTTTCTGAATTTTTTGTTCTAAACAATTCTCTTCGATGACAACGATTAACTGTCATTGTAAATATATCATGACATTGGCACAATCATCACATCAAACCTGATCACAAAAGGTACATTTGATGTTGTAAAATACCATGACAGTGGCAGAACCGTCACATCTACTCTTATGATGAAATTGTACATTTTCAATGACACTTATTTTGTCATCGTTAAAATTGCGTTATTATATATTAAAGCACCGTTGTTCAACATGCTTACATGTGTCACATAATATAACATACATACTCTATGCCAACAATGACGTGTCGGACAAAGACCGTCACTATATTCTCTCTCCATCAATTTTAACTAAACTTCGCCATTGTATATATTATATACATTGTCATAAAAGGAAAAACACAAGCATCATATGAATAAATAATACACCGTCATACCATTTCAATATACAATATAACAACTGTTTATGTCCGTCGTTAAATTGTAGCTTGCCATCATCATAATGCGTAATGGTCGTGACGGTGCTTTGAGCGACCAATTACTGTTGACGTTATACCATATTCATCAAGACATTTTCGCTAGGCAATTTTAATCTCCACGTAAAAGATTGTACAAAAATCACAAAGGTATCGAGTATGGGGTCTTAGATATGGTTGGAGCAAAAGCGTTATTGAATGTGACTTTAAAAGTTGGTGAATTGGTTTAAGAAAAATGTTAATTTCCACATAGTGGAGATTTTGCTATTTAGTTGATGATTTTGTTTAAAGGTAAAGGAAATGGTTTTTTAGTTAATGGGTTTGAAGAAATTACAATTCAACAGCGGATGTTATAACCAGATATAGTGATATATGGTCAGGGTGGGATTCGCTTGGATTTCTTTTCTAGTAACATTGCTAGCTTGGTAGATAGTGCAATTTTGATTGTAGGAGGTAGAATGAGACCTCATTGACGGTTGTTTATTGGTGATGTCTGATTAATAAAATCTGATTATGTTAAAAAAAATATATGATTTTCATTAATAAGAAATTTACATATATATTTTTTGGTCGAGACAAGAATTTTGCATAACTAAAATTGAGAATTTTGTTCAATACATTAACAGCCGTTGCACTACACTACTCATCTTGTTTTCCCATTAAATAAGTTTCATTGGTAGTTGCTTAACCTATACAAAATAATTAACTAAATGATACATAGATATTTATATGTTAGTGTTTTGATTCTCATTAAATATTTATAAACAACAACCTATACTTCATTAGATACTGTGCCGTGGACTTGACACATCAGGTTTCCCTTGCCATTTCCATATTCTGCAGCCTCATAACATGTTGAAAAACTGGGGGCTCGTATTTTTGACTGACATCATAATTTTTCATGAACCAATAATTGCTTCTCAAAAATCCTCAAAATGTAAATTGTATACTATTCATCGCATTCAAAATTTTATAATCATTAAATTATTTGAAATATTTTATTAATTTATTATCATGTCAAATATTATAAAATTTGAATTTTTTCCTCACATTGTGTAAAACTCATGGCCCCGCCCCTGAGTAGCAATATACATTATTCAACTGTAATACAAAAAAGGATATTGTTTTGTTGTTGCCGTGAGTAAAACCCATTAGAGATAGACTATTTAGTCATACATCGCTTTAATTTGCTCGTAAAAGAGAGCCACTACTCCTAAAATATTGAATAATCAGGATAATTTTATATTAACTATTTTATATATGTCTTCAAATATAATAAATTATCTAAGTTTAGAGAATATAGAGTCAATGAATTCTTGAAATGAGAAAGATGGACAAATATCATTCTATAGGAGCACCGGCCATTTTTTCCTTAAAAGCGATAATGAGAATTAAACATGTAAGTCTAACACAAAATCATAATCCTGCTTTTCGATCATAGTAGAAATTCAATTTGTTTCCCATAATTCCATATTCAATTTCACCAATCAAATTCATCAGGTACTCCGAAATAACATTTCAATCCATATTCAAATAACTATCTCGTTTAGTCTTCAATTCAATTAACCTTATTAATTTCATCCTATAAAATTTATTAGGAATTTTAGTAAATAAGTCAAATTATTACAATAAGTTTTTGGATGAGGTTAAGAATTTTGGCGATCTGTGTTAACCATGCCATGTGCCATTGCCATGAACAAAAGACTCAAATTTTGTAGAAATAAAAACCATGGTGGGTCAAATTAAATTTGAAAGCAAAAACTATAGCGTGTTAAAATCAAGTTTTCTTCACATTAGGAAGCTAAAAAACATAAAAAAAAAAAATAATAGATTCAAGGCGATATGCACTTTAATATCTGAATTTTAGACTTTGAACACTTTAACCCTTCAACTTCAAAAGTGGATACTTTAATCTTTCAACCTCAAATTTATTTTCCTTTTAAAACCATTGTTAGTGTTTTAGCCAAAAACTTCAACAGTACATATGTCGGTCTTTTTTGCTAAATGTGGTAGTGCCGTATGTAATCTTTCTTTTTGCTGAACGTCCTCAACTTCATGGGTGGATCTCCTCGCGACCTCGACATCTGTAAAATACAGACAAAAAACCCTAGAGGTAAGGAACTAGGGGTGGTTGCCCTGCCGAAGGGCCTCCGATGCCTAAGTCAGTTGATGTCGATATTCCGGCATAATTTCTTTAGAGGAGAGAAGACATACCTCTTTTGGTGGTTAGGGAAAGTATTTATACCTAAGTCATTGGGGTCGTTGGTAGCGTGTCAAAGAAGATTTGTAGGACACGAACTCTGTCTTGCCTGACACTAATTAGATGGAAAGGAGGTGACATTTGACATAAAGTCGATAGATATTAAATGTTGATGTGCCTATGAGATGACTAGATAAAGGATATCCTGTTATTCTATCACAACGATTAGACCGGTTGGGCACTAGGACTTAGGAGGGAGTGCCACCTTGGTCATCACCTTCGACGGGTAATGATGACTTTGCTTTTGCTCTCGGGGTCGATAGAGCTTTCCTTGCGCTCTTATTATAATTTTTCCATGAGCTCGAGTCTTGTGTGTCCCGACGTCTAATGGGGCTGACCAATCGATGTTAGTTCCACTCCTTTCTTAGTGTAGGGAGTTTCCTATTGTGGAACGACATGTGTCGTTGTGTCATTGGGGGTTGAGAAAATACCTATTGTAGATACCGTATTTTGTCCGGTCCAATACTTTAAAAATATAAATTTTAATTTTTTTACCCATATACTAGTCTAAGACTATGTGTATGATTTGAAAAATAGCTCAATGCCTAAAAGATAAGAAAATTTGTCCAATGACTAAAAAAAAAGGGAACAAAAAGACTAAAATTAAAAAAGTGAAGCCCTCAGTTTGCCTATAAATAGAGGGGAAGTCTTCACTTGAAAAGAGAGATTTTGGAAGAGTGAGGAAGAGAATGGATTTTAGAGAGAGAAATAGAGGTTTTGAGAAAATAGTGAAAAAAAGAAAGAATGAGAGTTTTCATTTCTATTCATCTTCCATCTTCTCGTTTTATTTTTATTAAGGTAGTTCAAATCTCTTACATTTTAGCTTACAATATATCTTGTTCATTCTAATAAATCATCTCTCTTCTTCATACTCATGTATTTGATATTTCTTTGTTTCATTTTTCATATATAGGTTTGTTTGCTCATTTTTTATCATTTCTCCTACTTTTAATCTTAAATTTTATTTTTATATATTGTTTATTTCTCTACAAATTTGATGATGAGATTTTTGTTGTCATCAACGAGAATGAGGATAAAATTTTGAGGGGTGTAAAATTAACTTAACATGAATCAACCATTTAATGAGTTGAAAGTATAAATTTGATAAAAATATCTCCTATGATAATTTCTCATACATAAAAATGCATAAAATAGAGAGTAAAACCTCTATACAAGATTATGCAAATATTTAAGCTTTGATTTTTTTTTATGTTCTTACAAGTCTTCTCTTCTCTTCTTTTTAATTTTTGGCCATCATTTTTGTGACACTCATTCGAACTAGTTGGCATCCATGATCATTCCTAGTAATGAAGGAAGAAAGGAAAAATGATAAGTAGCGAACTAAGTTGTTCAAAATAAAAAAATGGTATATTTATATCCAAAATAAAAATTATTTTATTTTGAAAGTTTTATGGATTTTCTTTAGTGACACTTGTTTAAACTAGTTACCATCTATGATCATTCCTAGCAATGAATGAAGAAAAGAAAAATGGTAATTAGTGAACTAAGTAGTCTAAAATAAAAAAATGGTATATTTATATCCCAAACAAAATTATTTATTTATTTTTAGTGACACTTGTTTAAATTAGGTACCATTCATGATCATTCTTTTGTTATTTGATTAACATTGAGTGAAGAAATAAAAAATGATAATTAATAGACCATGTCGTAAAAAAGCATGCTCATGCTAATTATGTATGAAATTAAGTATTTTTTTCATAGATTAATTTATTTTACATATAAAAAAATTATTATTAATTTATTTACTAAACAATTATATATATACACACACACACATATATATATGTAAAAATGAAAGTTTAAAAAAAAAGAAAGACAGAGGGTGACATCACCCTATGTACTTTTTTTTTGTTTTAATTCTTTTAAGTTCTTTTTTTTTGTTTACATTTTATTATTTTATTATTTTATTATTTTTTCAGTAGATATTATTGGTTTGTTTTAATTTATTTTTATATATATTTTTAATTATTTCACGTCTTGTTTCATTATTTTCACCCTACATATTTTTTTAAATTTATCATACATATATATCATCTCTAACATTCTTTTCCATTATTCATTTTTTTCTTTATAGTTGTTATATTTTCTTATTTATTTATGTATTATTTTCGTACGTCACGGTTGTATGTGATTATTATTTTATTTTTTTATCATCAGAATTGACGCTAGTAAATTAAAACCATAACAATTTGATTTAAATTTTATAAATTTCTTTATTTAGATTTCACTAAAAAAATCTGATGAGAACAATTGATCTTACTCCTACAATTGAAAAATATCAAGCCCTACTGAATGTCCCGCTGCAAAGCACGGATAAAGTTTATAATTACGACAAAAGGCTCACATTGAAGAAAGTTTTATCCAAGCTCTTGGGTACTGTCCATGCATATGAGATATATAAAATGTTGAAAGTTAAAGGGGGAATGAATGTGTGCCGTTGGATTACCTCTTAGATCTCGTCCAAAATGTCTTAAAGGAAGATAAGGGTATGACTCTTTATGCTCTGTGTATATATGACACCGTGTTGTTTTCAAAAATTCAAGATTATGTGAATGATAAAGTGATAAAAATGTTCCTGCAAGTTGAACATGGTGTTAACCCTGTTATCTCAATTCTAGCTGAGACTTTTCGTTCCTTAAATCACATACGAGCGCTTGGAAAAGAGAAGTTCATCGACTCTCCATCTCTTTTGTGTATTTGGATTCTTAGCCATCTAAGCTGTCCACCAGATTTCAAATATCCTCAAGTTAAGTTTTTAAGTCCATGGATAAAGACGAGAATCATCGTTGCAGAATTTGGAATGGCCAAATGGAATCCGCAGTTTTCCACAAAAGGGGTGTGGCTCTCACACCTATCAAAGTTGAAAGATGAGGATGTTATCTAGAAAGCCCAATGGATGCCGTTGACATCGATGATCTAAAAAATGTGGTGACTATCAATGGGTCTCGCTCCCAGGACCATGGGGTTGAACTAGTTATGCTCCGCTAATGGTGCTCCGTCAACTATACATGAGACAGTTTGTCCCTACCACGCACACATTAAAGGACATTGAGATCAGTTATGATTCTCAAGATATTGAACAAAAATTGCAGTAGCTAATTGGAGCTTGGAAGATAACGAAAAGAGTACGAAATGAGAAGAATCACATGAATTGCACAAAGGAGTATGAAATATGGCTTAAGAGCAGAGGCAAAGTAGCTATTGCCTTACTAGTTGAAGATTTACAATCACACAAGTTACCAGAAGCTTATCGGGAGATTGTAAAAAACGAGGAGCGGGATGAGTTATATGAGGAGCATCAAAAGAATTTAGCTCTCTTGGAAGAAAATAGACATCTAACAGTCGAGACGAATTTGTCTGGCCAACACAGGATCGAAGTGGAAAAATAACTCAGAGATTTTAGAAACTGACACTTGTAAACTGAACAACAAAATTAGAAGGATGGCAGAGGACAATGAGAATTTGCGAGTGGAAATCTATGAACAAGAAGATCGAATGATGAAGCTAGAAATGAAAAATAAGCTTGTACAAGAGATTTTAGAAGAGGTTAAAGGGGTTGTCAATAAGAAGAATGCGTACATCGTTGAGTTAGAAAAACAATATGACTCATTACGATGAATCACTGATAATTTACAAGTTGATTTAGAGAATCAAAAAGTTAGGAAGACTGAGTCACCAAATTATAGTGAAGAACTATTGAAAGTCATTGTCAGCCTTGAGCACCAAGTTAGAACGTATCAGAACGTGGCAGAGGAATTGGCAAGAAATAATGATGCTAATGTCGACGCACTGAGATATGATTAGCAATTACTGCAACAAGAGCATGACTTGATTCGATAATGATCAGGGCAGGCTATAGAATGGCTTAAAGGCGTGGCTGTGAGAGAGAGAAATTTGGCGGAACAAACATCATTTTTGAAAAAAAAAGTGTTTTGCCCATCCATCCTAATGGGGAGAACTTGTCTAAGTTCTTGAAAGAAACCAACAGAGATTTGGGTCATTTTGGTCATTTTGTATAAACTCATATTGCGGAGTAGTATAGTTTGACTTCTACATACTCAAATGTAGTGGATGGCTCTACGAATTGAATGAAATTGAGTACTTTTAGACTTTCACTTTGCGCAATATCATTTCTCATGCATAAATTTACTTTCATTATTATTATTGTTATTATTTATTCTTCTTCATTAGCAAAATCTACCATCTCATTGTTTTATTTTTATCTATTAACTTTTTAGAGATAGTCCATCAACTTCGACATCCTTATCGAACGCAAGCTCAAGTTAGGGTCATGGACGTGCAAGAAAGAGAGCAATCACGAGAGGAAATGAAAGAAGAAATTAGGGAGATGAAAGAGCAAATGGCAAGAGTCCTGGAACTCCTCGCCGCGAGTAAGGGAAAATCCTGTCTTGAAAATATGCAAGGGGATCAATCATCACAAAATCAACTGTCAAACGACACTCCAACCTATCAACGTCATCAGACCGATCAATTTCAGCATGCTTCACCACCAGTAAATATCTAGCACTATCCATTTCCAAGTGTCCAGGAAATGATGCAGACAGGGAAAAGTGGGTACAAACCATCCACAATGGCACCTGGCCACAACCAAACTTTCACCCTACAAGGAGAACTCGCTAATGAGCCAATCATCACACTCGATGTTGATGACCCAAAAGGGTAGATGCCTGTTACTAAACCAAGCGAAGACCCGCTGTCGAAAGATAAGCTGGACTTTTTAGAGGAAAGATTGCGCGTCATTGAAGGGTTAGATGTATATGGTACCATTGATGCCACACAATTATGTTTGGTCCCAGATGTTACCATCCCACACAAATTCAAACTAACTGAGTTTGAAAAATATGATGGTGGTACATGTCCGAGAAGTCACCTTATTATGTATTGTAGAAAGATGGTTGTTTGTGCAAATAATGATAAGTTACTGATTCATTTTTTTCAAGATAGCTTGACAGGGGCTGCATCTCACTGGTATATCCAATTGGACAACCAACATATTTGGAGGTGGAAAGATTTAGCTGATGCTTTCTTAAGACAATACAAGTACAACATAAACATGGCTCCTGATCGTCTGGATCTACAAAGGATGGAGAAAAAGCATACTGAAGGCGTTAAAGAATATGCACAAAGGTAGAGGGAATTAGCTGCTCAAGTACACCCCCATTGTCAGAAAAGGAGATGGCTACAGTGTTTATCGACACTTTGAGATCTCCATTCTACGATAGGATGATTGGAAATGCTTCAAACAACTTCTCTGACATTATAGTGATTGGTGAAAGAATTGAATATGGGGTAGTACCGTCTTCATTACATTAAGATATTGAGCTTAACAATTGGGACGTCACCGAGCTACCAGTGCTTCTCGAGAATTTTCAAGAGTAATGTGTTCATGTCAAAATTCTAATGATTCTACCCAATGCCTTAGGAATTGCATTGTTATGGGCCTATGTTCTCGTCTATTTCATGTCATCTCTTTGAATGAAAATCTAAAAACTTGTTTCGTCTCCTTTTGCTAATGATAAATATAATTCTAGTTCTTTTTGTTCTTCCTTTTATGTCTACGTTTTCCATTTCTGAAATGTTGTTCATACTCATGCATTGTTTATTTTTTTCTCGCCTTCTTTTCATCCAATAATCCGATTCAAGTTCGAGAACGGTGATTTTGAAAATAAGAGTATAAGCAATAACTTTGATAATCCCATTCTTAGCGTAGAGTCAGATGAAAGTGACGAGGATAATTTTGAACCATCTCTGGAAATGTTAAGAATCGTAGAAGAGGATGAAAAAATAACTTAACCATATCAAGAGTTAACGAAGGTGATAAATTTGGGATTGGAGGGAGAGACGAAAGAAGTCCAAATCGACACTTCTATGACAAGCCAAAGAAGCCGAGAATTAATTGACTTACTCAAAGAGTATATTGACATCTTTGCATGGTCTTACCAAGATATGCCAGGTCTAGACACTGATATAATTGTTTATCATTTTCCATTTATGCTCGAAAGTAAACCAGTGCGACAAAAGTTATGGAAAATGAAACCAGACATGCTGGTACAGATCAAAGAAGAAGTTAAAAAGCAAGT
Organism: Datisca glomerata; assembly: GCA_003255025.1. Classification (NCBI taxonomy): domain Eukaryota; kingdom Viridiplantae; phylum Streptophyta; class Magnoliopsida; order Cucurbitales; family Datiscaceae; genus Datisca; species Datisca glomerata. The sequence goes on along the minus strand of QANY01005876.1, from coordinate 657,409 downwards.
AGATGCGAGTTTTCTAGAAGTAGCAAAATACCTTGAATGGGTTGCTAACATAGTCCCAATACTGAAGAAAAATGGGAAAGTAAGGGTGTGCATCGATTATAGAGACTTAAATCGGGCACGCCCCAAGGATAATTTTTTTATTACCCCATATCGATGTCTTAGTAGATAGCACTGTAGGACATTCAAATTTCTCTTTCATGGATGATTTTTCATGGTATAACCAAATCAAAATGGCTCTTGAAGATCGTGAAAAGATGGCTTTTATAATTTTGTGGGGTACATTTTGTTATAAGGTTATGCCATTTGGTCTGAAGAACGCAGGGGCGACTTACTGGCGGGCAATGGTAACACTATTTCATGATATGATGCATAAAGAATTCAAGGTGTACGTTGATGATATGATTGCCAAATCTCATCAAGGGGAAGATCATACGGTCACTCTGCGAAAACTATTTCAACGGTTGAGAAAGTTTTAATTAAAGCTTAACCCGACAAAGTGTACATTCATAGCATCTTCAGGGAAACTACTTGATTTTGTTGTGAGCAAGGAAGGAATAAAAGTTGACCCTGATAAGGTTCGAGCCATCATTGATATGCCGCCACCTCAAACTCAAAAGGAAGTTAAAAGTTTCTTTGGGAGATAAATTACATAGCCCGGTTCATCTCACAGCTAACTGCAACTTGTGAACCTATCTTTAAACTTCTCCGCAAAAGTGTTATAGAAGGATGGAATGATGATTGTCAAATTGCTTTTGAGAAGATCAAGCAATACTTGTAAAATCCGCCTATACTTGTTCCTCTAACTCTAGGGCGTCCACTCATTTTGTATCTTACAGTGACAGAAAAATCCATGGGTTGCGTACTTGGTCAACATGACACCTTTGGAAGGAAAGAACAAGCAATATACTATTTAAGAAAAAGGTTCACAAATTATGAGGCTAATTATTCGATGTTGGAGAAAAAGTGTTGTGCATTAGCCTGGGTTGCTCATCGACTTAGACAATACATGTTATACCACACTACTTGATTAATTTCAAAGATGGATCCAATCAAATATATCTTTGAAAAGCCATCACTTTCTGGGTGAATCGCTAAATGGAAAATGTTGCTCACGGAATATGATATTGTTTATGTCACTAGAAAGTCAATAAAAGGAAGTGTTCTTACTGATTATCTTGCAGATCAACCAATGCAAGATTATGAGCCTATGAAGTTTGATTTTCCTAATGAGAACATATCAGTCATATTAAAAAATGAAGGAGAATCTATGGATCCAGAATTGTGGACGATGTTATTTGATGGCGCATCTAATGATGTAAGACATGGAATTGGGGCAATCCTCATATCTCCCGAGGAAAAGTTGTTCCCATTCAATGTAAAACTATACTTTGACTACACAAATAATGTGGCACAATATGAGGCATGTTCCATGGGAATTCAAGCAGCTTATGATATGAAGATAAGGAAGCGTCGAGTGTACGGAGATTCATTATTGGTGATACAACAACTAAACGGGGAATGAGAAGCTAGAGACTCCAAGCTAGTACCTTACAACAAACATGTAACTAAGTTAAACCGAACTTTTGAAGTGATCTCATTTGACCACATACCCAGAGAGAATAATCAAATTGTAGATTCAGTGGAAACTCTAGCATCCATGTTCTCCGTAGACTTTAAGGAAGAACAACCCATAAAAATTGAGAAACGAGATTTTCCTGCTCACTGTTTGAGTCTTGAAGAAGAGCCAAACACAAGTCCATGGTATTACGACATCAAGCAATATATAAAGAATGGAAAATATCCATCCAAAGCTTCTGAGAATGATAAACGCACTATTAGAAGATTGTCCATGAGTTTCTTCTCGAATGGTGAAATACTCTACAAAAGAAACCATGATATGGTGCTCTTAAGATGTGCTGATTAGGGAAGCGAATAAAATCATAGAGGAAGTTCACGAAGGAATTTTTGGAGTTTATGCTAATGGACATATGATGGCCAAACAAATCTTGAGAGCAGGATATTATTGGTTAACTCTAGAATCTGACTGCATCAAGTACGCCAAGAAATGTCATAAATGTCAAATTTATGTGGATAAAATTCATGCACCTGCATCCCCTTTACATGTCATGGCCGCGCCTTGGCCGTTCTCTATGTGGGGCATAAACGTCATTGGTCCCATCACACCAAAAGCCTCTAACGTGCATCTTTTCATTTTGGTCTCTACAGATTATTTTACCAAATGGGTGGAGGCAAGTTCTTATTCAAGTGTAACAAGAAGTCTGGTTGTTAAGTTTATTAAAAAGGAAATAATTTGTCGATATGGTCTATCTGGAAGGATCATCACAGATAATAGGACAAATTTAAATAACAAGATGCTGAAAGAATTATATGGGCAATTCAAAATTAAGCATCATAATTCATCTCCTTCTCGTCCGAAAATGAACGAAGCAGTGGAAGCAGCCAATAAGAACATAAAAAGGATCAATAGAGAAGATGATGGAGGTTTATAAGGATTGCCATGAGATGCGCCCATTTGCACTGCATGGGTACCACACATCAGTCCGAACATCAACTGGGACAACGCCATTCACTTTGGTATATGGCATGGAAACGGTCCTTCCAATTGAGGTGGAAACTCCCTCCCTCAGAGTCTAAATGGAGGAGAAATTAGAAAAAGCAGAGTGGGTCCAAACACGATATGAGCAATTGAATTTCATCGAGGAAAAAAGATTGACTGCATTATGTAGAGGGCAATTATATCAAAGAAAAATGATGCACGCATATGATAAAAAGTTGCGTCCCCGATGTTTCCGAGAAGGAGACTTGGTGTTGAAAAAGATACTCACATATCAAAAGGATCATCGGGTGAAGTGGACCCCAAATTACGAAGGACATTTCATTGTTAAGAAGGCTTTCTCGAGAGGAGCTCTCATGCTAACAAACATGGATGAAGATGATTTACCGCACACAGTTATTTCTGATAAGTCAAGAAGTACTTCTTATGACTGCTCTAAGTATGGGAAAAATGAAGTTAGACAAAAAAATGTTTTTTAAAAAAAAGAGCCGTCTCGTATACTGGAGAAATTCTTCCTCCATTTTTTTCTTTTTCCAAATCATCGTTTGTAAACATTATTCATCATCAATGAAGAGCCTTTTTTCTTTCCCAGTTGACAACTACATATACTTCATCTTCTCCTTATTTCCATTATTTCATTTTCCTCTCAATTCTAAGATATCATTAATTACTCTTGAAATAACTCAGAAACATAAACTTGGTCAGGTGAAAGCTAATTGAAAAAGAAAAAAAAGAAAAGAATAGGAACTAAGAAAGGCGGCCTGAGTATGAGGGGAAATCTGAAAAGTCATCACAAGAAAGTTGATATGCACATAACGAAGGCTAAAGCACGATTGAAGGATTGCATTTAAAGTACCAAAAAAGAAGCGAAATGTGGAGAAATTATTCACTTTTCTTCATCAACGACGTGAAGCCGAATACTGGGGCACAAACCAATGAATAAGGATGCATCATTTTCTTGAAAGTATGCTCGATACTTCATTGCGAGTCCATGACCTTAGGCCAAGTGATTGATTTGAAAGGTGAAGGATATGGTGACATTAGTCAACTTTAAAAAAAATCATCAAATAATTTTCTTACAAATGTTTTCAATCATGCATAACATACATGCACTCAAAATCACTACTTTGCATTTATATTCAATAATTACAACGCATTGACATGCATCATATTGATATGATTTTATGCAATTTAAGTGCATGAATCATTTAAAGATATTCTTTCGAAATCCATACATGACTTTCCAACATTTAGTGCATGCATTAGTCTAGCTTCTTGCACCATATGAAACTTGTAAATATCAGATCAAATATCATTTCGACATCTTTAGTTAAATCAAACATGAATCGAGTCGAGGTTGAAGCTTGCGTCTATCTAGGTTTGTTTCCTTTCAAATATCTCAGTTAAATCAAATACAACTTTGTTGGGGTCGAAGCCCGATGCCAGCGCCTGGTCCATTTCAATTAATATGGTTAAATCGAACCCGCATCGAGTCGAGGTTGAAGCCTGCCTATATCCAGGTCCACGTTGTTTCTTTATCTTTTGTTAAATCGAACCCGACTTTGTCGTGGTCGAAGCCCGGTGTCAGTGCCTGATCCATTTCAACTAATATGGTTAAATCAAACCCGCATCGACTCGAGGTCGAAGCCTGCGTCTATCCAGGTCCACGCCCTTCCTTTATCTATGGTTAAATCGAACTTGCATCGAGTTGAGGTCAATATAGGCCCACATCATTTCTTTATCTTTGGTTAAATCGAACTTGACTTTATCGCGGTCGAAGCTCGGTGTCAGCGCCTGGTCCATTTCAATCAATATGGTTAAATTGAACCCGCATCGAGTCGAGGTCGAAGCCTGCGTCTATCCAGGTCCGCATCCTTTCTTTATCTTAGGTTAAATCGAACCCGACTTTGTTGAGGTCGAAGTCTAGTGTCAGCGCCTGGTCCGTTTCAATTTATAGGGTTAAATCGAACCTGAATTGAGTCGAGGTCAAAGCCTGTGTCTATCCAGGTCCGTTTCATAAGTTCCGTCATTTCATAGAACCCGAATAAGTCGAGGTTTCTATTTCCTTTATATATATAGTTTTTTCTTGATCAAAATACTTATCTACACATTCGTGAACAAAGGGGGCAGCTGTAGATACCGTATTTTGTCCGGTCCAATACTTTAAAAATACATATTTTATTTTTTTATCCATATACTAGTCTAAGACTATGTGTATGATTTGAAAAATAGCCCAATCCCTAAAAAATAAGAAAATTTGTCCAATGACTAAAAGTAAAAAAAGGGAACAAAAAGACTAAAATTAAAAAATGAAGCCCTAAGTTTGCTTCCAAATAGAGGGAAGGTCTTCACTAGAAAGGAGATATTTTGGAAGAGTGAGGAAGAAGAGGGATTTTAGAGAGAGAAAGAGAGGTTTTGAGAAAATAGTGAAAAAGAGAAAGAATGAGAGTTTTCATTTCTATTCATCTTCCATCTTCTCCTTTTCTTTTTATTAAGGTAGTTCAAATCTATTACATTTTAGCTTGCAATATATCTTGTTCATTCTAATTAATAATTTGTCTTCTTCATACTCATGTATTTGATATTTCTGTGTTTCATTTTCCACATATGGGTTTGTTTGTTTATTCTCTATCATTTCTCTTACTTTTAATCTTAATTTTTATTTTCATATATCGTTTATTTTTCTACAACTTTGATGATGAGATTTATTTTGTCATCAACTCAATCAAGGAGAATGAGGATAAAATTTTGAGGGGTGTAAAATTAATTCAATGTGAATCAACCATTTAATGGGTTGAAAGTGTACATTTGATGAAAAGATCTTCTATGATAAATTCTCATACATAAAAATGCATAAAATAGAGAGTAAAACCTCTATATAAGATTATACAAATATTTAAGCTTTGATTTTTTTTTTATGTTCTTTCAAGTCTTCTCTTCTTTTCTTTTTAATTTTGACCATCATTTTTGTGACACTTGTTTGAATTAGTTACCATCCATGATCATTCCTAGCAATGAAGGAAGCAAAAAAATGATAATTAGTGAACTAAGTGGTCCAAAATAAAAAAAACGGTATATTTATATCTCAAACAAAAATTATTTATTTTAAAAGTTTTATGAATTTTTTTTAGTGACACTTGTTTAAAATAGTTACCATCTATGACTATTCTTAACAATGAAGGAAGAAATGAAAAATGGTATTTAGTGAACTAAATAGTCTAAAATAAAAAAATGGTATATTTATATCCCAAATAAAATTATTTATTTTTTTAGTGACACTTGTTTAAATTAGTTACAATTCATAATCATTCTTTTGCTATTTGATTAGCATTGGGTGAAGAAATAAAAAATGGTAATTAATAGATCATGTTGTAAAGAAACGCATGCTCATGCTAATTATATATGAAATTAAACAATTTTTTCATAGATTAATTTATTTTACACATAAAAAAATTTATTATTAATTTATTTACTAAACAATTATATATACATATATATGTAAAAAAAAATTAAAATTAAAAAGAAAAAGAAAAAAAGAAAGACAGAGGGTGACATCACCATCTGTCACTTAACAGAGGCTGATGTCACCCTCTGTAATTATTTTTTTGTATTTTAATTTTTTTAAAGCCTTTTTGTTGTTTACATTTTATTTTTGTTTATTTTTGTTTTGTTATGTTTGTTTATTTTTTTATTTTTTCAGTAGATATTATTGATTTGTTTTAATTTATTTTTATATGTATTTTTAATTATTTCACGTCTTTTTTCATTATTTTCACCCTACATATATTTTTTTTTAAAATTTATCATACATACTATCATCTTTAACATTACTTTCCATTATTCTTTTTTTATTTATAGTTGTTATCTCTTCTTATTTATATATGTATTATTGTCATATGTCACAATTGTATGTGATTATTATTTTATTTTTTATCATCAGAATTGACGCTCATAAATTAAAATCATAACAATTTGATTTAAATTTTGTAAATTTCTTTATTTAGTTTTCACTAAAAAAAAATTCGATGACGGACTTAAGAATTTTTGGGATACTAAATTTCTCAAACTACCGAGGTGAGGAGTTGTTTTTAGGATACCAAGAGTAACTCCAATAACGCTTTGATTAAACATAATAATTTTTAATGGTCTTTATACCACCCATTGAAGGACATTTACTTGCTCATTTTTATGATGCAAAATGTACCAAATGAGACATTCAAAATTGAATTTCTATAACATTATTTAAGAAAATAATAATTTGAATAGTATTTTATTAAATTTTGTAACCATTTTTCATAATGGGCGTTGTGGGGTGCTAATAACTTTCCCACACGCATATGACTCCCGAACCAACTTTAAATTTTCACAGACCAAAATATTTGATTTTAAAATTGGGTGACCAACCGCGCTCTAAAAGATTGGTGGCGACTCCGTATTTCTTTTTTTTCAAAAAATGATTTTTCAATCGTCGCTCCGCGTCGCATGGACGTTGCGCCACCTATAACAGTTGCCCCTAGTCAAGGACTTGGGTAGCTTATGATGTCTGAGTCTGAAGACTTCATTAAGTCGAGCTCTATATCTGAGCTACCTGGGGGTGATAAACTTTACCTGATCCGAGTAACTGGCGCTTATGTTTCAAGTTTATCCATGTTTCGAGATCATTAAACTTTTCAGGAGTGGGGCATTAATGGCGCGTGGGTGCACGTAGGGAGGGGTGAGTATTACTGTCTCATGGATCCTGACGGCGTGGTACGTTGCGTTGTATCGTTCTGTCATTTGGTCTTTCGAAATCTTCTCATTGATCCGCGAAACGACGTTCATTGATTGTAGTATGGCCCGTCTCCTCTTTTTTTTGTATGCACATTAAATGAGCGGTTTCCCCCTTCAAGGCCTATAAATGCACAATCTTGGTTTTTATTTTTCTCACCCCTGCCTTCTCGACAGGGTTGAAATCCCTATTCACCTTTGTCCTTCCCTTAATTCCTTTGGAAGAACGATAATCTTCCCCATTCTAGGGGCTTCTTCCATTCTGGAGTTTCTCCTTCAGGATCCTCCTCTTTTTTCATAATTGTTGCTTCCCTCTCCATCGGCTCTTGAATTTCGAAGTCGTTGATGTTTCATTTGTGGTAATTTTTTCTGCCGTCGTAAAGCTTGTTCGGCGAATCCTTGGTCTGTGTTGGCTGCATGCACCTAGTGGTAAAGATTTTACCCTTAATAGTGGCTTGTCATCCAGCCAGTAGCCTTAACCTTTGCTTCATGATGAAGCACCTTGACCCGTCACAACCTATTTCCTTCATTTGTGCTGCCATTCCTTTCATTCTTTCATCAACTCACTCCACCAACCATTTGGAGTGGGTTGATGTACCGGAAGTAGGCTGAGGACATGGTCATTCTGAACCAGAGGATGGGTGTCTCCTTTATTCCCCCATAAGGGGAAGAGATTGAGGCCCCAAGAGCGAAGAAACTGGAGTCCCTAAGACCTTAAAAGAGTTCGAGGAAGCAGTGGGGATCTTGTCCCCAGATGGGGGATTGGTTTCCTTCTTCCTTTAGACGACTTCTAAGTTAGACTAGGGGTTGTCCCGTTAACCGAGGATACTTTTATACCTTTACATGTACTTGTAGTACTCTATTTATTAATGAAAATAAACTTCCTTCACCTCTGGCTCTTAATTTATTTATGCCTTACCTCTCTTGGGACGAGCATGCCTTGAGTAGTTCCTTTTCAGTAGTCGGTCATTAAACTGGTTTGGATGAGGCCTTAACCATGAGCCGTGTGATTGTTTTTGACTTATTATGCTGAGCGTTGTATCTCTACTAATTTTTTCATCCCGAGCTGTGGGATTACTTGTGACCTTGAGTTGGAATAGGCCTTTAAGGGCACAAGTCCTTTTCGGTGGACTTGATCTTGTCCAACGGATTGGCCCCTCACTAGGTCCTGTGGTGACCATTAAGAAAACTTTCATGCTCTTCTCTAGGAGGTGTGGTCGGGCGAACTGTACTCACTAGGGGTTTTTTCATTTCGATATTTAGTCGAGCATTCTTTCTTCTAGCTAAGTTTTTATTGGGGGTTATGCCCTCAAAGTATGTGTATTGACATTTTGATATGAAATTTAAAGAGGATTACATTTTTCTTATAATTGTTCTTTTAAATTATTTTGAAAATAATTTATATAAATATCTAAAAATTTCATATTCATTAATGAGACTATGATCTTGTATTAGTACGAGAGGATTAAAATCATAGATAATGAATAAAATTGCCAGCTCTATATGAAAGTATGAAATCTTTAATGAATGGTTGCTAGTACGGTTTACTTATGAACGCGTGTGATCTAGATCCAGATCATTGATATGGATAGACATATTAGTGAATGTACTTTATATAATAAAATTATATATGACAAGATCGATGTGAATTAATATATTTAATAATGTGCCATTTATAATAAAGATTTAATACACATCAATTCGATGATCATATATAGATAAGTTTGAATCTTGAGTAGTCATGAACTCCTATGCATGTCTACTGGACCTTTTGATTCACTCGTTAATGTCTGTTTGTTAATCCGGCTAGTGACTTTTATTTTAGAGATTCAGTGATGTGGATGGCTGGAGACATGATCTTACACGATTTGGAATCTGAGCTTTTCTAACGGATCGTATATTGATTCCCTTAAGTGTTAATTCTGAAATTGAATGGTTATTGAGCTCAAATTTATAATAAGATTATAAATTAGTCATTCACTAGTGCATTAATGGTACTTAAGGATCAAGAGATAATTAGAAGGGTAAAACGGTAATTTTGACCAGTTCTAATTTATGAAATAATTGGAGGATAGGACTACATGAAATTATTATGTCTGTGGACTACATGAAAATACTCTGTAAATACATTCTATGTGTCTAAGAGTGCAATTCCATATATATAGTTGAGTAATAATGAAATTAATAAATAAGATCATTTAATTAAAGAATTTAATTAATAATATGGTTTATTGGAGCTTAGAATTATAGACCCATGATCCCCAAGTCACCTCTATACTATGCTGTTTAGGGTGTGAAAATTTCAGGACATGAGAAAAGAACTGACTTGTAAAAGAAATTTTTATTATTGGACAAGTACATCATTATGAGATAAATATGTGTGATTAATTAATTAAGAATTAACTAATTAAATTATTTATATATTTAAATATTAATTTCAGAAATTATATATTATAAATAATTAACGATTTTTTAATTATCGATAAGCGAGACAAAATATCTAATTTATGAAATTAGATAATAATTTAAATCAATAAATATGTTATTTGTGAAATAACAGATAAATTAGTTGATAAGGATAATCAGATATGTTAATTTTGAATTAATTAATATCTAGATAATTATTTAATGAAAAAAATATTTAATTCATAGTAATTGCCACGTGTCAATCACTGATAAGGTATCAAAAATTGACATGGACTACTGTGGTGCCATGAGACATTACAGTAGTGAATGTGCAACATTATAATGCCACACGACACAGTTGTGCACAATTATAATGGGTCCCACTGTAATTGGTAATTTTAAAATGAAATCTTAATTCAGTTTATCCTTAAAATTATGATATACCATTATCTAGAATATATACATATATTATTCTAATGGCCTTGGTTGTTGAACGAAGAGAGGAGAATCAGTTGATCAGATCATCAGTTCGCCAATCAAGAGTTGGATTGAGAACACGATTGGTGCCAGAGAGGTTTTCTTCACTGATTAAACTTTAATCAAATCTCTAAAAGAATAATCATCACATTCTTTTAGTGAATCGTCTTACTAAAGTCATTCTCAGTAAATCTCTAGATTTCATGTGTTGAGAACATTTAGAAATAGAAAAAGTGTCTTGTAATATTCAACGTGCCCACACACGTCCTAGTGTGTTGAGGATTGACTTGGAAGATCATGGTGTGGATCTTGGAGTCTACTGATCGTTGGAACAATTTCGTGGGAACATATGATCGATCAGTTTTTGCAATGACACTTAATATAAACTACAAGAGGTATATGATTTCTAACCTTATATGTTGTAGATTTAACTTATAAATATATAATGGATCCTGATTGATTGAAAAAGAGTTTTCAATAAAAAAATTTATTTGGTTATCGTTGTGTTGCGCAAGTTTTATTTTATCAAAAGATTCAATTTCTATCAAAAGTATAATTTTTTAAAAGACCACGCGCATCCACGCTTCCACCGCGCACGCACCGCGATGCCCAGCAAGTGGTATCAGAGCGGTCTTTATATATTTATATGTTAAATATTGTGTGGGTTTTCTTACATTATTCATATAATATGAGATATGTATGATGCTGGATGGTTACATTTTTTTTGAATATTTGGAAAATAATGGATCGTTAATTGTATGGTGATTATTATGTTTAATTTTTCCTAGATATTGTGTAAGCCAAATTGAGGCGTAGGAGTTTTTGTAATTTTATTTTGAATATTATTGTAATTATTCCGAACGCGAGAAACTAAAGAACGCACGAGACGAACAACAAAAATTTACTGTTCACGTGAAAATACTGTTCATCCGCGAAAACACTATTCACGTAAAAAATTTACTGTTCCGATGGATATGAACATTGCCGTCGGTGAACACTGGCTACCGGCGTGGCTGGCGCCTATCGACGGTGAGACGGGCAGCGGTGGTGATGGGCGACGATCGGAGAATCCTATCTTTAGGGACAACTATTGTCACGTTTTAGGAAAGTTTTCAACAAACCATACAACCAACTCTATCACTTAAGTGTTTCATTAAAAATGAAATTCTTTTAATTATCTATTTAAATTTCAAAATTAATGAATAATTTTTGGGAAATAAAAATTAATAGGATGATTAGGTTTGACCCAAGTTCGACCAAATCAAATAAAGTATTTAATTGACTAAGTCAAAGTCAATTATATTAAAATGGACAATTATAGAAATTGTTTTAATTAAGAAAAATAATTTTTCTAATTAAAAATGATTTTGTTCAAAGCTTGAAAATTATGAAGATGGATATCAGGAGGAGAAGGTAATATTTGGAAAATATGTATTCTTGAAATCCGCTTTGTAGTTTTATTTCTTTATTTCAAGGGTTGTAATTTAGAAATACCAAATAGTCACTCGGTCCATTATTATTTTATTTAAATATTAAATAATTAAATAATTATTATGTTTGATAACATGTGCATGCATTAGTCGATCACATGCCATACATGAAAATCCCACAAAGTTTTATTTAATCATGCATCTCATCCTGTAGAAACATGATTTATTAGGACTGTCCTGTTTTATTTATATGTATTGCTTTATGAAATTTTAACTAGTTAAAACTTGGTAATCACACCACACTAAAGGTTATAGTAACATTTAGGTTAACCAACTTTAGTAAAAGAGTTTTATTAAAGTTTGATTAATATAATTAATTAGTTAAACTAAGTTCACCTAATTATGACTTAGGCGTTTCTGAAAGTTAAATGAATATAGAACAATGAGATTGGATTAGCTGATAATTAAATATTCATAGGATTATTATATTAACTAGTAATTAATTTGGAACTAATTGATTAGTTAAAATAGAAACACATTATCCTAAAAAATAGTAAGTGGGAGAAGGTTGACATGTCAATGGAACCTATGGTCTCCATCATTAGTACAATACTGTAACGTGCAATGAGGGCCTTGAGATGGTTTTGTTTTCATCCTCCTAAGGAAGGTTTTGAGTTGTACCAATACCAAGGCTGGACTTCCTAAGAAGATAGGAGAAAGTGATGTAGTTTAGTTTTGACCGACCTTAAGGTGGCATATTCTAAATGAAGTCATGAAATCTGAAATGATGGGTTATACTCACAAAATCACAATTAAGCTTTCATGTTGAGGACCGAACAAGCGATACCTTATTTTTAAAAGAGAAAATATGAGATATTTTAAGTTTTAATTAATAAGGATGAGAATATCTCATAGAGAGTCTGAGGTTAATCTGACCGACCCTAAGACGACACATTAATCATTGGGCTGTTTTATCATAATTAGTAAATGCTAAATTTATGTGTTTATTATGATTGGATTCATGCATCACGTTTACTTTTTGAATACTAGATATTTATCAATTATATTGAATCATGTATGTTTTAAATTTTAGTTATCAATATTATGTCTACCATGGGCAACCCTGTTATTGCTTTACTCGCTCTTGAAAAATTGAATAGTGATAATTTTGTACGTTGGAAATCAAATATGAACTTAATACTGATTTGTGAGAACCATAAGTTCGCTCTTACTGAGGAATGTCCTGAGGAGCCCGCTCCTAACGCCCCTAAGAATGTTAGTGATAAATATGATGCTTGGATCATATCAAACAACAAGGTGAAGTGATACATGCTTGTGAGAATGCGTGATGTTTTGAAAACCAAGAATGAAAGCATGGAGACTGCCTATGAGATTATAAAATCTTTACAGGCAATGTTTGGGCAGCAGTCCGATCAAAGTCGTCATGAGACCCCTAGGAGCTATATGACAACTAATATGAGAAAAGGTACTTCTGTTAGAGAACACGTTTTGAACAGGATCAACATGATGCACGAGGTAGAGGTACATGGGCGATCATTGATGAACGGACTCAAGTTAGCATCAACCTAAAGCCGCTCATACCAGTTTTTTCTGCGTTCACGACCAACTATGTTATGAACAAGTTGCAATTCAACATGAGACAATTGTTGAATGAACTGCAAACTTTTGAGTCACTTAACCTTAGAATGACCAAAGAGGGCGAGGTAAAGGTTTTCGAGCAAAAGCCTTCTTCCAATATTGTTAAGAACAAGAAAAGGAAGAAGAACAATGATAAGGACAAGAGTAAGAACAAAAGTGTAAAAAAGCTAAGAAGAACAAGAAAGACAACAAGTCCAAAGGAAAGTATTTCCACTGTGAGGTTGAAGGTCATTGAAAGAGAAACTGTAACAAGTATCTCTCTGAGCTGGAAAAGAAAGGTAAATATGATTTACTTGTACTTGAAACTTGTTTAGTGGAATATGATTTGTCATTCTGAAAACTTGATTCATGAGCCACTAACAATGTATGTTCTTCTTTACAGATGCTTGATTCGTCAAGGGAGCTGGCTGTTGGAGAGGTCATTTTGAGAGTTGGCAGTGGTGCGCTCGTGTCAGTTAAAGCATTAGGGACAATCTGTTTACTTTTTGGATATAATTACTTAGTTTTGAACGATATTTATTATATTCTTGATTTTTCGAGAAATTTGATTTCTCTTTCATTTATGCAAGAACAATTATTCGAAGATTTTTTCATTAATAAAGAGTTTATTATTTCTAAGAATGGATTCGATATCTGTCATGCTAAAATTATAAACAGATTGTATATGCTTAAACTGACTGAACGCGCGTTAAATAATTCTGAATTATTTAAAATAGCAAAACCTAAAAATAACAAATGAAAAAGAGTTTCTCACAATGATAACACATATTTATGGCATCTTAGGTTGGGACATATTAATCTAGATAGGTTAAACATGTTAACAAATCAAGGTGCTTTGAGATAGCTAAAAATTAGAACTCTTTCTGTTTGTGAATCCCGTCTAGAGGTTAAAATGACCAATAGCCTTTTCATAGGAAATGGCCAAAGAGTCAAGGAACCTCTTTAGTTAGTACATAGTGATGTCTGTGGACCGATTAATGTACAAGCTAAAGGTGGGTATGGGTATTTGTCACTTTCATTGACGATTACTCAAGATATGAATATACTTACCTAATGCATCGAAAGTCTGGAACTTTTGGAAAGTTTAAAGACTTCAAGGCTGAAGCTGAAAAGCAATTAGGTAAATCAATGAAAACCCTTTGATCCGATGGAGGTGGTGAATACTTGGATTTAGAATTCAATGATTATTTGCTGGGGTGTGGAATCCTATCCCAACTTACAGCACCCAGAAAACCAAAGCAAAATGGTGTTGTAGAGAGAAGAAATATTGGATATGGTTAGGTCGATGTTAAGCTACGCATCACTGTCACTTACATTTGGGGATATGCACCACACATGACAACTTACATTTTGAATGTAGTGCCCTCTAAGTTTGTAATAACGTTCTTTGATCCAAGATCGGAAAGTTAGACTCAAGCTCTGAGGTATGAATATTCGTTGGCTATTCTCTAGCGACTAGAAGTGGGTACTTTTATAGTCACGATGATCAAAAGGTGTTTGTGTCGACAAATACACCCTTTCTTGAACATGACTATATGCAAAACTACAAACCTCGTAGCAAATTAGTTCTCGAGGAATTAGCAACTGATGAGATCAAACCACCTTCAATTCTACTGATAAAAGACAAACAAGAGAAATCACAATTCCTGCAAAGGAAACCCCAGTGCAATGTCGTAGTGGGAGGGTTGTGAGACAACCAATTCACTATGAACTAGAGGCACATGTCCTAGTGTCAGACACTAATAAGGCGATCCATTATCTTATGAAGAAGCAATGGATGATCCTGAAAAGAAGAAATGTCAAGATGCCAAGAACCAGGAAATGGAATCTATGTATTCCAGTTTCGTCTGGGAACTTGTAGATCCACCTAAAGATGTCAGGCCCATTGCACTATAGATCCACCTAAATGGATATTCAAGGCCAAAAGAGGTGCAGATGAGAAAGTAGAGACTTTCAAGGCACGGTTAGTAGCCAAGGGCTATACACAAAGGGAGGGAGTCGAGTATGAAGAGACATTCTCCCATGTGACCTTGCTAAAATCCATTCGCATCCTTTTGTCCATAGCCGCTGGTTTTGATTATGAGATATGGTAAATGGACATCAAGACAACTTTTCTGAATGACTCTCTTGAAGAAAGCATCTATATGATGCAACCAAAAGGGTTTGTACAAAAGGGGAAAGATAAGAAACTACGCGAGTTACTTAAATTCATTTATGGATTAAAACAAGCATCTAGATCTTGGAATCTTATCTTTGGCGAGATTAGAAAGTCTTATGACTTCGAGTAAAATGTTGACAAAACCTGTGTTTATAAATACATCAAATATAAGATGTTGGTTTTCTTTGTTCTTTATGTTGATGATATTCTACTCATTGGGAATGACGTACAAACTCTATTAAAAATAAAGAAGTGGTTAGATGAGAAATTCCAAATGAAAGATTTGGGAGAAGTGAGCTATGTTCTCGGCATCTAAATCCTAACGGTTAGAAAGAATATACTTTTAGCACTTTCTTAGGCATCTTATATTGATAAAGTGCTGGAGAGATTCTCTATGGAGAATTCCAAGAAAGGTCAACTACCGACCAGACATGAAATTATCCTCTCCAAAGAATAATGTCCTAAGACACCTCAGGAGGAAGAGGATATGAGAAATGTTCATTATACTTCAGTAGTTGGAAGTCTTATGTATGCCATGTTGTGTACGAGACCGTACATCTGTTATGCAGTGAGAATTGTCAGTCGTTATCAATCAAATCTGGGTTTGGAACATTGGATTACAGTAAAGCACATTCTCAAGTATCTTAGGAGTACGATAAATTATATGCTTGTTTGTTCAGGTGGAGACCTGAATTGCACTAGATATACTAATTAGGAATCAAATGAGGATAGTCGAGAGTTGATATCTGGCTCATACATCGAGGTGATATAACTGTTATGAAGTTAACGTTGGATAAGAATCTGACTCTGACTGTACGTTGGGTCACAACTTGGTTGACCCATTGACCAAGACACTTCTTAGGAAGTTGTTTGAGGGTCATGTGTGAAACATAAGATTAAGAGAGATACCACATTTGCTTTCCGGCAAGTGGGAGATTGTTGGGGGTTATGCCCTCAAAGCATGTGCATTGACATTTTGATATGAAATTAAGAGGATTACAGTTTTCTTATAATTGTTCTTTTGAATTATAGTTAAATAATTTATATAAATATCTAAAAATTCCATATTCATTAATGAGACTATGATCTTGTATTAGTACGAGAGGATTAAGATCATAGATAATGAATAAAATTGTCAGCAACATATTAAAATATGAAATCTTTAATGAATGGTTGCTAGTACGGTTTACTAAGCATAATACATGCGTGTGTTTCAGATCCAGATTATTGATGTGGATAGATATCTTAATGAATGTACTTTATATAATACGATTATATATGACATAATCAATGTGAATTAATATCTTTATTAACATGCTGTTTATCATAAAGATTTAACCACTTCTTTATTTTTGAGAACATCTAGAGACCGAAAAATTTTCTTATAATATTCTAAGTGCTCACACGCATCCTAGTGCATTGAGGATTAACTTAGAAGATCTTGATGTGGATCTTGAAATCTATTGATCGTTGGAACGATTTCATGGAAACAGAGGATCGATCGGTTTTTACAAGTACACTTAATATAAACTACATAAGGTATATGATTCCTAACCTTGTATGTTGTAGATTTAACTTATAAATTTATAATGGATCCTGACTGATTGAAAAAGAGTTTTCAATAAAAGTTTTTATTTGATTATCATGGCGTTGCGCTAAGTTTCGTTCTATCAAAATATACTATTTTTATTAAAATAATTTTTAAAAGGCCACGTGCCTTCATGCTTCCGTCACGCACGTGCCACGATGCAGATTAAACTTCCTCGATTTTTGGCCAGAGGACCTTCCCTTTGTAACCTATCCAAATGTCCTTATTCTGGAAAAATCCTTGAGATGAAGTGCTCATCAGAAGGCTTTATTCCTCACTTGCAGTCTATAATGCTCAGCAGATATCCTTACTCCTGGTGCCGAGATTTCCTTTGTCAAGGCTTTCCATTAGCTCCGTCGGATGGGCATAAGTGCCTGGTAATTATTACCTTCCTTGTTGTCTAGATAGGTGTGCCTACCCTAGCTATATTTTTGACCCTGTGCATGAGTTTGAGTGCTTGACATACATCTTTCCTCGATGTCTCGTCAGGCGTGCCCATTCTAGCGAGACCCTTGATACCAACTACAGGCTAAGGTGTTCGGCAGACATCACTTGTCGATTATCTAGCCAGGTGTGCCTACTCAAGCTAGATCCTTGATCCCGTCATTGAGTTAAGGTGCTCGATAGAGATCACTTGTCGATTATGTAACCAGGCGTGCCTACTCTAGCTAGATCCTTAATCACGTTTACATTTGAGGTTCTCAGAAGGCACCACTTGTTGATTATCTAGCAAAGCGTTCCTGCTCTAGCTAGATCCTTGATCCAGCTAGTGATTTGAGGTGCTCGACAGACATTACTTATCAATTATCAAGCCAGGCATGCCTGCTCTGGCCAGATCCTTGATCCCGTCTAAGAGTTGAGGTGCTCGGTAGACATCACTTGTCGATTATCTAGCAAGGCACATCGACTCTTGCTAGACCCTTAATCTCTTCTCCGATCTGAGGTGCTCAGCAGATATCACCTTTCAATTATCTAGTCAGGAGTGCCTGCTTTGGCTAGATCCCTGATCCCGTCTACGAGCTAAGGTGCTTGGCATACATTACTTGTCAATTATCTAGCTTGGTATGCCTGCTCTGGCTAGATCCTTGATCCCGCCTGCGAGCTAAGGTGCTCGGAAAATATCACTTGTCGATTATCTAGTCAGGCGTGCTAGCTCTGGCTAGACCCTTAATCTCGTCTACGATCTAAGGTGCTCGACAGACATCACTTGTCGATTATCTAGCCAAGCGTGCATACTTTGGCTAGATCCTTGATCCCGTTTATGAGTAGATGTGCTCGACAAACATCATTTTTGGATTATCTAGCCAAGCGTGCCTGCTCTGGTTTGATTCTTAATCCCATTTACGAGCAGAGGTGCTCAACAAAAATCACTTATCGATTATCTAGCTAGGCGTGCCTCTGTAGCTATATCCAAGAGTGCCTCTGTAGCTATATCCAAGACATCACTTATTGGTTATCTAGCCAAGAGTGCTTACTTGCGCCTTGATCCCGTCTACGAGTAGAGGTGCTCGACAGACATCACATGTCGATTATCTAGCCAGGTGCGCCAACTCAAGCTAGATCCTTCATCCTGTCTGCGAGCTGAGGTGCTCGGCAAACATCACTTGTCAATTATCTAGCCTAGCGTATCGACTTTAGCTATATCCTTAATCTTGTCTGCGATCTGAGGTGCTCGGTAAACATCACTTATTGATTATCCAGCCAGGCACACCTACACTGACTAGATCCATGATCTCGTCTGCGAGCTGAGGTGCTCGACAAACATTACTTGTTGATTATCTAGCCAAATGTGCCTGCTCTTGGTAGATCCTTGACCTCATCTGTGAGTCGACCTGATTGACATACCTCACTCGTCGATTATATACCTAGGCATGTTTGTCTGGCTATAACCTTGTTCCCGTTTGTGAGCTGAGGTGCTCAGCAGACATCACTTGTTGTTTCTCTAGCTAGGCGTGCCTGCTCTGGCTTGATCCTTGAACCCGTATATGTGCTGAGGTGCTTGAAAAACATTACTTGTCGATTATCTAGCTTGGCGTGCCCACTATGACTACATCCTTAATCATGTTTTTGATTTAAGCTGCTAGACAGACATCACTTATCGGTTAGATCCTTGATCCCGTTTGTGAACTGATGTGCTTGACAGACATCACTTATCGATCATCTAGCCAGGAATGCCTGCTTTGGCTATATCATTAATCATGTTTGAGATGTGAGGTGCTAGACAAACTTCACTTGTCGATTATCTCGCTAGGCATGCTTGACCTAGCTAGATCCTTGATCTCGTCTACAAGTTGAGGTGCTCCACACACACACACTTATTGATTACCTAGCAGGGCATGCCTATTCTGGCTAGATCTTGAATCCCGTCTCTGAGCTGTGGTGCTCGACAGACATCATTTATCGATTATCTAGCCAGGCGTGCTTACTCTAGCTAGATACTTGATCCCGCATGTGGGCTGAGGTGCTCGGCAGACATCACTCATCGATTATATAGTCAGAGTGTGACTGCTCTGATGAGATCCTTAATCCCGTCTGTGAGTAGTGCTACTCGGCAGACATAAGTTGTTGATTATCTAGCTAGGCATGCCTACTCAAGCTAGATCATTTTTCCCGTCTGTGAGCTGAGGTGCTCGACAGACATCACCTGTCGATTATCTAGCCACACACTCTTGCTCTTGCTAGATCCTTAATCCCATCTGCATTCTGAAGTGCTCGACATACATCACTTGTCGATTATTTAGACAAGCGTTCCTGGTATGGTGAGATCCTTAATCCTGTCTATGAATATGAGGTTCTTGGCAGGCATAATTGGTTGATTATCTAGCTAGGCGTGCATGGTCTGGCTAGATCCTTGATCCCGTTAGTGAGCTAATGTGCTCGACATACATCATTTGTCCATCATCTAGCCAGACGTGACTACTTTGGATAGATCCTTGATTCCGTCTATGAGATGTCGTGCTTGGTAGATGTCACTTGTCACTTATCTAGTCAGACGTGCCCACTCTAGCTAGATCCTTGATCCCTTCTGTGAGTTGAGATGCTCGACAGACACTCGTCGATTATCTATCCAGGCATGCCTCCACTGGCTAGAACCTTAATCCCATCTGTGATATGCGGTTCTCGGTAGATGACATTTGTCGATTATGTAGAAATGCATGCTAGCTCTGGCTAAATCCTTGTTCCGGTCTATGAGCTAAGGTGCTTGGAAGACATCACTTCTCCAATATCTTGTTAGGCATGCCGACTCTGTTTAGATCCTTGATCCCGTCTGTGAGCTCGGGTGCTCGACAGACATCACTTATCGATTTTCTAGCTAGGCGTGCCTGCTCTGGCTATATCCTTGATCCTTTCTGCGAGCAGAGGTGCTCGACCGACATCAGTTGTTGATTATCTATCCAGGCGTGTCTTCTATGGTTAGATCCTTGATTTTTTCTGCAAGTTGAGGTGCTTAGCAGACATCACTTGTTGATTCTCTAGCTAGGCATGTCTACACTGGCTTGATCCTTGTTCCCGTCTGTGAGCCAAGGTGCTCGACAGGCATCATTTGTCGATTATCTAGCGAGGCGTGCCTGTTATGGCTAGATCTTTAATCCTATATGTGATTTGAGGTGCTTGATAGACCACTTATCAATTATCTAGCCAGGCGTGCCTGCTCTAGCTAGATCCTTGATCTTGTTTGCGAGCTGAGGTGCTCGACAGACATCACTTGTCTGTTAACCAGCTAGACATGACTACTCAAGCTAGATCCTTGATACTGTATATGAGATGATGTGCTCGACAAAAATCATTTATTGATTACCTAGCAAGGCGTGCCTGGTTCAGCTATATCCTTAATCCCGTCTGAGATCCGAGGTGCTTGACAAACTTCACTTATCGATTATCTAGCTAGGCATGCCTACCCTTGCTAGATCCATGATCCCATCTACGAGTTGAGATGCTCGACACACATCACTCATCGATAATATAGCCAAGCATGCCTGCTCTGACTAGATCCTTGATCCCTTCTGTGAGCTGTGGTGCTCGACAAACATTAGTTGTCGATAATCTTGCTAGGCGTGCCTGCTCTGGCTAGATTCTTGATCCCGCTTGTGAGCTGAGGTTCTCGATAGACAACACTCATCTATTATCTAGTCAGGCGTGACTTCTCTGGCTAGATCCTTAATCCCGTCTGTGAGTACAGCTGCTCGATAGACATTAGTTGCCGATTGTCTAGCCAATCGTGTCTACTCTAGCTAGATCGTTGATCTCATCTGTGAGTTGAGGTGCTCGACAGGCATCACTTGTCGATTATCTAGCCATACGTGCCTGCTCTGGCTAGATCCTTAATCCCGTCTGCATTTTGAAGTGCTCGACATACATCACTAATCGATTATCTAGCCAGGTGTCCCTGCTATGGCTAGATCCTTCATCCCGTTTAAAAATCTGAGGTGCTTGGCAGACATCATTTTTCAATTATCTAGCCGAGCGTGAATGCTCTAGCTAGGTCCTTGATCCTGTTCGTGAGCTAAGGTGCTCGACATAGATCACTTGTTGGCCATCTAGCCATGCTTGTCTATTCTTGCTGGATCCTTGATTCTGTCTGTGAGATGTGGTGCTCGGTAGACGTCACTTGTCGCTTATCTAGCCAGGCGTGCCCAGTCTAGCTAGATCATTGATCCTGTCTGTGAGCTGAGATGCTCGACAGACACTTGTCAATTATCTAGCCAAGCGTGCCTCCTCTGGCTAGAACCTTAATCCCGTCTGCAATCTGCGATTCTCGACAGACATTACTTGTCGATTATCTAGAAAGGTAAGCCAACTCCGGTTAGATCCTTGTTCTTGTCTGTGAGCTGAGGTGCACGACAAACATCACTTCTCGATTATCTAGCCAGGCATGCTGGGTTAGATCCTTGATCTCGTCTACGAGCTAGGATGCTCGGCATGCATCACTTGTTGATTATCTAGCTAGGCGTGCATGCTCTAGATAGATCCTTGATTCCGTCTGTGAGTAGAGGTGCTCGACAAATATCACTTGTCAATTATCTAGCCAGACGTGCCTGCTCTAGATAGATCCTTGATCACGTCTATAAACTAAGGTGCTCGATAGACCCCTCTTGTCGATGGCTAGATCCTTAATCTCGTCTTCGATTTGAGGTGCTCGACAAACATTATTTGTTGATTATCTAGCCAGGCGTGCATGGTCTGACTAGATCCTTGATCCCATCCGTGAGCTGAGGTGCTCAGCAGACATTACTTATCGATTATCTAGCTAGGCGTGCCTGCTCTGGCTATATCCTTAATCCCGTCTTTGACCTGAGGTGCTCGGTAAACATCGTTTGCGCCAGGCATGCTAGCTTTGGGTAGATCCTTGATCCTGTCTGTGAGCTTAGGTGCTTGGCAAACATCTGTTGTCGATTATCTAGTCAGGTGTGCCTGCTCTGGCTAGATCCTTAAACCCGTATGCGTGCTGAGGTGCTCGACAAACCACTTGTCGATTATCTAGCCAGGCGTGCTTGCTTTGGCTAGATACTTGATCTCGTGGGTGAGCTGAGGTTCTCGATTGACATTTAGTCGAACATGCTTTCTTCTAGCTGAGCTTTTTCCTGGTCTAGCGAAGCAGATTGAACTTCCTCAATTTTTGGCCAGAGGACCTTCCTTTTGTTACCAATCCAGGTGTCCTTGTTCTGGATAAATCCTTGAGCTCAAGTGTTCATCAGAGGTGTTTATCCCTACCTTGTGAGCTATAATGCTTATTAGATATCCTTACTCTTGGCGCCGAGATTGCCTTTGTTAAGGCTTTCCCTTAGCTCTGTCGAACATGTATGAGTGTTCAGTAATTATTTCCTTCCTTGTTGTCTAGATAGGCGAGCCTGCTCTGGCTAGAAATTAGACCCTGTGCACGAGTTTGAGTGCTTGACAGACATCATTCCTTGTTGTCTCGCAATGTGTGCCTGCTTTAGCTAAGACATCCTATCTGTGGGATGAGGTGCTTACATCACTTTGTTGATTATCTAGCCAGGTGTGCCTGCTCTGGCTAGATCCTTAATCTTGTATGTATTCTGAGGTGCTCGGTAGATATCACTTGTCGATTATCTAGTTAGGTGTACCCGTTCGAGTTAGATCCTTGATCACGTCTGCGAGTTGATGTGCTCAACATACATCACTTATCGATTATCTAGCCAGGCGTGCATGCTTTGGCTAGATCCTTGATCTCGTCTGTGAGTTGAGGTGCTCGGTAGACATCACTCATTGATTATCTTGTCAGGCGTGCCTATTCTGGCTAGATCCTTGATCTCGTCTGTGAGCTGAGGTGCTCGGCAAGCATCACTTATCGATTATCAAGCCAGGCGTGCCTGCTCTGACTAGATCCTTAATCCCGTCTGGGAGCTGAGGTGCTCGACAGACATCACTTGTCGATTAATTAGTCATGCATGCCTGCTCTGGCTAGATCCTTAATCACATCTACAAGTTGAGGGGCTCAGTAGACATCACTTGTCGATTATCTAGCCAGGTGTGCCTGTTTGGCTAGATACTTGATTTCGTTGCGAACTAAGGTTCTCGACATACATAATTTTTTGTTGAATCCCGAATGGTGGGCTAGATCACCTCACCAGTCATCAATTTTTGTTTAGTCCTGAATGGTGGGCTAGAGCACCTAACTAGTTATTTCATTTTGTTTAATCCTGTCTGGTGGGCTAGAGCACTTCACCAGTCATCACTTTTTATTTAATCCCGAATGGTGGGCTAGAGCACCTTCTGAGTCATCACTTTTTTGTTTAATCTCTACTGGTGGGCGAGAGCACCTCACCATTCATCACTTTTTATTTCTCTGTCGCATGTTATAGACAAGTGGATCCTTGGAGACTTGTAGAGTAGTCTAAAAATCAATAGCAAATATTCCTGTAACATATTCTATTTTTCCGTAGAAAAAAACTTGCTCGAAAAGGACCTTATGAGATATATGTTAATCCTAAATGAGGAGAAAAAGAGACCTCTTATCTGAAGACTACTTGTAAACACTTGATCTTTGTCGTCCACTACACTGAAGTGGGGGCTGAAGATAACCAAGCTTTTATTTCTCGAGCTCCTGGACCTTTGTCTCTTCTCAGAGCATCTCCTTGTCCGAGCTTGTTCTTTGCCTTAATGGTGAGTCACCTTGAGCCTTACACTCTGCTCAGAGGTGAGCATTAATCTGTCCTAATTTTTCTTCTCTGGCAGTCTGATGGGAGTACAACTAACTATCCCGACCATTCAAGTTCCTTTCTAGGGATATCCTCGGGCAGTACGCCAGTTTCGGGCTCCTCTACCTTTATGGTTCTAGTCATATCATGCGCGAGCTTGAGAGGATTGTTCCTGTGTGGGGGTCTCGTGAAGATCTTGATGTCATCGAAAGTTGGTGTGAGGAGTCTGATAACCACTCTTACCTACACACCGAGGGTTCCATGTTCTGATGTGGCGCGTGAGCTCGGATACGAATTTTGACAAGCCCCTCGTGCTTCCATTTTTCCCAAAGTGGGATGTCGAAGTTGGGAGTTGTCCATCCTAAATTCGTATCTCCATCCGAGGTGGAGGATTGGTGGGGGCTCTTATTTCAACTAGAATGTCCCCACACCTGTTTACTCGGGTATCATAATTTTTCTTCGCCTATGCCGGAGTTTTGCAAAATTGCTGCTGGCTAAAAAAGGGCCCCAATGAATCGAATGGAGGGTGGTCCATCGATACTTTCTTCCACCTTCCGCTTCTGTTCGTATACTACCCCGGAAGGGTCCTTTAGGGGCTTGCGTCTTCATTCACTACCTGGCAGCTTTATTCTCCTCCTTCTTCTTTTAGGGATGACCATAATCAGAACCTTACAAATGGGTGCAACCAACGTGTCTTTCCTCCATTTACCGATTACCTTAGAGATTGCAACAACCATTTATTTCCTCCTTCGGCGTATAATCATTGTGACGACAGAGGGTTCTTCCTCCTCTGAGGGAATGGGTGAGTACTTTTTATTTCAGCATTCGTCGAAGTAGGGTGCCGAACTCATCCTCTCTTTGTGGGGGAGAAAGGGTTTCAAGTACTTTGAATAATGATGATTTTTTCGTCTTTCTCATAGACGATGCTAACTATTCTAGCCAAAGTTTCAACAGTATAGACGTCGGCCTTTCATGCTAAATGTGCTGGTGCCGTACATGATCGTTCCTTTATGTTGAACATCCTCATCTTCCTGGGTGGATCTCTTTGCGACCTCAACATCTACAAAACACAGGCAAAGAAACCTACAGGGCAGGAACTGGGGGGGGGGGTGGTGGTTGCCCTGCCTAAGAGCCTCCGATACCTAAGTCACTAGATGTAAAAAATCTGGCATAATTTCCTTAGGAGAGAGAAGGCATACCTCTTTTGGCAATTAAGGGAAGTATTTATACCTGAGTCCTCGGGGTCGTTGGTAGCGTGTCGAAGAAGCTTTGTGGGACACGAAATCTGCCTTGCCTGACACTGATTGGATAGAATGGATGTGACTTTTGGAATAAAGCTAATGGATATTAAATGTTGTTGTGCATGTGAGATGACCAGATGTAGGCTATCGTGTCATTTTGTCACAACGATTAGATCGGTTGGGTGCTCGGGCTTAGGAAGGAGTGCCACCTTGGTCGTCAGCTTCGACGGGTAATGATGACTTTGTGCTCGGGGTCGATGGAGCTTTCCTTGCGCTCTTATGCCTATTTTTTTCGTAAGTTTAGGTCTTGTGCGTACCATGCTCCATAGGGGCCGACCAGTCGAGGTCAGTTCCGATCCTTTCTTGGCGTAGGGAGTTTCCTATTTCGGCGCGGCATCTGTCATTGTGTCATTGAGGGTTGGGAAAACATCTACAACAGTTCATAACCTACAATGAAACCTTTAGACCAAAAGAGAAAATAGTTTTCAAGTTGATGGACTAAAATGTTCACTTTCAAAGTTAAGAGACTAGGTATTCAACTTCTCAAAGTTCAGGAGGCATTGAAGCCATTTTCACAATACTTTTTAATTCTTGTTTTGTTGTAGTCGTTTGCTCCCTTGCAGTTATTTTCCCGCACCAATCCTAGCTATGTAAATGGTTTAGCTAAAAAAACCTTCTACATAAATATATCCCATTTGTTGCTTCCAATCCTTAAAGTAATATCTGATTTAAATTGAATGGAATGAAATGAAAATAGAATGAGGATTTCCTTATGAATATGAATGTGCATTTCTAATATGTTTAGCTAGTACTTTTGGTTCTTTAACCCTCATTAGATTTTTAGTTGACACTTCCTCACTCTTTACCTTCTATATCTCTTTTTTGTTCCTTTTCCTTTTGATTAACATTCTATTCCTTTACATTTATTCAACCAAATTAAAACTACCTAAGGCCTTTTATTATCCTAAATTCATGTAACATTTGACCCATTAATTACCACTTTAAGCTTAGTGAACTATGTTTTGCTCCAAGTACACTCAAGCATAATTGTGATCCCTATATGCTTTTGGTCCTAGGTAGCTAGCAGGAGAAGCTTAAAGTTTAATTATATACCCGTAGCCTATCTTTAATTATGAAAATAAAGCGTTCTACATATTCTGTTAATTCATGGAACGATTAATCTTGAGCAAATTGGGATGGCTTTAGAGGGCATACACTTGCGGGGAAAGTTTCACATATTGTTGAATTGAATATTACATTACATTAGCACTGCAAATACTATATATTGTACTGTTCGTACAAGTTACGGTGAAAAGTGTTTCTCACTTCCTAAAACATCTAGCATGATTTGGATATTCCGATATGAGAATAGTGCTTATCATTGTCCAACTTTACGAACAATAATTTGTAGCCAAAATGCATAAAATTTCCATTTGTTACTTGCATGAGTCCTTGAAAATTACCATTTGTTACTTGCATGAGTCCCTGAAAATTACCATTTGGAGTCACAATTATTCAACTTTCTGTCTTAAAACTAGCATTTTTTACTCTATCATCTTAACACTTTTTTATTGTCATGTTGTTGGGTTTTCAATGCAATTCGTTTGAATTAAACATTCACCTAAAATTTAATATTTCTTCAAAATGTATATTCATTTTAAATTATTTTTATATAATCTGACTAGTAGGGTATTTAATGTAGGGTATTGATGAATTAAGCAAGTAGCCCGCCAAACTGGCTGGTTATTGTTACTATTATTGCTTAATTGCTTACTTGATTAATTATTTTTATTTAATCTCACTCTCCATCCAAGTGGCTGGTTATTTTTATGCTTGATTATTACTTCAGGCACCCTAATAAGACCTTTAGATACATAAATCCCGATGGTAAGGTAGTTGTAGAGGTAAATGAGAGAAGAGTTGAACTTCTTAGGTGGTTGTAGAAGTCATAGCAGATTTGATAATCAAATTACATGGTGAAACTTTTAATCATAAGAATAATTTAGTTATCTTGAGCAATGAGTAGATTATTTAGAAGTAATTCATCTTATAGCAGTAGGTCTACAATGAATACAATACCAGGCATAATTAATTAAGAACATTTTGAATATTTAGGAGATGATCATGTATATCATAGGGTATGGAATATAACCAAAATTCCTAGTAAAGAAATTTATAAATCAATATGGTCTGTTGCTTCGTTCAAGTCCCAACATCATGTAAAAATAATTGAAAAAAAATATATGCTCTAGGCAAATAGCATGAAACTTGTCAATTACTTTCTTCTAATACAATTAAACATCACATTGAAGAAGGATATAATTTCCTTCACTTTGGTTTAGTCCAGATTGGAGTAAAATCACTCACAAAAAGAAGCCTAAATACCTCTATCTTGTTAGCTTTGCGAGATAATGTTTTAGGATGAATTGAATCTTCACTTTGTAATGGTCTAATCCATTTTGATTTTTTCCAGATTTGTCTGTTAGTTTGGCATACCCCATATTCTTAAAGCTTTAACTATAAATATCAAAACTAGTGGTTACCAAATCCTTGAAGGTGTCCAGCCTGCAGCTTTGATTTTTAGAATTCATTTCAAAGTTACCAAAACCAATATGAATTTTCAAGCCATCAATAGGAGTCTAAAAAATCAAACCCTGTTGATCCAATCTAGTCAACGTAATGCTAATATTAGAATCTCTAAAACCATTAGGTAGTTTGATATCACTTTGCCTACAAATTGACTTTTAACAAATGAAAGCCAACCCACTCCAATTCAAAGATCAATTGAAGATATAGATTATATCCAATAGTACATGGATGGTACTGTTAAAATTAATTTCCAATCTAATCCTCAAATTAGGGAGTTTAGCTAGTCTAGCACTCCTAAAATTCATTTTTTGAATCTACTATTAATAGTAATTAAGATCTTAGGATCCAATAGTGAGAACAAGAACTAAAAAATTTAAAGACATAGCCACAAATTCTCAACACATGAATGACCCAGTCAATCTTAATAGACAAAATTTTAAAATTTTTTAAAGACATTGCCACAAAAATAAAAATTTTTAAAGAATACAAGCTTGATTGAGAGGGTTTAACCCAACACATGAATGATCCAATCAATCTTAATAGATGAAATAAGTACAGAGAAACATACAATATGGATCAGAGAAATTTTTTTCTTTGCTGAATGGAAGGCATTCATGCAAGAATTTAGAGTTGATATGTTTTCCTTGATTATATCGAGTATATTTACGTAAAGAATGTTATAGTACTTTCTAAGACTAAATGGGTCAAGGAAGACTTCAGTTGAGTGAATACTAGCCATCCCCCACCTGAGAACATTCTAATTAATCAAAAAAATTCTTTAATCAACGTTTCTCCATTTAAAATTTCAAAAGAAGAAGAACCCAATAAAAAATTTGTTGAACAACTTAATTACACTAATCGAATTTTAATAAGAATAGAAAAATAATTGGACAAAATTGAAAATAAGGTTGATGATCTTCATAAACCTAAAGCTAATGAATCTCTGAAATAAACTCCTTAATCTTTAAGATAAAACTACTTTAAATATTGTCCCCCTCAATAAAAAGTTTGATAAAATGCTTCAAAAATTGAAGAATAAATCTGTTGAGTCATCCTCTTCTGTTAAGGTAATTAACCAAGATAATAGTTCTGAATTAGAAAGTCATAGATCAGATCCCATCTATGAATCATCCATAATTCATGAATCTTCAACCATTTACAATATTGAAGAAATATTTAAAAGTTTAGAAATTAATAATCTGGAAAGGAAGTGGCATAAAAAGCATATTCCTCCAGATATCCAAGTTACTCAATCATCTTTAATTGATCAATTTTCTGTTTCTGCCAAAAAATTATATGAATGGAATATCGATGGACTTTCAGAACATTAAGTCCTTAATAAATTACAACACATGGCTATGGTAGCCAATAGTTACATTACCACACACATTTTTCCTCACAATGAGGTTAGAAAACTCTTAATTACAAGATTCATAGGAATGTTTCATTCTTGGGCGGGAAAATATCTCATTGAAAAATCTAAAAATATCATCCTTATTGCAATACAGATTGATGCTGAAGGAATCCCAATTCTTGGTGAGGATCAGGAAACAATGCCTGATGTCATTAATAAACTCTTCCACACAATAATTGGACATTTTATTGGGACGCCAAATAATGTTACTTCGCGTATCCATGACCAATTAATCAGTCTTAGGTGTCTTACGCTAAGTGATTTTGACTGGTGCACACATATATTTTTGTCCAGAGTAATGTCTAGGGATAATAGTAATCAACACTTTTGGAAAGAAAAATTGATCAATGGCATACCAAATTTGTTTGCCCCAAAATTAGAACAATCCTTAGTGATGACCTAGGAAACAAATTACAATAGTCTTACCTACGGTATAATTATCACTACAATACAAAAAGAAGGTCTAAGAATGTGTATAGACATAAAAATTAATAAACAATTAAACATGAAAAGAAAACTGTCAAATACGACTTAGGCAATTTCTATGAGCAATATGGATTACTAGCTATTGCTCCTTTCAAAAGAATAGGTAAAATTCCCATCTTGACCCTAAAATAATTTACAAACCTTATAGAAAAAAATTCCACAAAAATTAAAAAAAATTTGACAAATAATTTTCTAAGAATAAAAATTATTCAAGAAGAAAATTCAATAAAATATTTGTTGATAAAAGTAAAATTAACTATTTTATGTTGCCAAAATGATTATTTTTCAAACACTTGTCAAGTAAAAAATAAAATTAATCAACTAAAAATCTTTGACGAAGAAAAACAAGAATTGTTAGAATTATAGAATCAACGGATTACTATGAAAGTAGTAATGAAGATCTAGAAGAATTTGAATTCTTTGAATCCTCTGAATTAAGCTCTTCAAGCTCTAATAATGATTCTTCAAACATATCGATGGGATGTAAGGATAACAGTTGTCCGAAATTTTTTAGTATTTTACATAAAAATGAAGAACAAGAAAATCTTTTATTAGATTTAGTAAAATTGAAAATCCTAATTTAAAACAAGAATTCCTTAAAAGACTTATGAAGATAATTCAAAAGAAGAAAATACTGTATTGTAATAGTACTACAAACCCTTCACAAACGCTTGAAAAATACAACAAAATTAAGGTAAAAGAAAAAGAAGCTACTCTTTAGGAACTTCAAAAAAGAAATAAAAATATTAAAAATGAAATAAAAGAATTAAAAGACTCAAATACAGAGATAACAAAAGAATTAAATCTTTTAAAAATAGAGAATTTAATTAAAAATTATGAATCTAGTGAACTAGGAGAACCTAGTAAATCACCAATTTCTGATGATGAGATTGGAGAACCTATTTTCAATATCCAAGATGAAGATAACTTCATTCAAATCCTTACACATCAAAATTAAAAAATGACACATAATAGTCAGAATAATAATCCAAGATTTAAATTTCACTTCAATGTATCTTATTGATTCAGGAGCTGATTTGAATTGTATGCAGAAAGGGTTCGTTCCTATCAAGTACTTCAAGAAGGAAAAAGAATCTTTGTCCATTTCAAATGGTACTAGGATGCATATCAATAATGAAATCTCTAAAGTTCACGTTTGCCAAGACAATGTATGTTTTAAAAATCATTCGTCTTAGTAAAAATATGACACACAAAATTATTTTGAGTTTACCATTCATTTTTTGTTGTATCCTTTTACAACAGAGAATGATGGGATGATCACTTATCCCATAGATAAACCTGTCAAATTCAAATTTTTTTCTTTTTCTTACATTGGGAAATTGAAAACTTTAAAACAAAATTTTGTTTATAAAACTGTGAACTTAATTTCTTCTAAAGAAAAACAATTATGTCTTCTATAAAATGAAATAAAATTCAAAATAATTGAAGAATAGCTTCAAAATTCTGCTCTTAAAAAACAAATTAAAATCTTTGAACAAAAATTTGATGGGAATTATGTGCCGACATTCCTAATGCTTTCTGGCACATGAAGCATCATGCTGTCAGTCAGCCTTACATTAAGGGATTTGATGAAAATAATATCCCTATCAAGCCACGACCAATTCAGATGAATTCTAAAATGCTTGAGTTCTATAAGAAGAAAATTTTAGAACTGCTTAATAAAAATATTATTAGAAGGAGTAAATCTCCTTGGTCTTGTTTGACCTTTTATGTCCAAAAGGTAAGTGAAATTGAATGAGGAGTTAATATTTTGGAATGGATAAGATATCATATACCAAACAAAAAGGACTTAATCAACAGACTTGGAGATGCTGTTGTATTCTCTAAGTTTGACATGAAAACTGAATTTTGACAATTCCAGATAAATGAGAATGATAAATACAAAACTGCATTTGTAACTCTATTTGGTCATCACGAATGGAATGTAATGTCTTTTGGAGTTAAGAATGATCCAAGTAAATTCCAGAATATAAATTTAAACCAATTTAATGATTTCTCAATTATTTACATTAATGAAAATTTTACTTTCTCTAAATCTATTAACTAAAGCTGGAAACATCTTGAATTGTTTGTTAAGATAATAAAATAAAATAGTTTAGTTATCTCTACAAGAAAAGTCAAATTGTTTCAGCCTAAGATTAGATTTTCAGGATTTGAAATCTACCATTCCATTATTAAAGCAATTAATCAAATTATACATTTTTCTCAATTAAATCAAGAATTAGAATTTCTTTTAAAAATTGACTGCAAATCTACAAAACATGTTTTGGATAAGGATGTAAAGACATTACTTCTAAATAAAATTTTACCAGGTAACAATCGATTTTTAACAATTTTGATTTCAATATTATTCAAGGCATTGATAATTCAATTTCTAACTTCCTTACTCGTAAATTTATGTAGGAAATCATTTCAAGATTCTACCATGATAGAATTTAAAAATTCTGACCTACTGGAATATGGGAAGGTAAAATCTAAAATACTCAATCAAAATTCATTTAAAATAAAAAAGTTCAATGGTAGGGAACTGGTTTTTGCTCAAAATTCTCATTCATTAATTATGGTCATAATAGATTTGAATATCCAAGAAATGTATGGATTGATGAATTGGATAAACTTTTGGAAGAAGCTGGGTTGAAGCATTACTTCAACGCAGCCTTAATTCAATAGTATGAGAAATGTGGAAAATAGGTTTTCATAAAGATAATGAAATTTGTTATGAAGATAGAAAATAGAATTTTCATAAAAAAAACGGTCAAAGAATTTTTAATACTGGAAGGAACTTTTTTCGTCATGCCCGACGGATTTCATAAAAGTCACAGGCATGCAGTGGAGTCCTTAACTAAAAGAATTGATATCACTTTCAGTAATCATATAAGATTAATTAATGGTTCAAATATAGAGGAGTCATCGGCTCCACGATTGGCCCTTAAGGCCCAAATTAAAAAAGAGTCTTCTACTCTTAACCAAGCCTAGTTAACAATACTTTGGTCCATCAAACGCAATTACCATTAGCCCTGATAAACCAATTTGACTCATTCTTAATTACTAAACATTTTAATAAAATCATTCAATCAACCAATTACAAAATATAAAAAATCATCTTCTTATTTCAGAATAGTGTCCAGCAAAAATCTCTTTCATTTTGAGCTTCCATTTGCTCATTTGAAGGATCCTGCTGAAATATCAAAAGCACATTTTTTTTTTTCAGATTTTCATTTTGTCCCTAGCCACAAGGATAAAAATCTCAGTTTTACAGAGACATTCTCTTAAAAACAAAGTCCATTAATATTAGCCCAATCAAAAATTCTTAAGCAAGAATTCTCTATCATTCCTTCTATATTCTCAAAATTATAACCATGGAGGAATGGAAAGCTCATCATTTAGGTCTCAAAACTCTTTGAAACAAAAAACATTATAATTATTTTGACTATATTGATGCTTGGAATGTGATTTTCCTGCATCAAAAAAGTGATTTTCCAAGTCGTGGTTTTTAGATAAGAGTTTCAAATAGTTTTCCAAATTTGTTCTTAAGATGGTGGTTCATTCATGGTCATGTCTTATAATTATTTCCAATCGATTTTCAGAAAGGTTTAATTTATTTTTGAAAATATACAGACCCTCATCAATTGAGGCTTCTTTTCCCCAACTACTTTGCTTTTTGAATAAATATAAAATACCTTGGATCTTAAAATGGCAATACTTAGTTGAAGATGGAATCCTTACATGACAGTGTTATGTCAAATGGTGGGATAAATTCAATACCTAGAAAATAATTGCATCCATCAACCATGAATTTGCAAATATCTATCCCAATATGAAATTGACAAATCCTTTGGCCAAAACTCCATTAAAAATTAATGATCCCATTAACCCAGATCCACAAATTAAACAATCTAGTTCAAATTCATCCAAAGAATCCAAACCCACTTCAAAGGGTAAATCAAAAGTCCCAAAACCTAAATTCAAATTGAACCAATAATTAATCAAGAAAATGCTTCTCCTTTCAAATAATAATTTCGACTATGAATCATCTACAGATTAAAGTTACCCAACTAAACCAGAAATCCAAAAAGCTCAATCATCCAGAAAGGCTATCCCTTAACAATTGAAGGACCAAAATACCTAAAAGGTTCAAATTTTACCTAAATGGAACTATGATTCGTTTGAAGATTCACAAGACCCATTTGATAATATCAATCTCAGTGATGATGAATAAATTCAGATCAATCAGTGAATGAATAAAAGAATTTGTCATTTGCAAAATGCCAATGTTGAAATAATCAAGAAATCGAATATCAAGATATATCATGATGACTCTCTAGCATAATGCAACAACCATGATAACTTTCAAAATAAGTAATTATGACTTCTCAACAATGAAGCAATAATCAAGACACAAAAGTCCAATATAGTAATTATCAAGGAATGACAACAATGGCTTCTCCAAAATGAAGCAGTAATCAACACACGAAGTCCAAAATAGTAATTATTAAGGAATCTTTATATTTTATCTTTTTTTGCAATTATTGAACTAGGTGTCAAATAATTAGACAACTATTTATCCTTTTTACTATTCTTTGTCAAAATTTGTAATGTAAATTTTTTTACTTTTATGGAAAAGAATAGTCCAGATAAGTGATGAGTTCCCGGTGAACTCCACTCTCCTTTCCTATAAATAGGATTCACTCTCCCATTTGTTCCACAGAACTTATTTTTACTCTTAACGATTTTGAGAGAAAAACTTGTTTTGAAAACAAAGCATTCCTCCTCCTCCTCTTTTGTAATCTTTCTTCTTCTTCCTCAACGTTAATTAGCGAGTGTGAGCACTAATTAATTGTTGCAAATTAATCTTTTTTAATCTTGTAAGTTTTAACCTTACTTCATCAAAATTTGAATACTTGTAAGTTTATTTTCCTTCAATAAAAACATTGTGAAGTCTTGCTTATAATACCCTGTCTTTAGACTATTATTTAAATTAAACACAATTCTGTCTCTTTTGATATCAAAGATAAAACTAGTAGGGTATTTAATACTTGTAAAAATACTATTTAATTACGTGCTTAATTAGACTACTATTTAAATTGTGAATTCTTGCTTATCTACTATTAAAATTAAACGCAATGCCACCTCTT
This sequence comes from Datisca glomerata, assembly GCA_003255025.1. Classification (NCBI taxonomy): domain Eukaryota; kingdom Viridiplantae; phylum Streptophyta; class Magnoliopsida; order Cucurbitales; family Datiscaceae; genus Datisca; species Datisca glomerata. Next base: position 622,303 of record QANY01005876.1, on the reverse strand, counting down.
TTGGTATTAGAGCCAAACTGGTAAATACCCTGTCTTTAAATTATTGTTGAATTATATACAATTCTACCTCTTTTGGTATTAGAGACAAACCTGGTAAGGTATTTTACTGTTTAAATACCTTTTAATACTACGCATAATTACTGTTCTTCACCGCCTAAGTGACTGATTATTGTTGCCATTGTTACTTAATTGCTTTTTGGACTTAAGAATGCCTCAAATGAATTCTAGAATATAATGAATGAAATTTTCAACCAATTTACCGACTTCTCAATTGTTTATATTGATGATGTTGTTATTTACTCTAAATCAATAGAACGACATTGGAAACATCTTAAATCAATTGCTATGATAATAAAATAAAATGGTTTAGTTATCTCTTCAAGTAATATTAAATTATTCCAATCTAAGATTAGATTTCTAGGATTTGAAATATATCATTTTATTATTAAACTAATTGGTCGAGTCATACGATTTGCTGATAAATTTCCTGATGATATCCTTGACAAAACCCAGTTACAACGATTTCTAGGATCATTAGATTACATATATGACTTTTATAGCAATTTGAGAATTGAATGCAAGCCACTTTTTGAAAGGTTTAAGAAAAATCCCCCTCAAGGGACAAATGTCCATAACAATTTAATTAAGAAAATTAAAAATCATGTTAAGACTTTTAAAATTGTCCAAACTGATGCCTTTGAACTTGGATGTGGAGGTATCTTATTACGAATAATCTCTCTAGAAGCATCTGAACAAATTGTTAAGAAAAAGAGTTTACATCTGAAACTTGGATCCAATCTCAAATTAATTATAGTGCCATTAAGAAATAGATTATAGCTATTGTTTTATGTATTCATAAATTTTAATATGATTTTTTAAATAAAAAATTTCTTTAAAAAATTGACTGCAAATGTGCAAAACATGTTTGAAAAAAATGTAAAAAATATTGTTTCCAAACAAATTTTTGCCAGATGACAGTCTATCCTTCGCATGGCCCTGTCTTCGAATTATTTCCAATTGACTTTCAACAAGGGCTTAATTTATTTACGAAAATATACAAACCCTCATCAATTGAGACTTCTTTTCCCCAAAACTTCACTTTTCAAATAAATACAAAATACCATGGATCCTAAAATGACAATACTTAGTTGAAGATAGAATCCTGACCAGATAATATTATGTTAAATGGTGGGATAGTTTCAATACCAAAAACATCATTGCATCCATAAACCACGAATTTGCAAATATCCATCGTAATATGAAATTGATATATTCTTTTGCCAAATGTCCATTAAAATTAATGAGCCCAATAACCCATATCCATAAATTAAACCATCCAGTTCAAATTCATCCAAAAAATCTAAACCTGAATCCAAACCCACTTCAAAGGTTAAATCAAAAGCCACAAAACCTAAATCCAAATTGAAGCGAGAATTAATCCAAAAAATGCTTCTCCTTTTGGATGACAATAACAATTCTGACTATGAATCATTTGTAAAGTCAAGTCACTCAATTAAACAAAAAATCCAAAAAGCCCAATCATCCATGGCTACCCCTCAGCAATTTAAGGATCAAAATAAACTAAAGGGACACGTCGTACCACAATGGGTCTATGACGCATTTCAAGACTCTCAGGACCCATTTAATGACATCGATCTCAATGATGATGAATAAATAAAAATAATTTAGCTTTGGTAAAATGCCATTGATAGAATAATCAATAAATAAAGAAATTTGAAATAATAATTTACATATCATGATGACTTTCCACCATAATGCAACATCTATGATGATTTCTCTAACATGAATCAATAATCAAGACACAAAGTCCAAGATTCAATTATCAAAGGATGACTTTTGAAAACAATAATTATGACTTTCCCAACTAAAGCAATAATGAAGACACGAAGTCCAAGATAACAATTATTAAGAAATCTTTATATTTTGTCTTTTTTCTGTAATTATTATACTGGTTGTCAAATAATTAGACAACTATTTGTCATTTTTACTATTCTTACTCAAAAGTTGTAATGTAAAATATTTTTACTTTTATAGAAAAGAATAGTGCATGTAAGCGATGAGTTCTAGGTGAACTCTACTCTCCTTGCCTATAAAAAGCCCGCCCTCTCCCATTTGTTCATCATAACTTGATTCTCACTCATACTTATTTTGAGAGAAAACCTTATTCTGAAAATAAAACATTCTTCTTCCTCCTTTTTGTAATCTTCCTTCTTCCTTCTCGACATTAATTAATGATCAGGAGCACTAGTTAATTGTTGTAAAACAATTTTCAATACTTGTAAGTTTATTTTCCTTCAATAGAAGTTTGAATATTTGATTCTAAATACCCTGTCTTTTAATTACTGATAAACTATACGCAATTTTGAATTTTTTGGTATCAAAGCTTGGTTGACTGAATAGAGAAGAAATGGCTATGCGTTATTTTTAATTTTTAATTTTTTCATTCTAATTGTTGGATTCTGTAATCTTGATTGTTATTATTAATAGTGGATTCAAAAAATGAATTCAAATGAGTACTAGACTCGCTCAACTCCCTAATTTAGGGACTTGATCTAAAAGATTGGAAATCAATTTTAATAGTACCATCTATGTACTATTGAATGTAGTCAATACCTTCAATTAGTCGTTGAATTGGAGTGGGTTAGCTTTCATTTGTTAAAAGCCAATTTGTTGGTAAAGTAATATCAGCATTACTTTTGCTAGATTGAATAAACATGGTTTGATTTTTTGGACTCCTATTGATGGCTTGAAAATTCATATTGCTTTTGGTAACTTTGTAATAAATTCTAAAAATCAAAGCTAGAGCTTGCACACCTTCAATGATTTGGGCCGAGAAGAACAATAATTAAAGTGGCTGGAGAAGAACAATAACTAAGCAAGTAATTAAATAGTAATTTAAGCAAGTATTAAATACTTTACCAGGTTTGGCTTTGATATCGAAAGAGATAAAATTGCGTTTAATTTAATTAGTAGTCTAAAGACAGGGTATTATAAGCAAGAATTTACAATGTTTTTATTGAAGGAAAATAAACTTACAAGTATTCAAATTTTGATGAAGAAAGCTTAAAACTTACAATATTGAAGAAGATTAATTTGCAATAATTAATTAGTGCTCTCGCTCATTAATTAACGTTGAAGAAGAACAAAGATTACAAAAGAGGAGGAAGAAGAATGTTTTATTTTCAAAACAAGTTTTTCCTCTCAAAATTGTTAAGTGTGAAAATAAGTTCTGAGGAACAAATAGGAGAGAACAACCTATTTATAGGCAAGGAGAGTGGAGTTCAGGAACCCATCACTTACCTGCATTATTATTTTCTACAAAAGTAAAAACATTTTATATTATAACTTTTGACTAAGAATAGTAAAAAGGATAAATAGTTGCCTAATTATTTGACAACTAGTACAATAATTACAGAAAAAGATTAATTTAAAGATTCCTTGATAATTGTATTCTTGGACTATGTGCCTTGATTATTGCTTCATTTTGGAGAAGCCATTGTTTCCATTCCTTGATAATTGCTATCTTGGACTTTTGTGTGTTGATTATTGATTATTGCTAGAGAAGTCATAATTGTTTATTTTGAAAGTCTTCATGACTATCGTATTATGCTGGAGAGTCATCATGACATATCTTGATTTTTGATTTTTTGATTATTTCAACATTAGCATTCGTATTGGGATGGATATTTGCAAATTCGTGGAATGGATGTAATTATTTTTTGGATATTGAATTTATCCCACCATTTAACATAATACTGTGTGGTGACAATTCCATCTTCAACTGAGTATTATCACTTTAAGATCCATGGTATTTTGTATTTATTCAAAAAGCAGAGTAATTGGGGAAAAGAAGCCTCAATTGATGAGGGTTTGTATATTTTCATAAATAAATTAAAACCTTGTTGAAAATTGATTGGAAATAATTCTAAGATATGGCCATGAATGAACCACCATCTTAAGAACCAATTTGGAAAACTAATTTTGAAATTCTTATCAAAATTTAAAATCCACAAGTGAAAAAATAACTCTTTTGATGCAGTAAAATCATGTGCCAAACATCAATATAGTCAAAATAATTATAATATTTTTGTTTGAAAGAATTTGAGACCTGAAGGATGAGCTTTCCGTTCCTCCGTTGTTATAATTTTGAGAATGTAAAAGGAGTGACAGAGGATCCTTCCTTCAGAACTTTTGATTGAGCTAATATTAGAGGATTTTGTTTCTAAGAGAATGACTTTATAGTAACTGAGATTTTTGTCCTTGTGGCCAGGGACAAAGTGAAAATCTAGAAGAAAATAGGTTTTTGCTATTTCAGTAAGATCCTTCACATATGCAAATGGAGGCTCAATATGAAAGAAATTTTTGTTGGACATTTTTCTAAAATAAGAAGATGATTTTTTGGTATTATGTAATTGGTTGATTGAATGATTAGGTATTAAAAGGTTGAGTAATTGACAATGGGTCAAATTGGATTACTAGAGGTGATTCAATTTGAATTTGACAGATCCAAGTATTATTAACTGGGCTTGATTAGGAGTAGAAGACTCCTATTTAATTTGGGCCTTAAGGGCCAATCATGGAGTCAAGGACTCCTCTATATTTGAACCATTCATTAATCTTACATGATTCTTGAAAGTGATACTTATTCTTTTAGTTAAGGACTCCACCGCATGTCTATGATTTTTTTAAAATCTGTCAGACATGATGAAAAACGTTCCTTCGAGTATTAAAAATTCTTTGACCATTTTGTCTGAAAATTCAATTTTAAAAATTTCTTGCTCAATAGGTTCATAGTTAAAGTTTTGCTATCTTCATAACATATTTCATTATCTTTGTGAAAAACTATTTTTCCCATTTCTCATACCATTGAATTAAGGCTACGATGAAGTCATGCTTCAACCCAACTTCTTCCAAAATTTTATCCAACTCATCAATCCATGCATTTCTTGAATATTCAAGTCCATTATGATCATAATTAATTAATGAAAATTTTGAGCAAAAAACAGATGTCCTACCATTGAACTTTTTGATTTTAAATGAATTTCGATCGAGTATTCTGGGTTTACCTTTCCATATTCCAGTAGGCCAGAATTTTCAAATTCTATTATGGTAGAATCTTGAAATGACTTCCTGCATAAATTTACGAGTAATGAAGTTAAAAATTTATTTATTAATGCCTTCAATAATATTGAAAACAAAATTCCTAAAAATCAATTGTTACCTGGCAAAATTTTGTTTGGAAGCAATGTCTTTACATACTTTTCCAAAACATGTTTTGTAGATTTTCAATCAAATTTTAAAAGAAATTCTAATTCTTGATTTGATAGAGCAAATTGTATAATTTGATTAATTTCTTTAATAATGGAATGAAAGATATTAAATCCTAGAAATCTAATCTTAGATTGAAACGATTTGAATTTTCTTGCAGAGATAACTAAACTATTTTGTTTCATTATCTTGGCAAATAATTCAAGATGTTTCCAGTTTGGGTAATAGATTTAGAGAAAGTAAGAACCTCATTAATGTAAATAATTGAGAAATCAGTAAATTGATTGAAATTTAGATTCTGGAATTCACTTGGATCATTCTTAAGTCTAAAAGGAATTACATTCCTTTTGTAATGACCAAATGGAGTTACAAATACAGTTTTATCTTTATCATTCTCATTTCATGTCAAAATTCGAGAATACAATAGCATCTCCAAATCTGTTGATTCAATCCCTTTTATTTTTTATAAGATCCTATCCATTCAAAAAAAATTGTTAAGAGGCTTGTAATTAATTACTAACCGACGAACTCCTCATTCAATTTCACTAGCCTTTTAGACAGAAAAAGCCGAGCAAGACTAAGGAGATTTATACATTCTAATAATTATTTTATTAAGCATTTCTACAATTTTCTTCGTACAGAACTCCAGCAATTCAAAATTTATCTAAATTGGCCGTGCCTTTGTAGGTCAAAAAAGGAATTCCTAGGAGTACTAGACTCGCTAAACTCCCTAATTTAGGTACTAGATTTGAATGATTAGAAATGAATTTTAACAGTATGTATTGATGAATGTATACAATACCTGTAATTGGTTATTGAATTGGAGTTGGTTGGCTTTCATTGGTTGAAAGTCAATTTGTAGGTAAAGTAATATCAGACCACCCAATGGCTTTATGAATTCTAATATTATCATTACTGTGGAAAGATTGAATCAATATGGTTTGATTTTTTGGACTCCTATTGATGGCTTGAAAATTCATATTTGTTTTAGTAACTTGTAATGTATTTTAAAAATCAAAGCTAGAGGTCGCACAATTCAAGGATTTGATAACCACTAGTTTTGATATTCAAAGTTAAAGCTTTATGAATATGAGGATCTGTTAGACTAACAGACAAATCTAGAAAGCAATCAAAATGGATTAGACCATTACATATAAAAGATTCAATTAATCCTGAAATTTTGCATCACGCAAGGCTAACAAGACAGAAGTATTTAGGCATTTCTTTGTGAGTGGTTTAACTCTAACCTGGACTGAACCAAAGTGAAAGAAATTGTATCATTCTTCAATGTGATGTTTAACTGCATTAGATGAAACTAATTGACAAGTCTCATGCTCTTTCCCAAGAGCATATATTTTTTTAATTATTTTAACACAATGTTGATGCTCAAAGGAAGCAACAGACCATGTTGATTTATAGATTTTATTACTGATTTTAGGTATATTCCATACATTATGATATGCATGATCATCTGCTAAGTATTCAACATGTTCTTCATTAATTATGTCTGGTATTATATTCATTATAGACCTACTGCTACAAAATGAATTATTTCTAAATAATATACTCATCACTCAAGATAACTAAATGATTCTTATTATTAAAAATTTCATCATGTATTTTGATTATCAAACCTGCTATGACTTATACAACCTCCTATGAAGTCTATTTCTTCTCCCTTTTACCTTTACAACTACACTACCCTTGAGATTTATGTATCTAAAATGTCTTATTGGGGAGCCTGAAGTAAACCTAATAGAAACTGATACGTCATATTCATATATTAAAAAATCAAAGAGTACAAATAAATAATCAAGCATAAAAATAATCAGTCATTAGGATGGAGAGTCAGATTAAATAAAAATAATTAATCAAGTAAGCAATTAAGTAATACTAGCAACAATAACCAGTCACTTGAGCAGAGAAGAACAATAATTAAGTGGTTGGAGAAGAACAGTAATTAAGCAAGTAATTTAAGCAAGTATTAAATATCCAATGGACTTATGATCCGTTTCAAAATTCGCAAGACATATTTGATAATATCAATCTCAGATGAATAAATTCAGATCAATCAGTGAATGAATAGAAGAATGTCATTGGAAAATGCTAATGTTGAAATAATCAAGAAATAAAAAATCAAGATACATCATGTTGACTCTATTGCATAATGCAACAATCATGATGACTTTCAAAATAAACAATTATGACTTCTTCAACAATGAATCGATAATCAAGACACAAAAGTTCAAGATAACAATTATAAAGGAATGGCAACAATGGCTTCTACAAAATCAAGCAATAATCAAGACACGGAGTCTAAGATAGGAATTATCAAGGAATCTTTATAATTTTTCAAATAATTAGACAACTTTTGTCCTTTTTACTATTCTTAGTCAAAAGTTATAATGTAAAATGTTTTTACTTTTGTAGAAAAGAATAATATAGATAAGTGATGGGTTCCTAGTGAACTCCACTCTCATTGCCTATAAATAGGTTTTCCTCTCATATTTATTCCTGAGAACTTGATTTTCAATCATACTTATTTTGAGAGAAGAACTTGTTTTGAAAACAAAGCATTCTTCTTCTTCCTCAATGTTAATTAGTGAGTGAGAGCACTAATTAACTGTTGTAAAATAATTTTCAATTCTGGTAAGTTTGTTTTCCTTTGATAAAAACATTATGAATTCTTGCTTATAGTAGTACCCTGTCTTTAGACTACTATTTAAATTAAATGCAATTCTACCCCTTTTGGTATTAGGGCCAAACTTGGTAGGGTATTTAATCCTAGCTTAGATTACTATTTAGTTACTTGCTAAATTATTGTTCTTCTCCGCCCAAATGGCTGGTTGTTGTTGCTATTGTTGCTTATTTGCTTAATTGAATAATTATTTTTATTTAATCTGACACTCCTCCTAAGTGTTGGTTATTTTTATGCTTGATTATTTTTCTGTAATCTTTTATTTTCAAATATGTTAATCTAACATATCAGTTTCTATTTAGTTTCCTTCAAGCACCCCAATAAGACCTTTTTAGATACGTAAATCTTGAGGGTAAGGTAGATGTAGAGGAAAATGGGAGAAGAGTTGAACTTCTTAGGAGGTTAATAAAGTCATAATAGGGTTGATAATCAAATTACATGATGAAATTTTTAATCATAATTTAGTTATCTTGAGCAATGAGTAGGTTATTTAGAGGTAATTCCTCTTATAGCAGTAGTCTACAATGAATACAATACCAAACATAACTAATGAATAAAATTTTGAATATTTAAGAGATGACCATGTAGATCACAGGGTATGGAGTATACCCAAAATCCCTAGCAAAGAAATTATAAATCAACATGGCCGGTTGCTTCCTTCAAGCCTCAACATCATGTAAAAATAATTGAAAAATATATGCTCTAGGCAAAGAGCACGAAACCTATTAATTATTTTCTTCTAATGCAATTAAACATCATATTAAAGAAGGATACAAATTCCTTTACTTTGGTTTAGTCCAGATTGAAGTAAAAATCTATGCTCTTGTTAGTCTTGCGAGATTCAAGATTCACCAATTTTAATGATAGTATTTTAGGATTAATTGAATCTTCACTTTGTAATGGTCCAACCATTTTGATTGTTTTCCAGATTTTCCTATTAGTTTGACAAACCACCATATTCTTAAAGCTTTAACTTTAAATATCAAAACTAGTGGTTATCAAATGCTTGAAGGTGTCCATCCACTAGCTTTGATTTTTAGAATTCATTACAAAGTTACAAAAACCAATATGGATTTCCAAGTCATCAATGGGAGTCCAAAAAATCAAACCTTATTCACACAATCTAGTTTGGGTATTTGCAAATTCATGGTTTATGGATGCAATTATTTTCTAGGTATTGAATTTATCTCACCATTAAACATAATATTGTCTGGTGAAGATTTCATCTTCAACTTAGTATTGTCATTTTAAGATCCAGGGTATTTTGTATTTATTCAAAAGCTAGAGTAATTGGGGAAAAGAAGCATCAATTGATGAGGGTTTGTATATGTTTAGAAATAAATTAAAACCTTGTTGAAAATCCATTGGAAATAATTCTAAGACAGGGCCATGAATGAACCACCATCTAAAGAACCAATTTTGGAAAACTAAGTTTAAAATTTTTATCAAAATTTAAAAATCACGAGTGGGAAAAATCACTATTTTGATGTTGTAAAATCATGTGCCAAGCATGAATATAGTCAAAATTATTATATTATTTTTTGTTTGAAAGAATTTTGAGACCTGACGGATGAGCTTTCCATTCCTCGATGGCTATAATTTTGAGAATGTAGAAGGAATGATAGAGGTTCCTTCCTTCAGAACTTTTGATTGGGCTAACGTTAATCGACTTTATTTTAAGAGAATGTCTCGGTAGAAACTGAGATTTTTGTTCTTGCGGCCAGGGATAAAGTGAAAATCTAGAAGAAAATGTGCTTTTGAGATTTCAGCAGGATCCTTTAAATGAACAAATGAAGGCTCGATATGAAAGATATTTTTGCTGGGCATTTTTCTGAAATAAGAAGATGATTTTTTATATTCTATAATTGGTTGATTGAATGATTGTGTATTGAAAAGTTGAGTAATTAAGTATGGCTCAAATTGGTTGAGTATGACTGATTGGTAATTGGGTATGATGGACCAAAGTATTATTAACTAGGCTTGGTTAGGAGTAAAAGACTTCTCTTTAGTTTGGGTCTTAAGATTCAATTTATAATCGTATTATAAATTTGAGTTCAATAACCATTCAGTTATATAATTAACACTTAAAGAAACAAATATACAATATGTTAGAAAAGCTTAGATTTCAAATTTTGTAAGATCATGTTTCCAGTCATCCATGTCACTGAATCTCCAAAATAAAAGTCACTAGCCTGTTTTACAAATAAACATTAATGAGTGAATCAAAAGATCCACTAGACATACATAGGAGTTCATGACTACTCAAGATTCAAATTGATCTACATATGATCACCAGTTTTGATGTGTATTAAATATTTATGATAAACGGTAAGTCAATTAAGATATTAATCCACATCAGTCATGTCCTATGTAATCTAATTATATAAAATAACTTCACTAAGATGTCTATCCACATCAATAATTCAGATCTAGATCACGTACAATTCATTATCTATGATCTTAAACCTCTCGTACTTATATAAGATCATAGTCTCATTAATGAATATGAAATTTCATATATTTACATACAAATTATTCAACAATAATTTAAAAAAATAATTATAAGAAAAATGTAATTTCATTAATTGTATATTAAAAATGTTTAAACATGTGCTTTAAGGGCAATATGGCCAACAATCTCCCACTCGCTCTAAAGCAAATGTGGCATCTCTCTCAACCATGGTTTAGTCAGGTTCTGATATGACGCTATCTTCATAATAGTCACATCCCCTTGATGCACAACCTCTCTTACAAGATGTTATTTTCTCTCAATGTGCTTGCCCCTCTTGTGACCCCTTGGTGCTTTGGAATTTGACACCGCCCCATTGTTGTCATAGTACAGGATCAGTGACTTGTCCATATCTGAAACTACTTTCAGATCAATATATAACTTTTTGAGCCATACCACTTCTTTAAAAGCTTCACAAGCTGTTATCTATTCGGCTTCCATAGTGAAACCTGCAATACTTGTTTGTTTAATACTTCTCCAGACTACATCTCATCCTCCTAGGGGAATACTGATTCAGATGTCGATTTTTTACTGTTCATATCTGATTAAAATTCAAAATCAGTATATCTAGTGGGGTTCGGGTCTCCACCTGAATAAACAAGTATATAATTTCTCGTTCTTCAAAGATACTTGAGAATGTGCTTTACTGTAATCCAATGTTATAAACCAAGATTTGATTGATAATGACTGACAATTCCTACTGCATAACAGATGTTTGGTCTCGTACATAACATTGCATACATGAGACTACCAATAGTTGAAGCATAAAGAACATTTCTCATATCTTCTTCCTCCTGAGGTGTCTAAGGACACTTCTCCTTGGAAAAGACAATTCCATGTATGGTCAGTAGTTGACTTTTATTGAAATTTTTCTTAGAGAATCTTTCCAGCGCCTTATAAATATAAGATGCCTGAGAAAATGTCAAGAGTTTGTTCTTCTATCCCTTAGGATTTGGTTGCCTAGAACATAGCTCGCATCTACCAAATATTTCATTTGAAATTTCTCAGATAACAACTTTTTTACTTTTGACAAAGTTGCTATATCATTCTCAGTGAGTAGAATATAGTATACATAAAGAACTAAGAAACCACCATCTTATCTTTGATGTATTTATAAATACAAGCTTCATTGCTCGAAGCCATACGATTTAATAATTTCATCAAAGGTAATATTCCAGGATCTAGGTATTTTCTTCAATCCATAAATGGATTTAAGCAACTTGTAGACTTTCTTATCATGCATATTTTTCACGTACCCTTCTGGTTGCATCATATAGATGCTTTCTTCAAGAGATCCATTCATAAAGTTTTTTTGATATCCATTTGCCATATTTCATAGTCTAAACTAGCGGCTATGGATAAAAGGATGTGATTGTGTTTTAGCATGACAACGGGAGAGAATGTCTCTTCATAATCGACTCCTTCCCTTTCTGTATAGCTTTTGGCTACCTGTCGTGCCTTGAAAGTCTTTACTTTCCCATCTGCACCATTTTTTGAATATCCATTTACATTCAATGGGCCTGGCATCTTCAAGTGGATTTATAAGTTCTCAAACAGAATTGGAATATATCGATCCTATTTTTTGTTCTTTGCATCTTGCCATTTCTCCTTTTCAAGATCTTTGCTACCTCTTTTAAGGTTAATGGATCACCTTTATCAATGTCAGGCACTAGGACATGTGCCTTTAGTTCATAGTGAATAGGTTGTCTTACAACCCTTGCACTACGACATTGAACCGGGGTTTCCTGAACAAGAACACTGATTTATGTGGTTTGTCGTTTATTAGTTAATGATGAAGGTGGTCTGATCTCATTGGATGCTAATTCTTTGAGAACTACTTTACCCCGAGGTTTGTAGTTTTCCATATAGTCGTATTCAAAGAAAGTGTCATTTGTTGATACAAACACATTTTGATCCTTGTGACTATAAAAATACCCACATCTTGTTTCCAGATCATAGCCAACAAATATACACACTTCAGACTTTAAGTCAAATTTTTCAGTCGTAGGTCTAAGAACGTGAGCGGGACACCCCCATATACGAAAATGACACAAACTAGGTTTGGAGTCATTCCATAGTTCTAAAGGTGTCTTGCTTACAGACGTACAATGCACTACATTCAAAATGTAGGTTTCCGTTTGATGGATAGTTGTCAATATCATTTCGTTTCGATAAATGGCTGAAATGTTTCAATTTCGGTGAAGAAACGAAATGATATAGGGGTCGGTTATTTTTCGGCCAGAATTTTGGTGTTTTTCCGCCGAAACGAAATCAGCCTGTTTCGGTCGAAATAGGCGAAACAGGGAAATGCCTGAAAATCATTGCCCAATTTTTCATTTTAAGCCCTAGTTTGGGTTGATCCCAACTCTTCTAAGTTCTAACCAGCGCCAGTTGGACTTGGATTTGAGCCCAACTTTTCCAACTCTCTCTCAAGTCAAGAAGACCCATCCATGACCCAACTCTCTCTCAAGTCTGAAGTGAAGAAGATCCACCCATGCCTAATTTATCTCGCAAGTTCTCAACAGAGGAGAGGAAGAAAGAATCGAAGAAGGAAGTAAGGAATCGATTGTACCCTTGGAAGAACCGAAGAAGGAACTCTATCTTAGTATCTCTCAACTCGTCTCTTTCTTGAATCGTTGTCTCTCAAAGGTATGGAACTTTCTGCTCCATTTTTTATTTTTCGTGGGTTGTTTGTTGGCAGTGGGTTTTTGGCTTTCCGCTGCCATTAGAGACGGAGGGGGGGGGGGGGNGGGGGGGGGGGGGGGGGTGTTGGTGGTGGATTTTTTGTGGGTTTTTAACAGAAATTTTTTACTTTGCTTTTGATAGGGGATCTTTCCTTTCTCTCTCACTGATTTTTTTTTTATTTTTTGGGGATTTTTCTGCTGCCATTAGAGACGAATTGGTATGTTCTGTTTCTTCTACCATTAGAGATGAATTGTTGTGGTTCAGACTAATTGGATTTGAACTTAAGTTCTATTGCATTAAACATCAATCTTATCTTTGGTTTGAACTTACGTTATGTTGCTTGCATTAATACTTGTAATGGCTTTTATTCTGAACTCTGAAGTAGCAATTAGAAACGGACATTTTATTCTAAAGTAGTAATTAGAAAATGGCTTTTATTCACTAATTTTTATGTTGGGGGGGGGGGGGGGGNGTGTTACCTATTGGTTTCTGGAAGTTATTGAACCTACAATTGTTTCTTTACTGAATCTGTAAATTCTTTAGAAAATGGGCATTTCGTTCCTTTACTAAATCTGCAAAGCTAATGAACCTGTAATTAGAAAATGGGCATTTTCTCCTTTACTGAATCTGCAAATTTCTAGATTGTGTTGACTGTTAGATTTAATCTAAAGTATTAAATTAAATGTAGTATTTTATTTAGAAATGAGTGGAGGTGGAGCTCGAGGAGGAAAGAGTAATTCATCCACTGAATCTTCTAAAATATATGGTCCAGGTCGATCAGATGATCAGGCTTGGGCTTATGCGATTGTAATTGAAGACAATTGAAATGCAGTTAAATGTACATTTTGTGAGAAAGTTATTAAAGGGGGCGGTATAAAAAGATTTAAGTAGCATTTGGGTTAGATTTCTGGGCATGTGGCGAAGTGTATGAAGGTCCCTCCGGATGTCAGATGGCAAATGGAAAGATCAATTTTAGAATAAAAAAAGATAGGGAAAGGAAAAACCAAATAGTTGATGATGTAAGACGCCCATTTGATGTTGATGAGGAAATGAATGATGAGGAGCCCGAATATCATGAAGAAGAAATCAATCTAAAGGGAAAGGGGAAATTGATCTTTGAGTAGTGTGGTAGTGGCCAAAAGAAGAGAAAGTTACCCCCATAGTTTCAACGAAGAACGTGTGCTGGATCATAACCTACCATTAAGTCCGCATTGACTACAACAGAACAAAGAGATGTAGTTGACATGGCAATTGCATGGTGGTTGTTTGATGCAAACATTCCTTTTAATGTAGCCAGATCTAAATTTTTTCAACCAAGCGGTGATGTTATAGCTTCAATGGGGTCAAGTTACAAGTTGCATTCTTATCATGATCTTAGAGGACTACTTTTGAAAAACCTAGTTGATGAAGTGAATCTTTTGATGGATTATTTTAGGCTGCAATGAAGTACTTATGGATGCACTATTATGGCTGATGGATGGACTAATGGAACAAGTAGGATTTTGATCAATTTTCTTGTGTATTTCAAAAGTGGAGTGATCTTCTTGAAATTCGTTAATGCTAGTGGAATATGTAAGAATATGAATGCGTTGTTTAAGATTTTTGATGAGGTCGTTGCATATGTGTGGCCAAATAATGTTGTTCGATTTATTACTGATAATGAGGCTAGTTACAAAGCAGGGACAAGGAAAGTAGTGAACAAATATAAGACTTTTTTTCCACGTCTTGTGCAACACACACCATTGATTTAATGTTGGGAGATATGGCCAGGCCTGATCAGTTTCATGTACATGCACGAGTAATAGCGGATGCAAAATACATATATAATCATTCGTGGATTCTCAACTTGATGAGAACAAAGTTCAATAATGGTAGAGATTTAATACGTCCGGGTATCACAAGTACTTCCTCACTTTGCAATGTCTTTTTAATTTTTCAGTACAGCTTAAACGAATGTTTTTAAGTGATGATTTGATTAAATCAATGTATAGTACCGAATGGGCTACGTGTGAAATCCTTGATGTTGTTGCGGGCACAGATTTTTGGAATGATTTGGGGAATGTTGTGAAAATTAGTGAACCTTTAGTTGTTCTTCGTATGGTTGACGGTGAAGAGAACCCCACCATGGGTTTTCTATTTTAGGCAATTGATTAGGCTAAAGAAGCTATAGAAAGGAGTCTTAAAAACTTGCTGAATCCAAGTTGTTATTTTGATCCATCGTTCTCAAAGCATCGAGAAGTAAATAATGGCATGAATGACACTGTTGAACGATTAGAACGTGATCTCGATATTCAAGATATGATTCTTAGACAACTCATTGATTAAAAAATAATATCGAAAGATTTGGTCAACTCTTTCCTATATGAAACTGAATAAAATTAGCACCAGGTTATTTTTCTTCTATGTATGTTGTTTTAATTGAATTTATTTTTAACATGTTTGTTTTAGTGTTTCATTTTTTTGCAGAGGTATGGTGAGATCAGTTTGGTGGAGATACATCTGAGTTACAAAGATTAGCAATTCATATCCTCACCCAATGTTGTAGTTCAAGTGGATGTGAAAGGAATTGGAGTATTTTTTAGCACATTCACTCAAAGAAAATAAATTGATCAAAATTTTAGAGATTAAGTGATCTTATTTTCGTACATTATAATTTGAAGATTCGAGAAAGGTAAAGTATTCAATTAAAAAAATTAATTCGATTGTCATATCATATATCAATTATCATAACTATATTAATTTTATTTAATCACGCACAAGCAAAAAAAGAGTGGAAGTTCTTCTGACCCTATAAGTTTGGAGAATATTAATATATTGGATGAGTCGGTAAGTGAAGAACCAACGTTATTGTCTTATGAAGAAATTGGTGGATGGAAAATTGTCGAGCAATCAAATCCTGATGAAGCAGATATCAATGTAGAAGCTGAACTTGACGCAATAATCGAGCGTGAGAAATCCAAAACAAAAGAGAAGGATGATGATGAAACTCAAGCTTGTGATATGAATAATGAGAATGGTGATGATGAAATTCAAGGTTGCGATGCAAATAATGAGGATGATGATGAAGAAACTCAAGTAAATTAATTGAAATGTTGAACACTTATGTGTTTCATGAAGATAATGCTATTTAATATGATGTTTTTGTTGAATTTTAATGTCATTAATATGATATTTTGTTGAATTTTAATGATAATTACGTATTATTTTCATGATATAATCTATTGATTCAATTTTTTTAGTTATATTAAATATAATCAATTTTATAACATTATTTTAGATGAGTAGATTTTTTTTCTGAAACGACGAACCGAAACATCAAAATATCCGAAACATTTCATTTTTTCAAAAACCGAAACAAAATTGACTACCATGGTTTGATGTGCATATTCCCAGAATATGAGTAGTAGTGATGAGTAGCTTAATATCGGCCAAACCATATCCAATAGGATTCAGTTTCTTCTTTCAGAAACACTATGTTGCTGGCGCATTCCAGGTGCAATGAGTTGAGATAGAATTCCATACTCTAGCTGATAATCCTTGAATTCTAAATCCAAGTATTAACCACATCGATCTGATCCTAGTTGCATTTCAACTTCAACTTTGAAGTTTTTAAACTTTTCAAAAGTTTCAGATTTTCAATGCATTAGGTAAATATAACCATATCTAGAGTAAAATCAATTAATGAAACGAAATACTCATACCCACATCTAGCTTGTACATTGATTGGTCCACAGACATCACTATGTACCAGCTCAAGTGGTTCTTTGTCTTTTTGACCATTTCCAGAGAAAGGTCTCTTGGTCATTTTACCCTCTAGCAACGATTCACAAACTGGAAGAGTCATAACTTTTAGTTCTCTCAAAGCACTATGCTTTGTTAACCGGTTTAATCCATCTAGATTAATATATCCCAACCTAAGATGCCATAGATACGTGTCATCATCATGAGAAGCTCTTTATCATTTGTTATTTTTAGGATTTGCTACTTTAAACAATTCTGAATTATTTAATGCACGTTTAGTCAATTTAAGCATATACAGTCCGTTTGAAATTTTTGCATGACAAATATTGAATCAATTCTTCGAAATAATAAACTGATTATTAATAAAAGAAATATCAATTAATTTTCATGCAGTAATGATAAAGAAATCAAATTTTTTGAAAAACCAAGAATAAAATAAACATTGTTCAAAACAAGAAAATTACTTCCAAACCTTAGACGGACTGTCCCAATGCTTTTACTGACACGAGCGCACCACTGTCAACTCTCATTATCACCTCGCCATCAGCCAACTCTCATTATCACCTCGCCATCAGCCAACTCCCTTGACGAATCAAGTATCTACAAAGAAGAACATACATGTTTAGTGGGTCCTGAATCCAATATCTAGGATGACAAATCATATTCCACTAAACAAGCTTCAAGTACAAGTAAATCATATTTACCTTTCTTTTTCAGTTCGAAGAGATACTTGTTACAGTTTTTCTTCCATTGACCTTAAACTCTACAATGGAAACATTTTCTGTTGGTTCTTGCTTGTTGGAGTTGTTGTCTTTCTTGTTCTTCTTGGCCTTTAGGTGACTTTTCGAATTTCTTACTTTTCTTATTCTTACTTTTGTCGTTATCATTCTTCTTCTTCATTTTATTACAATTAACAATACTGGAAGAAGGTTTTTGCTCAACAACATTTACCTCGCCCTCTTTGGTCATACTTGTTGAATGACCCAAAAGTCTGCAGTTCATTAACCAATGGGGTTTTGTTGAATTGAAATTGTTCATAACATCAATGGTACCCCCTGAATCTATGATCCAAGCATTATATTTGTCCCAAACATTTTTCGGGGCATCATCAGTGAGCTTTTCAAAACATTCCTCAATAAGGATAAACTTGTGGTTCTCACATAGTCGCATCAAATTTGAATTTGGTTTCTATCTTATATTGTTATCACCATTGAGTTTTTCGAGTGCAAGAAAAGCAGGAATGGGGTAGCACATGGTAGACATAATAATAACTAAAAAATAAAACATACACCATTCAATAGAATTGAAATAAATATCAAGAAATTCAGAAAGTAAATGTGATGCATGAATGTAACATAAACTTAACAATTACTAATCCATGATAAGACAACCTAACAATTAATGTGTCACTTAAATGTCGGTCAGATTAATTTTAAACAGTCTATGTGATAATATCATCTTTATTAATTAAAACTCAAAATATCTCATTTTTTAACAATAAGGTGTCGCTAATTTGGTCTAGTCACAATTATCCACTCAAAGCTTAAATTTGACTTTATGAGTGTAACACATTATTTTAGATTCCATGACTTGATTTAAAATATGCCGCCTTAGGGTTAATCAAGTTTAAACTACATCACTTACCCTATCTTCTTAATGAGTTCAACCTTGATATTGATACAGTTCGAAACCTTCCTTAGGGGACTGAAAACAAAGTTATCTCGAGGCCCTATCTGTATCTCACGGTGTTGTACTAA
Organism: Datisca glomerata; assembly: GCA_003255025.1. Taxonomy (NCBI): domain Eukaryota; kingdom Viridiplantae; phylum Streptophyta; class Magnoliopsida; order Cucurbitales; family Datiscaceae; genus Datisca; species Datisca glomerata. Next base: position 603,624 of record QANY01005876.1, on the reverse strand, counting down.
TAATGGAGACCATAGGTTATATTGACATATCAACCTTCTCACATTCATTATTTTATAATTAATGTCTTTCTATTTAATTAATCAATTAATTCTAAATTAACTACTAGTTAAAATACCCTATGAATGTAAAATAATTATTAATGCAATCTTACTGGTCTAAGTTCATTTAACCTTCTAAAGAGCCTAAGTAAAAAATAGGTGAACTTAGAAAAAACTAATTGATTACATTCATCGAACTTTAATAAAACTTTTTTAATAAAAGTAGTTATCCTAAAGGTTATTAAGGCCTTTAGAGTGATGTGATTATCAAGTTTAACTAATTAAAATTTAACAGTTTACATGTAATTGATTTTTAAATTAATTCATATAAATATATTAGGAGAGTCCTAATCAATCATGTTTCTACTAATGAGATGCACGATTAATTAAAACTATATGGGGTTTCATGTATGGCATATGATCGACTAATGCATGGTCGTGTTATCAATCAAATCGATAAAAATATAATTACAAATTACAACATTTGAGAAGATAAAAATATAATTACAAAGAGGACTATAATAATACATACTTTCAAAATAGCTCATTTTCCGTCAGAGGTCCATCTTCATAATCTTTAAGCTTTGATCGAAATCCTTTTAATTAGGATAAACTATTTTTTCTAATTAAATAATCCCATTAATTATCTTGTAAAATTAATTGAATTTGATTAGTCAAAAAATAATTTGATGACTCATCAATCTTGGGCGAAACCCAATCAATCAATTAATTTTAATTTTAAAAAAATTAAAATAGATAACTATCCTTTTAAAATTTCAAAAATTTAAAATTTAAAATTTAAAAGATAAAGAATAGGATTAGGCTTTTCGTGAAGCATCGCATGGATACAACAACAAGATATCAAAAATATGTGAAACATACCCTGCCAATCACAATGATTGTCGCGGCGGAGGTAGTGGGACACTCCTACCGCCGCCGCCGCTACCTTACCTCCGTCGACGGTCCAACCACCAGCGTCCCTCATGGCGGCGCCACTCCACCAAATTTTCTAACGGTGATTTCATCACTGGAAAGCCGACGGAGCCAGTGCTGGAATTCTTAATTCCTATTTCTCTTTTCTTCTCTTCATTCATTCTGTGCAATCTTCGTCTTCTCGCATATGGAATTTTTACATCATGATATTCAAAATATAAAAATTCCTACGCCCCAATCGGCTTACACAAGAGGAAAAGAAAAATAAAGAAAAAAGCCTAACCCAAAAGTCACCATACAATTAACGATTTATCATTATGCTTGCATTCAAAAAACATAACCATCCATTGATTCATACATATCTACATATATAATGAATAATGAATAATGAAAAAAAACTCACACAACATTTAATGTACACATATATAAAGACCGCTCTGATACCAATTGTTAAAATCCGCGACGACGCTCGGTGGGAGGCGTGGTGGAGTTTTAAAATAAAATTATAAATGATAAATTATCGCATCATCGCTTATCGCAAATATGAAAACTTTTTAATTGAAAAATACTTTTTCAGATCGGATCCATTATATATCTATACATTAAATCTAAGACATACAAGATATGAATTATGCCTCTTGTAGTCTATCAAGCGTCTTTGCAAACAACGAACTTGTAATCTTACGAATAGCAGACTACGAGATCCACACTAAGATCTTCTAAGCCAATCCTCAAACACACTAGGACGTGTGTGGGCACATAGAATAGATCTTCTGTCTCTAGATGTACTCAACACATGAGATCTAGGGATTTCGAAAAAAGACTATTGTGAGACAAAATTCTAAGTGAATTAGGAAAACTCACAGAGTTTTTTTATTAACCTTTAATCACATAATTGTACAATGATTGCAGTTGTACCACTGAGGCCAATAGAATAATATCAATATATATCTTCTAGGTCAAGGCTCATCGGATTTTTTAAGAATTTACACAAATTAATAAATTAATTACAAATGTGCCATTATAGTAGGACCCACTATAGAAGTATGTCCTATATAATCTAATTATATAAAGTACATTCACAATGACGTCTATCCAAACCAATGATCCGGATCTAGATCACATTTATTCATAATGCTTAGTGAAGCGTACTAGTAACCATTCGTTAAAGATTTTATAATTTAATATGTTGCAGACTATTTTATTTTTTATCTATGATTTTAATCCTCTCGTACTTATACAAGATCATTATCTCATTAATGAATATGAAATTTTCAAATATTTATATATAAATTATTCAACAATAATTCAAAATAGCAATTATAAGAAAAATGTAATTTCATTAATTTCATATTAAAAATGTCTAAACACATGCTTTGAGGGCACTATGCCCAACAGTATGTTTCTCTGAAACTTATCTCGTCTATTGAGATTGGCTGGGTCATTTATGTATTGGGTTAAACCCTTCCAATCAAGCTTATATTCTTTGTTCAAAGTTCCTAAATTCATAATTAAAAGTTGGGGATTGACAGGAGGTAAGGCTTCTTAAAAATCAGAGGCAATTGGTGATTCAGATTCATGAGATTGTTCACTCTTATTATCAAAGATTGGATAACTGACTTGGAAATTTGTGGCTGCCTTTAAATTTTTTTATTTTTAAAATTTTTAGTTCTTGTTTTAACTGTTGGATCCTACGATATTGATTAATATTATTAGTGGATTTAAAAAAAAATTTAGGAATGCTAGACTGGCTAAACTCCCTAATTTGAGGATTAGATTTGAAATTAATTTTAATAGTACCATCCATGTACTTTTGGATATAATCAATATCTTCAATTCATCTTTCAATTGGAGTGGGTTGGCTTTCATTTGTTGAATGCCAATTTGTAGGCAAAGTAATATCAGACCACCTAATGGTTTTAGGGATTCTAATATTAGCATTACTTTGACTAGATTGAATCAACAAGGTTTAATTTTTTTGGTCTCCTATTGATGGCTTAGAAATTCATATTGGTTTTGGTAAATTTGTAATTAATTCAAAAAAATCAAAGGTAAGGGCTAGACACCTTCAAGGAATTGGGTATATTCCATACCCCATGGTCTACATGATCATCTCCTGAATATTCAAAATGTTCTTCATTAACTTTATTTGTATTGTATTTATTGCAGACCTACTGCTACAAGACGAATTACTTCCAAATAACCTACTCATTGCTCAATGTAACTTGATTAAAAATTTCATCATGTAATTTAATTATCAAATCTGCTATGACTTACACAACTTCTTAAGAAGTTCAACTCTTCACCTCTTTGGCTCTACAACTATTATACCCTCAGGATTTACATATCTAAAAGGCCTTATTGAGGTGCCTGAAATAACCTTAATAGAAACTAATACGTCAGATTCACAGATTAGAAAATAAAAAATTATAAAGAAATAATTAATCATAAAAATAACCAACGACTTAGGTGGAGAGTCAGATTAAATAAAAATAATTAATCAAGTCAATAATTAAGCAACAATAGCAACAATATTTAAGCAAGTAAATAAATAGTAATTTAAGCAAGTATTAAATACCCTACCAGATAATTATTGCTTAGAATACCCTATCTTTAGACTCCTATTTAAATTAAACATAATTTTGCCTCTTTTGGTAACAGAGCCAAACCTGGTAGGGTATTTACTGTTTAATTATTGTTTTTCACTGTCTGAATGGCTGGTTATTGTTATTATTGTTGCTTATTTGCTTACTTAAATAATTATTTCTATTTAATCTGACTCTCTGCCCAAGTGGCTGGTTTTTTATACTTGATTATTTCTCTGTAATCTTTGATTTTATAATCTGTGAATATGACATATCAATTTCCATTAGGTTTGCTTCAGGCACCCCAATAAGAACTTTTATATGCATAGATCCCGAGGGTAGGGTAGCGGTAGAGGCAAAGGGAAAAAGAATTAGCGAAATTCATGTTGAATGAAGAACATGTTGAATACTTAGTAGATGATCATGTAGATCATATGGTATGGAATATACCTAAAATTTCTAGTAAAGATATTTATAAATCAACATGGTCTATTACTTTCTTCAAGCCTCAGCATCTTGTTAAAATAATTGAAAAAATATATGCTCTTTGGAAAGAGCTTGAAACTTGTAAATTACTTTCATCTAATGCAATTAAACATCACATTGAAGAATGAAGCAATTTTCTTCACTTTAGTTTAGTTTATATTGGAGTTAAACCACTCACAATGAGAGGTCTAAATACTTCTGTCTTGTTAAGGAGACGCTTAAATACTTCTATCTTGTTAGCCTTACGTGATGCAAGATTTACAAATTTAATTGATAGCATTTTAGGATTAATTGAATCTTCCATTTGTAATGGTCCAATCCATTTTGATTGCTTTCTAGTTTTGGTTGTCAGTCTAACAGATATCCATAATCCTAAAGCTTTAACTTTGAATATCAAAACTAGTGGTTATCAAATCCAGTTTTGGTTGTCAGTCTACCCCTAGCTTTGATTTTTAGAATACATTACAAAGTTACCAAAACCAATATGAACAAGCCATTAATACAAGTCCAAAATATCAAGCCATGTTGATTCAATCTATCCAAAGTAATGCTAATATTAGAATCCCTAATTCCATTAGGTGGTCTGATTTTACTTAGCCTACGGATTGGTTTTTAACCAATGAAAACCAAATCAATCCAATTCAACGACCAATTGAAGATATTGACTACATTCAAAAGTACATGGATGGTACTGTTAAAATAAATTTTCAATCTTCTATATCTAGTCCACAAATTAGAGAATTTAGCCAGTCTAGTACTCCTAGGAATTCATTTTCTGAATCCACTATTAATAATAACAATCAAGATCTTAGAATCTAACAATTAGAAAAAGAATTGAAAATTTTTGAAACAAAAAATTTAAGACTTAAGGGCATAGCCGCAAATTCTAAGGTCAGTCAACCAATCATTGGTAATAAGACTGAACAATCTGATGAATCTTAATCTCCTACTGCCTCTAATTTTCAAGGAGCCTTACCTCCAGTCAATTCTCAACTTCTAGTTCTTAATCTAGGCACCTTAAGCCAAGAATACAAGCTTGATTGGGAGGGTTAACCCAACACATGAATTACCCAACCAATATCAATAGACGAAACATGTTTAGAGAAACCTATAATTTGGATCAAAGAAAAATTATCATTGCTGATTGGAAGACGTTCATGCAAGAATTTAGAATTGATAAGTGTTTCTTTGATTATATCGAGGATATTTGTGAAAAGAATATTAAAGTTATTTCTAAGACCAAATAGGCCAAAGAAGATTCTAGTTTGGTGACTGCTAGCAATCCCCCACCTGAAAAAATCATTATTAATCATAAAAATTCTTTAATTACTGCTTCTCCTTTTAAAATTTCAAATGATGAAGAACCCTATAAAAAGTTATTGAACAACTCAATTATACTAACCAAAGTTTAATAACAACAGGAAAATAATTAAACAAAAATGAGAATAGGGTAGATGATATTCATGTACGTAATTCTGACAATTTTCAAAAAGAAATTCTTTAGTAAATCTTTATGATAAAACTACTTTAAATATTGGCCACCTTAATAAAAATATTGATAAAATTCTTCAAGAATTAAAAAATAAATCTATTGAGTCATATTTTTCTATTAAGGTAATTAACCATGACAATAGTTTGATTCACAAAGTCATAAGATTCCACCTATGAATCATCCATAATTCATGAATCTTCAACCATTCATAATATTAAAGAAACATTTAAAAATTCAGAGGTCAATAAATTGGAACGGAAGTAGTATAAAAGCCTATCCCTCCAGATATCCAAATTACATAATCATCTTTAGTTAATAGATTTTTTATTTCTGTAGAGAAACTATATGAATGGAATATTTATGGACTTTCAGAACAGAAAGTCCTTTACAAATTACTACACATGGCTATGGTAGCCAATAGTTACATCACCTTAAACAATTTGCCTCACAATGAGGTCATAAAGTTTTTAATAACATGCTTCATTCCTGGTGGGAGAAACATCTCAGTGAAGAATCTAAATATACCATCCTTACAGCAATAAAGATTGATGCTGAAGGAATCCCAATTCTTGGAGAGAATTAGGAAATAATGCCAATGCCATTAATACCCTCTTCTACAAAATAACTGAACATTTCATTGGGACGCCAAGCAATGTTACTTCGACTGGTACTAAAACATATTTTTGTGCAGAGTAATGTCTAGGGATGATAGTAATCAACCTTTTTGAAAAGAAAAATTCATAAAAGGCTTACCCAATTTGTTTGCCTATAAAATTAGAACCATCCTTAGTGATGACCTGGGAAAATAGACTAGAATAGTCTCACCTATGGTACCATTATCACTACAATACAAAACAAAGGATTAAAAATGTGAATAGACATGAAAACTAACAAAGAAATTAAAAAAGAAAAGAAAACTGCCAAATACGTATTATGCAATTTCTGTGAGCAATACGGATTACCCGTTATTGCTCCTTCCCAAAAAATAGGAAAAATTCTCAACTTAATCCTAGAAGAATTTACAATCCTTATAGGAAAAAATTCCACAAAAACAAAATAAAAATTTTGACAAATATTTTTTAAAGAATAAAAATTATTCGAAAAGAAAATTCAATAAACAATTTATTGATAAAAGTAAAATCAAGTGTTTTAAGTGTGGTCAAAATGGTCATTTCTCCAACACTTGTCAAGTAAAAAATAAAATTAATCAATTAAAAATCTCTGATGAAAAAAAACAAGAATTGTTCAAAATCATAGAATCCTTAAATTATTATGAAATTAGTAATGAAAATTTAAAAGAATTTAAATACTCTGAATCTGATGAAACTCTTCAGCTCTGACAATGATTCTCCAAACATCTCTATGGGATGTATGGAGAGTTTTTGTTAGAGAATTGAACTGTTTAAAATAAAAATGAAGAACAAGAAAATCTCTTATAAGATTTAATTAGTAAAATTGAAATTCGTGAATTAAAACAAGAATACATTGAAAGACTTAGGAAGGTAATTCAAAAGAAAGAAAATACTAAGTCGACTAATAATAATACTGCAAGCTTTTAACAAACCCTTGAAAATTTCAATAAAATTAAAGGAAAGGAAAAAGAACTTACTCTTAAGTAACTTCAAAAAGAAATAAAGAATATTAAAAATGAAATAAAAGAATTAAAAGACTCAAACACAAAAATAATCAAAGAATAAAATCTTTTAAAAATAGAGATTTTCATTAAAAACCATGAATCTAGTGAATTAGGAGAACCTAGTAAATCCCCAATTCCTGATTATGAGGATGAAGAACATGTGTCAATATTCAAGATGAAGGTAACTTCATTCAAATCCTTAATCACTTCAAAATTTAAAAAATGGCACATAATGGTCAGAATAATAATCTAAGATTTCGATTTCACTTCAATAGCTCTTATTGATTCAGGAGTTGATATGGATTATATGCAGGAAGGATTCATTCCTACCAAGTACTTCAAGAACACAAAAGAATCTTTGTCTTCTAAAATGGTACTAGAATGCATATCAATTATGAAATCCCCAAAAGTTCATATTTGCGAAGACAATGTATGTTTCAAAACATCATTTGTCTTAGTAAAACATATGACAGAAAAAATTATTTTGGGTTTACCATTCATTACTCTGTTGTATCCTTTTACAACAGATCCTGATGGGATAATTACTTATCTCATGGATAAACCTGTCAAATTTAAATTTCTTTCTTTTTCTCACAATGAGAAATTGAAAGACGTTTTCTGCAAGATGACACAAAATTCAAAAGAATTGAAGAACAGTTTCAAAATCCTACTCTTAAAAAAAAATTGGATTATTTGAACAAGGAGTTCCTAATTACAAGCCCTTACTATTGTTTCAGAATGGATAAAATATCTTATACCGGACAAAAGAGACTTAGTCAACAGACTTAACATGAAATCTGGATTTTGAAAGATGTTATTGTCTTATCTAAGTTTGACATGAAATCTGAATTTTGGCAAACTCTGATAAATGAGAATGATAAATACAAAATTGCATTTATAACTCCATTTGGTCATTACGAATGGAATGTAATTTCTTTTAAACCTAAAAATGCTCCAAGTGAATTCCAAAATACAAATTTCAACCAAATTATTTATTTCTCAATTACCTACATTAATGATGTTCTAACTTTCTCTAAATCTATTAACCAAAGCTGGAAACATCTTGAATTGTTGTCCAGGATTATAAAATAAAATAGTTTAGTTATCTTTACAATAAAAGTCAAGTTGTTTCAATCTAAGATTAGATTTCTAGGATTTGATATCTATCATTCCATTATTAAATTTTCTCTATTAAATCAAGAATTAGAATTTCTGTTAAAAAATGATTGCAAATATACAAAACATGTTTTGGAAAAAGATGTAAAGACATTCCTTCCAAACAAAATTTTACCACGTAACAGTTGATTTTTGATAATTTCAATATTGAATTTATTTAAGGCATTTCAATTCCTGACTTCCTTACTCGTAAGTTTATGCAAGAAATTATTTCAAGATTCTGACATGACAAAATATGAAAATTATGACCTTCTGGAATATGGGAAGGTGAAACCCAGAATACTCAATCAAAATTCATTTAAAATCAAAAAGTTCAATGGTAGGTTAGCTGATTTTTGCTTAAAATACTCATTCATTAATTATGGTCATAATGGACTTGAATATCCAAGAAATGCATGGAGTGATGAATTGGATAAAATTTTGGAAAAAGTTAGGTTAAAGCATGACTTCAACACAACCTTAATTCAATAGTATGAGAAAGGTGAAAAACTAGATTTTCACAAAGAGAATGAAATCTGTTAAGAAGACAGAAAATTTTTAAATGTGAACCTATTAGAACAAGCAATTTTGAAAATTGAATTTTGAGACAAAATGGTCAAAGAATTTTTTATACTAGAAGGAACTTTTTTCGTCATGCATGACGGATTTCAAAAAAGTCATAGGTATGCGGTGGAGTCCTTAAATAAAAAAATCAGTATCACTTTTAAAAACATGTAAGAATAATGAATGGTTCAAATATAAAATAGTCTTCGATTCAACAATTGGCCCTTAAGGCCCAAATTAAAGATGAGTCTTCTACTATTAACCAAGGCCAATTAGCAATACTTGAGTCCATCAGACCAAATTATCAATCATCCCTGGTCAACCTATTTGAACCCTTCTCAATTACACAACCCTTTAGTGCCCAATCACTTGACTGGCCAATTACAAAATACACAAAATCATCCTTTTTTTTTTAAAAATGCCTCGCAAAAACCGCTTCCACATTGAGCCTTCATTTGATAATTTGAAAGGTCCTATCCAAATTGTGAAGGCCTATTTCATTCATGAATTCCATTATGACTCAGGGTACAAGGACAAAAATCTCAGTTTCTACAAAAATATTCTCTTAGAAATAAAATTCATAAATATTAGCCCAATCAAAAGTTATAAAGGAAAAATCATCTATCATTCCTTCTACATATTCACTATCATAACCTTGGAGGATTAGAAAGTCCATCCTTCAACTTTCAAAATTCTTTTGAATAAAAAATAATATAATTATTTTGACTATATTGATACGTGGCACATAATTTTCCTGCATAAAAATCATGATTTTTCCCACTTGTGGTTTTTAAATTTTGATAAGAATTTCAAACTTAGTTTTCCAAATTGGTTTTAAAGATGGTGATCCATTCATGGTCTTTTCTTAAAATTATTTCTAATCGATTTTCAATTGAGGCTTCTAATCCCAAATACTTTACTTTTCAAATAAATATAAAATATCATGGATCTTAAAGTGGCAATACTCAATTGAGTATAAAAACCTCATCAGAGAATATTACGTTAAATGATGAGATAAATTCAATACCCAAAAAATAATTGCCTCCATTAACCATGAATATACAAATATCCATCCCAGTATGAAATTAAAAAAAATCCTTTTGTCAAAGCTCCATTAAAATTTTATGAGCCCATTAACCAAAATCAGTAAATTAAATCATCCAGTTCAAATTTATCCAAAGAATCCAAACCTGAATCCCGACCCTTTTCAAAGGGTAAATCATAAGTCACAAAACCTAATCTAGAAAATGCTTCTCCTTTCAAACAATAATAATTCTGATTCTGAATCATTTGTAGAGTCAAGTCACACAATTAAACCAAAATCCAAAAAGCCCAATCATCTAATGCTACCCCTCAGCAATTGAAGGATCATAATAAACCAAAGGGCCATGTCTTATCGCAATGGGCCTATGACGCATTTCAAAACTCTTTGGACTCATTTGATGACATCAATCTCAGTAATGATGAATAAATAAAAATAATTTACATTTGGTAAAATGTCATCGATGGAATAATCAAATCAAGAAATTTGAAAAAAAATAGCAAGTTTAAATGTCATGATGGCTCTGATTATTTCTCAGAAATTTGAAATAATAAGTTCAAATATCATGATGAATCTCTAGCATAATGCAACGACTATGGTGATTTCTCCAACATGAATCAAAAATCAAGACATAAAGTCCAAGATGGCAATTAATAAATGATAACTTTCCAAGACAATAATTATGACTTCCCTGACTAAAGTAATAATGAGGACACGAAGTCTAAGATAACTATTATCGAGGAATCTTTGTATTTTATCTTTTTTTATAATTATTGTACTAGTTGTCAAATAATTAGACAACTATTTATCCTTTTACTTTAATTAGTCAAAAGTAAAAAATGTAAAACATTTTTACATTTGTAGAAAAAAATAGTGCAGGTGAGGGATGTGTTCCTGGTGATCTTAACTTTCCTTGTCTATAAATAGCCTGCCATGTCTCATTTGTTTCTCAGAACTTGTTTTCACTCTTAACGATTTGGAGAGAAAACTTGTTTTGAAAACAAAGCATTCTTCTTCCTCCTCTTTTGTAATCTTTCTTCTTCTTCCTCACCATTAATTAGTGAGCGGGAGCACTAATTAATTATTACAAATTAGTCTTCTTAAATCTTGTAAGTTTTAATCTTCATCAAAATTTGAGTACTTGTAAGTTTATTTTCCTTCAATAAAAAAGTTGTGAATTATTGCTTATAATACCATGTCTTTAGACTACTATTTAAATTAAATGCAATTGCGCCTCTTTTGGTAACAAAGCCAAACCTGGTAGGGTATTTATTTAATACTTATACTTGCTTAATTATTTTTCTTCACTACCCAAGAAGAAGAAAGACTACAATTTTTGAAAGATATTATAACTCATGATTTATGTAGCAAATTGTATAATTTGATTCATTGTTTTAATAATGGTATGATAGATCTAAGATCCTAGAAATCTAAACTTAGATTGAAACAATTTGACTTTTTTGCAGAGATAACTAAATTACTTTGTTTTATTATCTTGGCAAACAATTCAAGATGTTTCTAGATTTGGTTAATAGATTTAGAGTAAGTAAGAACATCACTAATTTAAACAATTGAGAAACCAGTAAATTGGTTGAAATTATTTTCAAGACTTCACTTGGAGCATTCTTAAGTTCAGAAGGCATTACATTCCATTCGTAATGACCAAATGGAGTTACAAATGCAATTTTATATTTATCATTCTCATTTATCTGGATTTACCAAAATCCAGATTTCATGTCAAACTTAGAGAATACAACATCTCCAAGTTTGTTGATTAAGTCTCTTTTGTTTGGTATACGATATCTTATCCATTCCAAAACACTGTTAAGAGGCTTGTAATTAATTACTAGCTGAGGAACTTCTAGATCAATTTCATTGGCCTTTTGGACATAAAAGGCCGAGCAAGACCAAGGAGGTTTGCTCCTTCTAATAATATTTTTATTAAGTAGTTCTGCACTTTCCTTCCTACAGAACTCAAGCATTTCAAAATTCATCTGAATTGGTCTTGCCTTGGTAGGAAATTCTTTTCATCAAATTCTTTAATGTAAGGCAGACTGACATCATGGTGCTTCCTGTGCCAGAAAGCATTAGGAATGTCGGCACACAATTCCTACAAATTTTTTGTTTGAAGATTTTAATTTGTTTTTTAAAAGTAGGATTTTAAAGCAGTTCTTCAATTCTTTTGAATTTTATTTCATCTTATAGAAAACATGATTGTTTTTCTTTTTGAGATATCAAATTCACAGTTTTATAAACAAAATTTTGCTTTAAAGTTTTCAGTTTCTCATTGTGAGAAAAAGAAAGAAAGCTTATTTTGATAGGTTTATCCCTGAGATAAGTGATTATCTCATCATGCTCTTTTGTAAAAAGATATAGCAATGAAATGAATGATAAACCCAAAATAATTTTGTCTGTCATATTTTTTACTAAGACAAATGATGTTTTGAAACATACATTGTCTTGGCAAATATGAACTTTTGAGATTTCATAATTGATATGCATTCTAATACCATTTGTAGAGGCCAAAGATTCTTTTGTTTTCTTGAAATACTTGGTAGAAATGAATCATTCCTACATACAATTCAAATTAGCCATTAATTAATAAGAGCCGTTGAAGTGAAATCAAAATCTTTGATTAGTATTCTGACCATTATGTGCCATTTTTTAATTTTGATGTGATTAAGGATTTGAATGAATTTATCTTCATCTTGAATATTGACAACAAGTTCTCCAACTTCATCGTCGAAAATTGGAGATTTACTAGATTCTCCCAGCTCATTGGATTCATGATTTTTAATTAAATTCTCTATTTTTTTAAGATTTAGTTCTTTTCTTATCTCTGTATTTGAGTCTTTTAATTCCTTTATTTTATTTTTAATATTTTATATTTATTTTTGAAGTTCCCGAAGAGTAGCTTCTTTTCTTTTCCCTTAATTTTGTTGAATTTTTCAAGTGTTTGTGAAATGCTTGCAGTACTATTACTACAATTAGTATTTTCTTTCTTTTGAATTATCTTCCTAAGTCTTTCAAGATATTATTGCTTTAATCAAGATTTTCAATTTTACTAATTAAATCTAATAACAAATTTTCTTATCCTTCATTTTTATTCAAAACATTAATAATTTTCTAACAGCAGCTACCCTTACATCCCATCAATATATTTGAAGAATCACTATCAGAGCTTGAAGAGCTTAATTAATCAGATTCAGAGGATTCAAATTCTTATAGATCTTCATTACTACTTTCATAGTAATCTATTGATTCTATAATTCTAAACAATTCTTATTTTTCTTCATCAGAGTAATTTAATTGATTAATTTTTTTGCTTGGCAAGTGTTGACAAAATGTTCATTCTACCCACATTTAAAACACTGAAATTTACTTTTATCAACAAATTTTTTATTGAATTTTCTTCTTGAATAATTTTTATTCTTAGAAAATTATTTGTCAAAAATTTTATTTTTATTTTTGTGCTATTTTTTTCTATAAGGTTTGTAAATTCTTTTAGGATTGAGATGAAAAAAATTTCTATTCTTTTGGGAATGGGCAATAGCAGTTAGTTCCGTATTGTTTACAGAAATTGTCTAATTCGTATTTGGCAGTTTTCTTTTACTTTTGAATTTGTTTATTAATGTTCATGTCTATACATAGTATTGCAATAGTATTACTAGAATTAGTATTTTCTTTCTTTTGAATTACATTCCTAAGTCTTTCAAGATATTCTTGTTTTAAATCAATATTTTCAATTTTACTAATTGAATTTAATAAAAGATTTGCTTATCCTTCATTTTTATTTAAAACATTAATAATTTCCTGACAACAGCTATCCTTACATCCATCGAGATATTTGGAGAACCACTGTCAGAGCTTGAAGAGCTTAATTCAGAGGATTTAGAGGATTCAAATCTTCTAGATCTTCAATACTACTTCCATACTAATCTATTGATTCTATAATTCTAAACAATTCTTGTTTTTCTTTTTCAGAGTTTTTTAATTGATAATTTTTTTACTTGGCAAGTGTTGAGAAAGTGACCATTCTGGCCACATTTAAAACACTTAAATTTACTTTTATTAACAAATTTTTATTAAATTTTCTTCTTGAATAAGTTTATTCTTAGAAAAGTATTTGTCAAAATTTTTATTTTTGTTTTTGTGGTATTTTTTTCTATGAGGTTTGTAAATTCTTTTAGGATTCAGATGAGGATTTTTCCTATTCTTTTGGGAATGAGCAATAGCAATTAGTCCATATTGCTCACAAAAATTTCCTAATTTATATTTTAAAGTTTTCTTTTACTTTTTAATTTGTTTATTAATTTTCATGTCTATACACAGTATTGCAGTATTGTTACTAGAATTAGTAGTTTCTTTCTTATGAATTACCTTCCTAAGTCTTTCAATACATTCTTGTTTTAAATCAAGATTTTCAATTTTACTAATTAAGTCTAATAAAAGATTTTCTTATCCTTCATTTTTATTTAAAATATTAATATTTTTCTAACAATAACTATCCCTTCATCACATCGAGATATTTGGAGAATCATTGTCAGAGCTTGAAATGCTTAATTCATCAGATTTAGAAGATTCAAATTCTTCTATATCTTCATTACTAATTTCATAGTAATCTATTGATTCTATAATTCTAAACAATTATTGTTTTTGTTTGTCATAGTTTTTTAATTGATTAATTTTTTTTTTACTTGGCAAGTGTTGAAAAAGTGAGCATTCTGATCACATTTAAAACACTTAAATTTACTTTTATCAACAAAGTTTTTATTGAATTTTCTTCTTGAATAATTTTTACTCTTAGAAAACTATTTGTCAATTTTTTTTGTTTTTATGGTATTTTTTTCTATAAGGTTTGTAAATTCTTTTAGGATTAAGATGAGAATTTTTCCTATTCTTTTTGGAATGAACAATAGTAGTTATTCCATATTACTCACAAAAATTTCTTAATTCGTATTTGGCAGTTTTCTTTTACTTTTTAATTTATTTATTAATTTTCATGTCTATACACATTCTTAGACCTTCTATTTTTATTGTAGTGATAATTGTACCGTAGATGAGACTATTGTAGTCTATGTTTCTAAGGTAATCACTAAGGACTGTTCTAATTTTATGGGCAAACAAATTTGGTAAGCCAATGATGAATTTTTTATTCTGAAAGGGTTGATTACTATCATCCCTAAATATTACTCTAGACAAAAATACAGTTTTGTACCAACCAAAATAACTTAAGGTAGGACACCTAATATTGGTTAATTGGTCATGGATACGGGAAGTTGGCGTCCCAATGAAATGTCCAATTATTGTGTAGACGAGGGTATTAATGGCATCATATATTTTTTACTGATCCTCTCCAAGAATTGGGATTCCTTTAGCATCAATCTTTATTGCTGAGAGGATGGTATTTTTAGATTTTTCAGTGAGATGTTTTCCCTATCAGGAATGAAGCATTCCTGTGAATCCTGTAACTCTGAGTTTTATAACATCACTACGAGGTAAATTGTGTACGGTAATATAACTACTGGCTACCATAGCTATGTGTTATAATTTATTGAGGACTTCTTGTTTTAAAAGTCTATCAACAATCCATTCATAAAATGTTTCAGGAGAAACAGAAAATTGATTAACTAAAGATGATTAAGTTATTTAGATATCTGGAGGAATAGACTTTTTATGCTACTTCCTTTTAGGGGTATAATCAGTTCATTTGGTGCGGATTAGAGGGATTTAATAAACCGAACCATAACTGTGGTTTTTCAACAATGAAAACCAAATCGAACCTTCAAATCTATATAAACTGCACCAAACTGGACAGTAAAAAATATACTAAAACTGAACTGAACCAGTAAAATGAACAAGATGTATGTAAACTCAGGAGTCCTTTTTGCTACATCTTAATCTGTTTTTGTATCACATCCATACTTCATGAATCTTGACACCAGCATGCTCTTAGAAGGGCGAGGGGTAGTGGAGGAAGTTTTGCGAAGAAATTGGAAAAAGTTGATGGTTCAAGCTGCACTAGTAAAGGGAAGGGTAGAGAGTCTGTTCAAACTATCTTGTCCCAATTTGCTAGTTTGTCAAGGTCTGATCCTTGGCTACAGATACGTGTGATACTTGGAACTCATCCAATAGTAGACAAGAAAGACAATCCCTAGTGCAAGAAATTCTCCAACTATTCCAGATAATAATATAATACAAAAAAATCTCCAAATTTACCAAATCTCTAAACATAATATCAAATCTTCAAATATGAGCAACTAAGGCCTAAAATTTGTTTGAGTTGGTGTGAACTGGGGCTTAAATCTAGGAGAGATGGACACAAATCGAACCTTTGTTCCACGCGGATGTTAGCTACAACAACGATGGATTCCAGAGGAGGCGCGGGCCTTAGTTGTGAAAGATCATCGGTGACCGAGAGATGTACAGATGGAGTTCGTTGATGATGGATGTCAAATGGAGATCAGCTGAGCAATGGAGTTCACCGGCGATGTAGTTGGACTTGACGATGGAGTTCAGCTTGGGGTCCACTAAGATAGAGTGAGATGATGGATTTCAACTAGGGGAATGGTTAATAAGATTAAGGGGGAGGGGTGCATCCTTCATTTTCACGAAAAGGGAGGGAGGGAAGGAGGCTCAGGCTGCATGAAGTGAAAGGGAAAAATTAGGGAATATGGGCTATATATATAAGTGCGGTTCAGTTCGATTTGGTTCAGTGAATTTTTTTTCCAAAAGATGAACACCGAACTGAACTGTCCTATTTCTCTACTTCTGGAGCTGAACTGAACCGTTAGAAGTGACAAAACTATCCAAACTGATATGGTTCGGTCAGTTTTTACAGTTGGTCGGTTTTCTTTACACCCCTACTTCCTTTCCAGTTTAATAATTTCTAAATTTTTTAATGTTTCTTCAATATTGTGAATGGTTGAAGATCATGAATTATGGATGGTTCATAGGTGAAATCTGAAATATGACTTTCTGACTCAGAACTACTATCTTGGTTAATTATCTTAATAGAAGAGGATGACTCAACAGATTTATTTTTTAATTCTTGAAGCATTTTATCAAACTTTTTATTGAGGGGGACAAAATTTGAAGTAGTTTTATCTGAAAGATTTATTAAAGGAGTTTCTTTCAAAGATTCATTAGGTTTAACTTCCCGAAGATTATCAAAGTTATTTTCAATTTTATCTAATTATTTTCCTATTGTTATTAAACTTTGATTAGTGTTATTAAGTTGTTCAACAATTTTTTTATTGGGTTCTTCTTCTTTTGAAATTTTAAAAGGAGAATGAGTGATTAAAGAATTTGTATGATTAATTACAATTTTCTCATGTGGGGGATGACTCGTAGTCACCCAGCTGGAGTCTTCCTTGACCCTTTTAGTCTTAAAAATTACTTTAATATTCTTTTCATAAATACCCTTGATCAAGAAAAAATATATCAACTTTAAATTCTTGCATGAGCTCCTTCCATTTAGCAAAGATAATTTTTCTTTGATCCATATTGTATATTTCTCTGAACCTATTTCGTATATTGAGATTGGTTGGGTCATTCATGTCTTGGGTTAAACCCTCCCAATAAGGCTTGTATTCTTTTTTTAAGGTATCTAAATTCAGAACTAAAAGTTAATGATTGACAGTAGATAAGGCTCCTTGAAAATCAAAGGAGTTTGTGATTCAGATATGTCAGATTATTTAGTCTTATTATCAAATATTGACTTACTGACTTCAGAATTTTTGGCTATGCCTTTAAAAAAATTTCGTTCTTGTTCTAACTGATGGATCCTATGATCTTGATTACTATTAATAGCGGATTCAAAAAAAGAATTTCTAGGAGTGCCAGACTGGCTAAACTTCTTGATTTGAGGATTATATTGGAGATTAATTTTAACACTACCATCCATGTACTATTGGATATAATCAATATCTTCAATTGGTCTTTGAATTGGAGTGGGTTGGCTTTCATTTGTTAAAAGTCAATTTATAGACAAAGTAATATCAGACCACCTAATAGTTTTTAGGGATTCTAATATTAGCATTACTTTGACTAGATTGGATCAACATGGTTTGATTTTTTAGACTCTTATTGATGGCTTGGAAATTCATATTGGTTTTGGTAACTTTGTAATGAATTCTAAAAATCAAAGTTATGGGCTGAACACCTTCAAAGATTTGGTAACGACTAGTTTTGATATTTCAATTTAAAGCTTTAAGAATATAGGGGACTGTCAAACTAACACACAAATCTGGAAAACAATCAAAATGGATTGGACCATTACAAAGTGAAGATTCAATTAATCCTAAAATTTTCAACTAATTTACTAATTTCTCAACTGTTTACATTGATGATATTCTTATTTCTCTAAATCAATTGTTTAAGATTGGAAATATCTTTAATTGTTTGCTAAGATAATAAAGCAAAATGACTTAGTTATCTATGTAAGTAAAATTAAATTGTTTCAATCTCAGATTAGGTTTCTAAGATTTGAGATCTATCATTCCACCAATTGATCGAGTCATACAGTTTGTTGATTAATTTCATGATGAAATTCTTATCAAAACCCAATTGTAAAGATTTCTAGAATCCTTAAATTACATATATGATTTTTATAATAATTTAAGAATTGATTGCGAGCCTCTTTTAGAAAGGCTTAAGAAAAATCTCCCTCCATGGACAGTTGTCCACACCAATTTGATAAGAAAATTAAAAAGACATTTCCTTGTCTTGGCATCCCTACTAGTAATCCTTTTAAAATTGTCCAAATTGATGCCTTTGAACTTGGATATTGAGGTATCTTCTTACAAAAATTCTCTCAAGAATCACCTGAACAAATTGTATCTGTGACTTGGACTCAATCACAAATTAATTATAGTATTATTAAGAAAGAAATTTTAGTTGTTTTTTTATATATTCAAAATTTCCAAGATGATTTGTTAGATCAAAAATTTATTTTGAAAATTGATTGCAAATCTAAAAAAAATTAATGGAAAAAGATGTAAAAAATTTGCTTCCAAACAAATTTTTGCTCGATGGCAGTCTATCCTTAGCATTTTTTATTTTGATATTGAATTTATTTGATGCATTAATAATTAAATTCTCGACTTCCTTACTGAGAATTCTTGCAGGGATGTCAAGATGGGGTCTAGGCCCAAGGCCCCAAAAGATGGAATAAAAGGGAAGTCATCGACTCCGCAAATGGCCCTGAAAGCTCAAATTAAATATTAGTCTTCAATACCGAACCAAACCCAATTAAATAATTCTCGGGTCCATCAAGCCCAATTATCAATTGTCCCTGGTCAACTAATTTAATCCTTTCTCAATTACTCTAACTTTTAATGCCCAATCATTCAATCAATCAATTACAAAATAAAAAAAAATCATTTTCTTATTTCAGAAAAATTCTCAACAAAAATCGCTTTAATATTGAGCCTCAATTTGCTCATTTGAAGGATCATGCTTAAATTGCAAAAGCTCATTTTCTTCCTGATTTCTACTTTGTCCTTGGCCACAAGGACAAGAATCTTAGTTTCTATAGAGATATTCTCCTAGAATCAAAGTCCATTAATATTAGCCCAATCAAAAGTTCTTCTGCATTCTCAAAATAATAGCAATGGAGGATTGGAAAGTCCATTCTTCAGGTCACAAAATTATTTTTGATAAAAGATAACATAATTATTTTGACTATATTGATGCTTTGTACATGATTTTTCTGCATCAAAATAATGATTTTTCCCACTCGTGGTATTTTCAAAATGGTTCTTAAGATGGTGGTCCATCCAAGGCTCTATCTTAAATTTTTTTTCAACTGATCTTCAACAAAGTTTTAATTTATACCTAAAAATATACAAACCCTCATCAATTGAGGCATTTTTTCTCCAAATACTTTACTTTTCAAATAAATTAAAAATACCTTGGATTTTAATGTGGCAATACTCAGTTGCCGATGGAATCCTCACCAGACAGTATTATATTGAATAGTGAGATAAGTTTAATACCCAAAAAAATCACTGCCTACATTAACCATGAATTTGAAAGTGTCCACCCTTAGTTAAAATTATCAAATCCTTTTCCTCATACCACATTAAAAATTAATGAGCTCATTAACCAGATCCACAAATATAACCATCTAGTTCAAATTCATCCAAAGAATCCAAACCCGAATTAAAACCCTTTTCAAAGGGAAAATCAAAGGTCACAAAACAAAATCCAAATTGAAGCAAAAATTTAATCCAAAAAATGCTTCTCCTTCTAGAAGTTAATAATAATTCTGACTATGAATCATCTATAGAGACAAGTCACCAAATTGAACCAAATATCTAAAAAATCCAATCATCCAGAAAGGCTTCCCCTCAGCAATTGAAGGATAAAAATAAACTAAAGGGTTGTGTCCTATCACAATGGGCCTATGACGCATTTCAAAAATCTCAAGACCTGTTTGATGCATCAACCTTAGTGATGGTGAATAAATAAAAATAATTTACCTTTGGTAAAATGCCAATGCCGAAATAATCAAGAATCAAGTAATTTTGATGCCAATGCTGAAATAATCAAGAATCAAGTAATTTTGATGATATATCATGATAACACTCTAGCATAATGCAACGGTCATGATAACTACCAAAATAAAAAATTATGACTTTTTCAACAATAAATAATCAAAACACAAAAGTCCAAAATAATAATTATCAAGGAATGACAACAATGACTCTCCAATATACAGCAATAGTCACAATGACTTTTTAAGACAACAATTATAACTTCCCCAATTAAAGTAATAATGAAGACATGAAGTCCAAGATAGCGATTATCAAGGAATCTTTATTTTTTGTCTTTTTCTGCAATTATTGTATTGGTTGTCAAATAATTAGGCAATTATTTGTCCTTTTTACTATTCTTAGTAAAAAAAGTTGTAATATAAAGAACAGTGCAGGTAATTGATGGGTTCTCGTTTAACTTCACTTTTCTTGCCTATAAATAGATTGTCCTCTCCCATTTGTTCCTCAGAACTTGTTTTCACTCTTAACGATTTTGAGAGAAAAACTTGTTTTGAAAATAAAGCATTCTTCTTCCTCCTATTTTGTAATGTTTCTTCTTCTTCCTCACTGTTAATTAGTGAGTGGGAGCACTAATTAATTATCACAAATTAGTCTTCTTAAATCTTATGATGACCTAAGGAAATATAGACTACAATAGTCTCACCTACAGTACAATTATCACTACAATACAGAAGGAAGGTCTAAGAATGTGTATAGACATAAAAATTAATAAAAAAATAAAAAGGAAAATAAAACTTCTAAATATGAATGAGACAATTTCTGTGAGTAATATAGATTACCTGCTATTTCTCCTTTCCAAAATAATAGGAAAAGTTCTCATCTTAATCCTAAAATGAATCTCACCAAGGAATGTTCTAATTTTGTGGGCAAACATTTGGTAAGCCATTGGTGCATTTTTCCTTCCAAAAGGGCTTATTACTATCATCCTTAGACATTACTTTGAAAAAAAATATTTTTGTACCAGTCAAAATCACTTAGGGTAGGACACCTAAAATTGGTTAATTTGTCATGGATACACGAAGTAACATTACTAGGCGTCCCAACGAAATGTTCAATTATTGTGTAGAAGAGGGTATTAAAGGCATCAAGCATTGTTTACTAATACTTTCCAAGAATTGGTATTCCTTCAACATCAATCTTTATTGCTGTAAGGATGATATATTTAGATTCTTTAGGGAGATGTTTTTCCCACCAATAGTGAAGTATTCCTATGAATCCTGCAACTAAGAGTTTCATGACCTCATTGTGAGGAAAATTATGTGGTAATGTAATTATTTGCTACCATAGCCATGTGTTGTACTTTATTGAGGACTTCTTGTTATGAAAGTTTATCTGTATTCCATTCATATAATTTTTCAGCAGAAACATAAGACTGATTAACTTAAGATGATCCAGTAATTTGGATATCTAGAGTAATAGGCGTTTTATGCCACTTCCTTTCCATTTCATTAAATTCTAAATCTAAAATGTTTCTTCAATATTATGAATGGTTGAAGATTCATGAATTGTGGATGATTCATAGGTGAAATCTGATCTATGATTTTCTGACTCAGAACTACAGTCTTGGTAAATTACCTTAATAGAAGAGGATGACTCAACAAATTTATTCTTCAATTATTAAAGCATTTTATCAATCTTTTATTGAGCCGGACAATATT
The DNA here is from genome assembly GCA_003255025.1 of Datisca glomerata. Lineage (NCBI taxonomy): Eukaryota > Viridiplantae > Streptophyta > Magnoliopsida > Cucurbitales > Datiscaceae > Datisca > Datisca glomerata. Next base: position 581,475 of record QANY01005876.1, on the reverse strand, counting down.
TAAAGCAAGTTTATCTGAAAGATTTATTGTGAGATTCATTACGTTTAGGTTCATAAATATCATCAACCTTATTTTCATTTTTGTCTAATTATTTTTCTATTATTATTAAACTTTGATTAATGTAATTATGTTGTTCAATAACTTTTTATTGGATTCTTATTCTTTTAAAATTTTAAAGGGAGAAGCAGTGATTAACGAATTTTTATGATTAATTATACTTTTCTGAGGTGGTGGATGGCTAACAGTCACCCAACTAGAGTCTTCCTTGACCCATTTAGTCTTAAAAATTACTTTAATATTTTTTTCATAGATATCCTCAGTATAATCAAGGAAAAACATATCAACTCTAAATTCGTGCATGAACGCCTTCCATTCAACAAAGAAAATTTTTCTTAGATCCATATTAGATGTTTCTTTAACCTATTTCATCTATTAAGATTGACTGGGTCATTCATCTATTGGGTTAAACCCTCCCAATTAGGCTTGTATTCTTTGTTTAAGGTATTTAATTCAGAACTAAAAGTTGGGATTGACAGGTGGTAAGAATCCCTGAAAATCAAAGGCAGTTGGTGATTCTGATTCATCATATTGTTCACTCATATTATCAAAGATTCGCTGACTAACTCAGGAAATTGTGGATATGCCTTTAAAAAATTTTATTTTTAATTTTTTAGTTCTTGTTCTAACTGTTGGATCCTAGGATCTTGATTACTATTAATAGTGGATTAAGATTATGGGAGCCTCTCAAAATAACAGATAAATCTGAAGAACAATCAAAATGGATTGGACCATTACAAAGTAAAGATTCAATTAATCCTAAAATACAATCCTTAAAATTGGTGGATCTTGCATCTCACAAGGCTAATAAGACAGAGGTAATTAAGCCTCTTCTTGTGAGTGGATTTACCCAAATCAGAACTAAATCAGAGTGAATAAAATTGTATCCTTCTTCAATGTGATGTTTAATTACATTACAAGAAAGTAATTGACAAGTTTCATGCTCTTTACCAAGAGAATATATTTTTTCAATTTAGTTATCTTAAGCAATGAGTACGTTATTTAGAAGTAATCCGTCTTGTAGCAGTAGGTCTACAATGAATACAATACTAGACATTATTAATGAAGAACTTTTTGAACATTTAGGAGATGATCATGCAGAGAATAAGGTATGGAATATACCCAAAATCCCTATTAAAGAAATTTATAAATCAACATGATTGTTGCTTCCTTCAAACCTCAGCATCATGTAAAAACAATTGAAAAAATATATGTTCTTGACAAAGAGCATGAGACTTGTCAATTACTTTCTTCTAATGCAATTAAATAGCACATTGATGAATGATACAATTTCCTTCACTTTCGTTTAGTCCTGATTGGAGTAAAACCACTAACAAGAAGATGCCTAATTACCTATGTCTTGCCAGCCTTGCGAGATGCAAGATTGACCAATTTTAAAGATAGTATTTTAGGATTAATGGAATCTTCATTTTGTAATGGTCCAATCCATTTTGATTATTTTTTAGATTCGTCTATTGGCTTGACAGACCCCCATATTCTCAAAATTTTAACTTTAAATATCAAAACGAGTAGTTACCAAATCCTTTAAGGTATCCAGCCCCTAGCTTTGTTTTAGAATTCATTACAAAGTTATCAAAATCAATATGAATTTCGAAGCAATCAATATGAGTCTAAAAAATCAAACCATGTTGATCCTATCTAATCAAAGTAATGCTTAGAATCCCTAATACCATTAGGTTGTCTGATATTACTTTGCCTACAGATTGACTTTTAACAAATGAAAACCAACCCACTCCAATTCAAAGACCAATTGAAGATATTGATTATATCCAATGGTACATCGATGGTACTATTAAAATTAATTTTCAATATAATCCTCAAATTAGGGAGTTTAGCTAGTCTGCACTCCTAGGAATTCATTTTTCACTCCACTATTAATAGTAATCAAGATCTTAGGATCTAACATTTAGAATAAGAACTAAAAAAATTAAAAATAAAAAATTGTAAGAGCATAGCCAGCAAATTCTCAAATCAGTCAGCCTCACTTTGATAATGAGACAGAGCAATATGACGAATCTGATCATCAACTGCCTCAATTTTCAAGGAGCCTTACCTTCTGTCAATCCCCAACTTTTAGTTCTGAATTTAGATACCTTAAACAAAGAATACAAACCTGATTGGGAGGGTTTAACCCAACGCATGAATGATCCAGCCAATCTAAATAAACAAAATAGGTTCAGAGAAACATACAATATGGATCATAGAAAAATTATATTTGTTGAACAGAAGGCGTTCATGCAATAATTTAGAGTTGATATATTTTTCTTTGATTATATCGAGGATATTTATGAAAAGAATATTAAAGTAATTACTAAGAGTAAATGAGTCAAGAAAGACTCCAGTTGGGTGACTGCTAGTGCTAGTCATCCCCCACCTGAGAAAATTATAATTAATCATAAAAATTCTTTAATCACTACTTCTCCTTTTAAAACTTCAAAAGAATATGAACCCAATAAAAAATTTGTTGAATAACTTAGTTACAGTAATGAAACTTTAATAATAATAGGAAAATAATTAGACAAAATTGAAAATAAGGTTGATAATCTTCATGAACCTAAACCTAATGAATCTCTGAAAGAAACTCTTTTAATAAATATTTCAAATAGATATATTTTAAATATTATCCCCCTCAATAAAAAGATGGATGAAGTGCTTCAAGATAAATCTACTGAGTCATCCTCTTCTGTTAAGGTAATTAACCGAGATAGTAGTTTTGAGTTAGAAAGTCATATATCAGATTCCACCTATGAATGATCCATAACTTATGAATCTTCAACCATTCACAATATTAAAGAAATATTTAAAAATTTAAAAATTAATAAACTGGAAAGGAAGCTGCATAAAAAGCCTTTATCTCCAGATATCCTAATTTCTGAATCATCTTTAGTTAATCAATTTTATGTTTCTGCTGAAAAGTTATATGAATGGAATATCGATAGACTTTCAAAATAGAAAGTCTTCAATAAACTACAACACATGGTTGTGGTAGCCAATAATTATACTGCCACATACAATTTACCTCATAATGAGGATATAAAACTCTTACTTGCAGGATTCAGAGGAATGTTTCACTCTTGGTAGGAAAAACATCTCACTGAAGAATCTAAAAATACTATCCTTACAATAATAAAGATTGATGCTGAAGGAATCCCAATTCTTGGAGAGGAGCAGAACATAATACCTGATGCAATTAACATCCTCTTCTACACAATAATTGAACATTTCATTGGGACCCCAAGTAATGTTACTTCGTGTATCCATACCAATTAACCAATCTTAGGTATCCTACCCTAAGTGATTTTGACTAGTACAAAAATGTATTTTTGCATATAGTAATGTTTAGGGATGATAGTAATCAGCTCTTTTGGAAAGAAAAATTTCATCAATAACTTGCAAAATTTGTTTGCCCACAAAATTAGAACAGTCTTTAGTGATGACCTAAGGAAACATAAACTACAATAGCCTCACCTACGGTACAATTATCACTACAATACAAAAGAAAGGTCTAAGAATGTGTATAGACATAAAAATTAATAAACAAATAAAAAGGAAAAAGAAAACTTCTAAATACGAATGAGACAATTTCTATGAGTAATATGGATAACCTGCTATTTCTCCTTTCCAAAATAATAGGAAAAGTTATCATCTTAATCCTAAAAGAATTTATAAACCTTATAAAAAAATTCCACAAAAACAAAAATAAAAATTTTGACAAATACTTTTCTAAGAATAAAAATTATTCAAGAAAAAAATTCAATAAAAATTTGTTAATAAAAATAAAATTATGTGTTTTAAATGTGGCAAGCATGATCATTTTTCTAACACATGCCAAGTAAAAAATATAATAAATCAATTAAAAATCTCTGAAGAAAAAAACAAGAATCGTTTAGAATTATAGAATCAATAGAATACTATGAAAGTAGTAATGAAGATCTAGAAGAATTTGAATCCTCAGAATTTGATGAATTAAGCTCTTCAAGTTCTGACAGTGATTCTCCAGACATCTCGATGGAATGTAAGGATAGTTGTTGTTAGAAAAATTTTAACGTTTTAAATAAATATGAAAAATAATAAAATCTTTTATTAGATGTAATTAGTAAATTGAAGATCCTGATGTAAAAGAAGAATAACTTGAAAACACTTGGGAAGGTAATTCAAAAAAAATATTAAGTCCAGTAACAGTACTGCAATCCTTTCACAGACGCTTGAAAAATTCAATAAAATTAAGAGAAAATAAAAAGAAGATACTCTTCAGGAACTTTGAAAAAATATTAAAAATATAATAAAAGAATTAACAGACTTAAATATAGAGATAACAAAAGAATTAAATCTTTTAAAAATAGAGAATTTAATTAAAATCATGAATCCAGTAAACTAAGAGAACCTAGTAAATCTCCATTTTCTGATGATAAGGTTGGAGAACCTGTTGTCAATATTCAAGATGAAGATAAATTCATTCAATTTCTTAATCACATCAAAATTAAAAAATGGCACGTAATGGCCAAAATAATAATCATAGATTTTCATTTCAATTCAATGACTCTTATTGATTCAGGAGCTGATTTGAATTGTATGCAGGAAAGATTCATTCCCGCCAAGTATTTCAAGAAGACAAAAGAATCTTTTTTCTCTACAAATGATACTAGAATGCATATCAATTATGAAATCCTTAAAGTTCATATTTGCCAAGACAATATATGTTTTAACACATCATTTATCTTAATAAAAAATATGACAGCTTATCCTTCAGGTCACAAAATTCTATCGAACAAAAATCAATATAATTATTTTGACTATATTAATTATTGGCACATGATTTTCCTCATCAAAATAGTGATTTTCCCACTCGTGGTTTTTAAATTTTGATAAGAATTTCAAAATTACTTTTTCAAATTAGTTCTTAAGATGGTTGTCCATTCATGGGCTTGTCTTAGAATTATTTCCAATCGATTTTCAACGTGGTTTTAATTTCTTTCTGAAAATATATAAACTCTCATCAATTGAGGCTTCTTTTCCCCCAATTACTCTGCTTCTCGGATAAATATAAAATACCCTCGATCTTAAAATGGAAATACTCAGTTGAAGATGAAATTCTCACCAGACGGTGTTATGTTAAATTGTGGGTTAATTCAATACCCAGAAAATAATTGCTTCCATCAACCATGAATTTGCAAATATCCATCCCAATATGAATTCGATAAATCCTTTTTTCAAAGCTCCATTAAAAATTAATGAGCCCATTAACCTAGATCCACAAGTTAGACCATCCAGTTCAAATTCATCCAAAGAATCCAAACCCGGATCCAAACCCACAACAAATCAAAAGTCACAAAACCTAAATCTAAATTGAAGTAAGAATTAATTCAAAAAATGCTTCTCCATTTAGATAATAACAATTTTGACTCTGAGTCATCTATAGATTCAAGTTACCTAATAGAACCATAAATCTAAAAAGCTCAATCATCCAGAATGGCCACCCCCCAACAATTGAAAGACCAAAGTATCAAAAAGGGTCAAATTTTACCTAAATAGACTTATGACCCATTTCAAGAATCACAAAACCCATTTGATAATATCAATCTCAGTGATAATGAATAAATTCATATCAATCAGTGAATGAATAGAAAAATTTATCATTGGCAAAATGTCAATGTTGAAATAATCAAGAAATCAAAAATCAAGATATATCATGATGACTCTCTAGCATAATGCAACAGTCATGATGACTTTCAAAATAAGAAATTATGACTTCTCCAACAATGAATCAATAATCAAGACACAAAAGTTCAATATAGCAATTATCAAGGAATGGCAACAATGACTTCTCTAAAATGAAGCAATAATCAAGATAAGGAATCCAATATAGCAATTATCTAGAAATCTTTATATTTTATCTTTTTTTTGTAATTATTATACTAGTTGTCAAATAATTAGGCAACTATTTATCCTTTTTACTATTCTTAGTCAAAAGTTATAATGTAAAATATTTTTACTTTTGTAGAAAAAAATAGTGCAGGTAACTAATGGGTTTCCGGTGAACTCCACTCTCATTGCTTATTAATAGGTTACCCTCTCCCATTTGTTCCTCAGAACTTGTTTTTACTCGTAACAAATTTGAGAGAATAACTTGTTTTGAAAAAAAAAATTCTTCTTCCTCCTCTTTTGTAATCTTTCTTCTTCTTCCTCAACGTTAATTAGTGAGCAGGAGCACTAATTAATTGTTGTAAAATAATTTTCAATACCTATAAGTTTATTTTCCTTCAATAAAAGTTTGAATATTTGATTCTAAATATCTTATCTTTAAATTACTGTAATTATATGGGATTCCATCTCTTTTGGTATCAAAGTCAAATCCGGTAGGGTATTTAATACTTGCCTAAATTTCTATTTAATTACTTGCTTAATTATTGTAAGTTTTACTATTTAATTCCTTGCTTAATTATTTAACTATTTACTCAAGTGGCTGGTTATTGTTATTATTGTCGCCATTATTACTTATTTGCTTCCTTGAATAATTTTTTTATTTAATCTGACACTCCCTCCGCCTAAGTGGCTAGTTATTTTTATGCTTGATTTTTTTTTGTAATCTTTGAATTTTTAATTTGTGAATCTGACATATAAGTTTCTTTTAGGTTTACTTCAGGCACCCGAATGAGACTTTTTAGATGCGTAATCCCGATGGTTGGGTAGCTGTAGAGGAAATGGGGAGAAGAGTTAGACTTCATAGGAGGTTGTAGAAATAGTAGCAGGTTTGATAATCAAAATACTTGACAAAGTTTTTAATCATAAGAATAATTTAGCTATTTTGAACGATGAATAAATAAAAATAATTAATCAGCCACTTGGACGAAGAGGCAGATTCTTTGGCTCTGTACATAAAAATAAGTAGGCAATTAAGAAACAATAGCTATATATATATGCTAATTAATTTCCTAAATGAAACTATATTAAGTAGTGATAATCTGTAAATATTTGTTTCCCTTCGTATTCCTTGATTGTAGTTTGTAATTCTGGAAAGTAGCTTAATTATAGAAGTAGTGGACGTGTGATTAGATATCATTTGGCGTATATGTACAGAGCCTAAGAATCAATGAAAATTCATTTCAGCCAAATCTATTTTATTTTCATGGTATTAGAGTAGGACTAATATCCTGTACTTCATAGCCCGCTGCACTCTTACTTCTCGTGTAGCAGCTTCTCATCTTCTTGGTCATCGTGGTCAATGCTAAAACCCTTCTTCCTCTGACACATAAAAAACAGAGACCTCCAATCCCTATATCCCCCGTCATTCAGATCATCCAGGTTTGATTTTGATTTCTAAGCCTTTGAATGGAGAAAACTATTCAGCATGGCACAGAGCTATGACTTTGGCTTTGAATGCCAAGAACAAGTTAGGTTTTGTCGATGGCACAATCAAAACACCTTCAGAGGAGTCAGACCCTGACAATTTTGGAACTTGGTCATGTTGCAATGACATGGTCCATTCATGGATCGTCAATACCCTTACCCCGGAAATTTCAAATAGTGTAATCTACTATACAACCACTCGCAAAGTTTGGGAAGATCTTCGTGAATGATTCTGACAGAGCAACGCACCACGTATCTTTGAAATCCAGCGAGAAATTTCTTACCATCCACAAGATCAACTCTGTCCCTGTCTATTACACCAAATTAAAGAGCTTGTGGGATGAATTGGCTTCTTATACTAATACATCATCTTGCACATGTGGGGCACAACACGATAGACAAAGATTGATGCAGTTCCTAATGGGATTGAACGATTCTTACAGTGATATTCATGGACAAATCCTCTTCCATTTGTCCGCCAAGCATATTCGTTTGTTTGTCAAGAAGAAAAGATAAAGGATCCTTAGCGTCACACACGCGATGGCAGAATCCAATTCAAGTACAGCTATGGTTGTACGAAGCAACAAGCCCTAACACTCAAGTGGTTCAGCTGGAACAGGTAGAACATACCGTACCGACAGCAGTCCAAATGATGTACGTGTTGGGTATATTGACTTCAAAGCATGTGTTTAGATTATATTAGTCAATTCTGTTTCGATAATTATTTTGATTTTTAAAAAAACGTAACATTTCGGATATTTCGATGTTCCATTTCCGAAAAAATTTCGATCATCAAAAATAATATTATAAAATTTATTATATATAATATAACTAAGAAAAATTGAATTAATAGTTTATAACTTACAAGTAATTCATAATTATCATTAAAATTTAACAAAATATCGTATTATATGGCATTAATCATTTACGAGTAGCAGATGTCGCGTGCGTGAATTTATGATAAGTTCTAGCAAAATGATCAAAACTATATTTTTAAGCTACAATCACATTTAATAATTGTTTTAATATTTTTTCTATATTTTCATCATACTCAAATACAATTTTAGATTTATTATAACTTAAGTTACTAAAAATAATTATTTAACTCATTAGTTTAGTAAAAGAAAATACACCCCCACACACACATATATAGTGCATGTATTTATTATAATTTTCTTATTAAAAATCAACTAATTATAAGAATTAAAAAAGTAGAATAAATATATTTTGAGAATTGAGTGAAAATTTTATTTTATTAATCTTAAATTTAAGCAAAAAGTAGAGGATTACAACAGTTAAAATTTTTGTTATTAATTTTAAAACTTAGGTTAGAAATGAGAAACAACATAGAAAGGGTTCTACTAAGATACGTATCATGTGCCGTACTTATGGGTACGAAAACCTTTGATCATTTATTGTGGGGTCACAAGAAATGATCTAAGGTAGTAAAAAAAATGATCTAAGGGTTCTTAATACGTCGCACGGTAAAGAAAATGTATCCTACAATGAAAAGAAAAGTTGTCCCCTACTAAAAAAAATAGCTCTCTTCCACACCTTTTCATCTTCTTCCTCTCCCTAACTCTCCTTCTCACACAGAATAGAAAAGAAGCAGAACAGAAGGAAAGAGAGTGGCTTCCAGGCAAGGCAGTCCGTGACACCATCGAAGAGACAAGGAAGAATTAAGTAAGAAATTACCAGAACCAAAACGTTCCGGTTGGAACGAAACGGTATCGTCAACTATGTTTTAGACATTTTTAATATCAAATTAATGAAATTACATTTTTCTTATAATTGTTCTTTTAAATTATTGTTGAATAATTTATATATAAATATCTGAAAATTTTATATTTATTAATGAGACGATGATCTTGTATAAGTATGAAAGGATTAAGATCATAGATAATGAATAAAATAGTCTGTAACATATTAAAGTATGGAATCCTTAATGAATGGTTGCTAGTACGGTTCACTAAGCATTATGAATACATGTGATCTAAATCTGGATCATTGATGTACATAGACATCTTAGTGAACGTAGTTTATATAATTAGATTATATAGGACATAACCAATGTGGATTAATATCTTTATTAATTTATCGTTTATCATAAAAATTTAATACACATCAAAATTGATGATCATACATAGATCATTCTGAATCCTTAGTAGTTATGAACTCCTATGCATATCTACTGAATCTTTTGATTCACTCGTTAAGGTTTATTTATAAAATAAGCTAGTGACTTTTGTTCTGGAGATACAGTGACTTGGATGACTAGAAACATGATCTTACAAGATTTAAAATCCAAGCTTTCCTAACAGATCGTATATTAGTTCCCTTAAGTGTTAATTCTGAAACTGAATGGTTATTGAGCTCAAATTTATAATATGATTATAAATTGCCCATTCACTAGTGAGTTAATAGTACTTCAAGATCAAGAGGTAATTAGAAGGATAAAATGATAATTTTGCCAGGTCTAATTTACGAACCAATAATTGGAGAATAGAACTATATAAAATGATTATATCAATGGACTACACAAGAATACTCTATAAATATATTTTATAATTAATAAGAGTGCAACTCTATATTTATAGTGGAGTAATAATGTAATTAATAAATAATATTATTTGATTAAAGAGTTTAATTAATAATCTCATTTATTGGAGCTTAGAATTATGAGTTTATGGTTTTTAAGTCACCTCTATACTATACAGTTTAGAGTGTAAATATTTCAGGATATGAGAAATTGACTAACTTGCGATAGGAATTAAATTTCTGGGGTAAATATATAACTATGAGATAATTATATGTAATTAATTAATTTATTTATGTAATGAAACTTTTGGAAATTACAATTAAATAATTTTAGCGATTATTTTGTGTTGGTTGATAAGTGCGATAGAATATTTGATTTATAAAAAAAATTAAATAATATTAAATCATTATGAAATAATGATTTGATTTGATTTATCTAATCTTTTAATTAACAGATCAGATAATTGATTAGAAGAGAAAATAAATTAATTTTGAATTAACTGATATCTAGATAATTATCTGATTAAAATAAATAATAAATTTAAAAAATTACCACGTGACATATTGGACTGTCACATGTCAATCACTGATTTTGAATCAGAGATTGATATGGGCTATTGTAGTGTCATGTGGCACTACAGTGGGCATGTGGTACATAGTGGTGCCTCACAGTATTATAGTGGTGCCGTGAGTCATTAGCGTCGTGAGGCACTGTGGCTCTTCACGACACACTGCAGTGCCATCAATTAAAGTGGGTCCCGTTAAATGACACATTTGTAATTAATTTATTAATTTATGTAAATTCCTAAAAAATCTTATGAGCCTTGACCTATAAGATATATATTGATATTATTCTATTGGCATCAGTGCTACAACTGCAATTAATGTACAATTGTGTGATTAAAGGTTAATCAAAAAGCTCTGTGAGTTTTCCCTATTTCTCTCAAAGTTTTGTCTAACAATAGTCCTTCTCCAAAATCTCTAGGTCTCATATGTTGAGTACATCTAGAGATAAAAAAATGTCTTTGATTTATTCTACGTGCCTATACACGTCCTTGTATGTTTGAGGATTGACTTGAAAGATCTTGATGTAGATCTCAGAGTCTATTGTTCATGAGATTACAAGTTTGTTGTTTGTAAAGACGCTTGATAGTTTACAAGAGGTATAATTCATAAATTTGTATGTCTTAGATTTAATGTATAGATATATAATGGATCTGATCCGAAAAAGTATTTTTCAGTTAAAAGGTTTTCATCTTTGGGATCTGCGACAATGTGATCGTTTATCATTTTATAGCTTTTTTTAAAACACGACAACGCCTTCGGTCGCGCATCGCCGCGGATTCTAACAATTGATATCAGAGCGGTCTTTATATATATATATATATATATATACACACACATATATTAAATGATGTGTGGGTTTCTTACATTATTCATTATATATGTTGATATTTATGAATCAGTAAATGGTTATGTTTTTTGAATGCATGCATGATGATGAATCATTAATTGTATGGTGACTTTTGGGTTAGACTTTATTCTTTATTTTTCTTTAGATCTTGTGTAAGCCTATTGGGGTTCAGAAATTTTTATATTTTTATTTTGAATATCATGATGTAAAATTCTGTACTGGAGAAGACGAAGAACGCATGAGACGAACAAGTAGAAGAAAAGAGAAATAGGAATTAAGAATTTTGGAAGTGGTTGCTAGCATTGGCGCCACCGGCTTTCAAGCGGTGAAATCACCACCGAAAAATTCAGCAGTAGTGGCGCCGCCATGAGGGACGCCGGCAGTTTGACTGGCGGTGGAGGTAAGCCAGCGGCGGTGGTAGTGTCCCAATACCACCGTCGGCGGCAATCATTCTGATTGCCAGGATGATTGTCAGGGTATGTCTCGCAGATCCCTTATATTGTGTTGCCCTATCCCTATGATGCTTCGCAAAAATCGTAATCTTATCATTTATATTTTAATTTTAAATTTTAAAATTTTAAAATTTTAAAAGGATAGTTATTAATTTTAATTTTTTTAAATTAAAATTAATTAATTGATTGGGTTTGACCTAAGATTGATGAGTCATCCAATTATTTTTTGATTAATCAAATTCACTTATTTTTAAAAGATAACTAATGGGATTATTTAAGTAGGAAAAATAGTTTATCCTAATTAAAATGGTTTTTATCAAAGCTTAAAGATTATGAAGATAGACATATGTTGGAGAATGAGTTATTTTGGAAATATGTATTCTTATCGTCCTCTTTGTAATTATTTTCATTTTTTAAAAGTTTTAATTTAGAAATACACAATAGTCACTCAGTTCATCATTTATTTATTTATTCTTTATTATATTTATTTAAAGAAATATTTATTGATTTGATTGATAATATGATCATGCATTAGTCGATCACATGTCATACATGAAATTCCACACATTTAATCATGCATCTCATCAATAGAAACATGATTGATAATATTTAATCATGCATCTCTCAATAGAAACATGATTGATTAGTACTCTCCTAATATATTTATTTGAATTTCTTTGAGAAATCAATTGCATGTAAACTGCTAAGTTTTAATTAGTTAAACTTGGTAATCACACCACTCTAAAGGCTTTAATAACCTTTAGGATAATCAAATTTATTAAAAGAGTTTTATTAAAGTTTGGTGAATGTAATTAATTAGTTTTTCTAAGTTCACTTAATATTAAGTTAAGCTCTTTAGAAGGTTAAATGAACTTAGACCAATAAAATTAGATTAATAATTAATTGTACGTTCATAGGGTATTTTAACTAATCAATTAATTCCATCACCTAATTTTTGACTTAGGCTTTTTAGAAGGTTAAATGAACTTAGACCAATACGATTATATTAATAATTAATTTTACATTCATAGGGTATTTTAACTAATAATTAATTTGGAATTAATTGATTAGTTAAATAGAAACACATTAATTATCAAATAGTGAGTAAGATAATGTTGACATGTCAATGAAACATATGGTCTTCATTATTAGTGTAACACCGTTAGATACAGAGAAGGCCTCGAGATGACTTTGTTTCATCTCCCTAAGGAAGGTTTCGAATTGTATTAATATCAAGGTTGAACTTCTTAAAAATATAGGACTGAGCGATGCAGTTTAGACTTGACCGACCCTAAGGCAGCATATTGTAAATCAAATCATGAAATCTAAAATAATGAGTTAAACTCACAAAGTCACAATTGAGCTTTGAGTGGATAATTGTGACTTGACCAAATTAGCGATACCTTATTGCTAAAAGATAAAATATGAGATATTTTGAGTTTGAATTAATAAGGATGAGATTGTCTCATAGACAGTTTAAAATTAATCTGACGACTCTAAGGTGGCACATTAATTATTAGGTTGTCTTACTGTGGATTAGTAATTGTTAAGTTTATGCGTTTAAAATATTGCATTCATGGATCGCATTTACTTTCCAAATTTTTTTATATTTATTTTAATTATATTGAATTATGTATGTTTTATTTTTCAGTTATTATTATGTCTACCATGGGCAACCCTATTACTGCTTTACACATGCTTGAAAAACTTAATGGTGATAACTTCATAAGATGGAAATCAAATTCGAATTTGATGCTAATATGTGAGACCACAAGTTTGTCCTTACTAAGAAATGCTCTGAAAAGCTCGCTGACGATGCCCCAAAAAAGTTCGGGACAAATATGATGCTTGGATCATAGATTCAGGGGCTACCATTGATGTTATGAACAAGTTGCAATTCAACAAAACCCCATTGTTGAATAAACTGTAAACTTTTAGGTCACTCAACAAGAGTACGACTAAAGAGAGCGAGAGAAATTTTACTGAGCAAAAGCCTTCTTCCGTTGTTTTTAATGGTAACAAAAAGAAGAATAGCAACGGTAAGGACAAAAGTCGAATAAGAAAAGAAAGAAAGTTGAAAAGTCACCTAAAGACCGAGTAGAACAAGAAAGACAACAACTCCAAAAAAAAGAACTAAGAGAAAATGTTTCCATTGTGGAGAGGAACCGTGACAAGTATCTCTTCGAGGTAAAAAAAAAAGTAAATATGATTTACTTGCACTTGAAGCGTGTTTAGTAGAATATAATTTGTCATCATGGATATTGGATTCAGGAGTTACTAACCATGTATGTTCTTCTTTGCATATGTTTGATTCTTCAAGAGAGCTTACTGATGGCTAGGTGATATTGAGAGTTGGCAGTAGTGCGCTTGTGTCAGCAAAATCATTGGGGACAGACCGTTTAAGCTTTGAAAATATTTTTCTTGTTTTGAACAATATTTATTTTATTCTGGTTTTTCGATAAATTAGATTTCTTTATCATTATTACATGAACAATTATTTGATATTTTTTTTATTAATAATCAGTTTATTATTTCGAAGAATGGATTCAATATTTACCATGCAAAAATTTTGAACGGACTATATATACTTAAACTGACTGAACGTGTATTAAATATTTCAGAATTGTTTAAAGTAACAAACAACAAAGAGTTTTTCATGATTATGACACGTATTTATGGCATCTTAGGTTGGGATATACTAATTTAGATAGATTAAACCGGTTAACAAAGTTGGGACTCTTCCAGTTTGTGAATCTTGTCTAAATGGTAAAATGATCAAGAGACCTTTCTCAGGGAAGGGCCAAAGAGCCAAAAAAACCACATGAGTTAGTACATAGTGATGTCTGTGGAACAATCAATGTACAAGCCAGAGGTGGGTATGAGTATTTCATCACATTTACTGACGATTACTCTAGATATGATTATATCTACCTAATGCATAGAAAGTATAAAACTTTTGGCAAGTTTAAAGACTTCAATGCCGAAGCTCAAAAAGCAATTAGATAAATCTTTGAAAACACTTTGATCAGATCGAGGTGATGAATACTTGAATTTAGAATTCAAGGATTGCAGGCTGGAGTATGACATTCTAATTCAACTCACAACACCTGGAACGTCATAGCAAAATGGTGTTTCAGAAAGGAGATACCAAACCCTATTGGATATGATTAGGACGATGTTAAGTTATTCATCACTACCACTCACATTCTGGGGATATTCACTTCAAACAGCAACCTACTTTTTGAATGTAGTGCCTTCTAAGTCTGTAAGCAGGACACATTTAGAGCTATGGAATGGCTCCAAACCTAGTTTATGTCATTTCTGTATATGGGGGTGTCTAGCTCACATTCTTAGACCCAAGACTGAAAGTTAGACTCAAGTTCTGAAGTGTATATATTTGTTGGCTATGCTCTAGAAACAAGAGGTGTGTACTTTTATAGTCACAATGATCAAAAGGTGTCTGTATCGACAAATGCCACTTTCCTTGAACACAATTATGTGAAAAACTAGAAACCTCGGAGCAAAGTAGTTTTCAAAAAATTAGCATCCGATGAGATTAGACCACCTTCATCATTAACTGATAAACGACAAACCACAGAAACTCATATTCTAATTCTGTTTGGGAACTTGTAGATCCACCTGAAGATGTCAGGCCCATTGGATGTAAATAGATCTTCAAGAAGAAAAGAAGTGTAGATTGGAAAGTAGAGACTTTTAAGACACGACTGGTACCCAAATGTTATATACAAAGGGAATGAGTCGATTATGAAAAGACATTCTTCCCTGTTGCCATGCTAAAATCCATTCGCATCCTTTTATCCATAACCACTAGTTTAGACTATGAAACATGAAAAATGGATGTCAAGACAGATTTTCTTATCGACTCTCTTGAAGAAAGCATCTATATGATGCAACCATAAATGTTCATGAAAAAGAAGCAAGATCAGAAAGTATGCAAGTTGTTTAAATCCATTTATGGATTGAAGCAAGCATCTAGATCTTGAAATCTTAACTTTGATGAAATTATTAAATCATATGACTTCGAGAAAAATGTTGATGAAGCTTATGTTTATAAATGCATCAAACACAAGATAGTGGTTTTCTTAGTTCTATATGTAGACTATATTCTACTCATTGGGAATGATGTAGAAGCTTTGTCAAAAGTAAAGAATTGGTTAGTTGAGAAATTCTAAATGAAAGATTTGGGAGAGGCTAGCTATGTTCTAGGCATCCAAATCATAAGGGATAGAAAGAACAAGCTATTAGCACTTTGTTAGGTATCTTATATTAATACGGTGCTGGAGAGATTCTCTATAAAAATTTTCAAGAAAGGTCAATTACCGACTATACATGAAATTGTCCTTTCCAAGGAGTAGTGTCCTAAGAGATTCTCTATGGAAAATTCTAAGAAAGACTCATTATGCTTCAACTGTTGGTAGTCTCATGTATGCAATATTGTGTACAAGACCAGACATCTGTTATATAGTAGAAATTATCAGTCGTTATCAATCAAATCCTAGTTTAGAACATTGGACTGCAGTAAAGCACATTCTCAAGTATCTTTGGAGAACGAGAAATTATATGCTTGTTTATTCAGGAGGAGACCTGAACCCCACTAGATATACTGATTTTGATTTTCAATCAGCTAGGGATGGTCGAAAGTCGACGTCTGGATTAACGTTCACCCTAGATGGAGGAGCTGTAATCTGGAGAAGTACTAAGAAATCTAGTACTGCAGATTCTACTATGGAAGCAGAATATATAGCGGCTTGTGAAGCTGCGAAAGAAGCGGTATGACTCAGAAAGTTCTATATTGATCTAAAAGTAGTTTCAGATATGGACAAGCCACTGATCCTGCACTGTGACAATTATGGGGCGGTAGCTAATTCCAAATAACCAAAGAGTTACAAGAGGGTAAGTACATTAAGAGGAAATATCATCTTGTAAGAGAGATCGTGCATCGAGGAAATGTGACTGTTATGAAGATAGCGTCAGATTAGAACCTGGCTGATCCTTTTACCAAGACACTCCCTGCAAAGTCATATAATAGTCATGTGCGTAATATAAGGTTGAGAGAGATGTCACATTTGTTTTAGGAAAAGTGGGAGATTGTTGGGCATAGTGCCCTCAAGTCATGTGTTTAGACACTTATAATATGAAATTAATGAAATTATATTTTTCTTATAAATTATTCTTCTGAATTATTGTTGACTAATTTATATATAAATATATGACAATTTCATATTCATTAATGAGACTATGATCTTGTATAAGTACGAGAGAATAAAGATCATAGATAATGAATAAAATAGTCTACAACATATAAAGTATGTTAATGAATGGTTGCTAGTACAGTTCACTAAGCATTATGAATACATGTGATCTAGATCTGAATCATTAATGTGGATAGACATTTCAGTGAAAGTACTTTATAATTAGATTATATAGGACATGACCGATGTGGATTAATATATTTATTAACTTACTGTTTATCAAAAAGATTTAATACACATCAAAACTGATTGTCATATGTAAATCAGTCTAAATCCTAAGTAGTCATGAACTCCTATACATGTCTACTAGATATTTTGATTCACTCGTTAAAGTTTGTTTGTAAAACAGACTAGTGACTTCTGTTTTGGAGATTCAGTGACATGGATGGTTAGGAACATGATCTTACAAGATTTGGAATCCAAGTTTTCCTAACAAATCGTATATTAGTTCACTTCAGTGTTAATTCTAGAACTGCATGGTTATTGAGCTCAAATTTATAAATTGACCATTCACTAGTGAATTAATGGTACTTAAGGATCAATAGGTAATTAGAAGGGTAAATAATAATTTTGACCAGCTCTAATTTATGAACCAATAATCAGATAATAAAATTACATGAAGTGATTATATCAATGGACTACATGAGAATACTCTGTAAATATATTTTGTAATTACTAAGAGTGAAATTTCATATTTATAGTGGAGTAATAATGGAATTAATAAATAAGATTATTTAATTAAAAAATTTAATTAATAATATAATTTATTAGAGCTTAGAATTTCAGGTCCAGAGTCTCCAATTCACCTCTATACTACACAATCTAGGATGCGAATATTTCAGGACATGAGAAAATAACTAAGTTGTGATAGCAATTAAATTTCTAGGGTAAGTATATAACTATGAGATAATTATATGTAATTAATTAATTACGAATTAGTTAATGTAATTTTCAGAAATTACAATTAAATAGTCTTATCCATTAATTTTGTGTTGATCGATAAGTGAGATACAATATTTGATTTATGAAATTAAATCATATTAAATCATTATGAAATGATGTTTCAATTTATTTTATCTAATTTATTAATTAACAGATAAGATAATTGATTGAGAGATCAAATAAGTTAATTTTGAATTAACCGATATCTAGATATTTATCTGATTTAAAAAATAATAAATTTAGAAAATTACCACGTGGCATATTGGACTGCCACATGTCAATCACTGATTTTGAATCAGATATTGACATGGACTACTATAGTGTCACGTGCACTACAGTGGACACATGATACACTGTGGTGCATTACAGCACTATAGTGTTGTCGCGAGTCATTAGTGTCGTGAGTCATTAGTGTCGTGAGACATTGTGGCTCTTCACGACACATTGCAGTGCCGTGTGGCACTGCAGTGTTGCTCAATTGCAGTGGATCCCACTATTATATCACATTTATAATTAATTTTTTAATTTGTGTAAATCTCTAAAAATCTTATTAGACTTGACCTAGAAGATATATATTGATATTATTCTATTGGCATTAGTGTTGCAACTGCAATAAGTGTATAATTGTGTGATTAAAGGTTAATAAAAAGCTCTGTGAGATTTTCTAATTCTCTCAAAGTTTTGTCTCATAATAGTCATTCTCTAAAATCTATAGATCTCATGTGTTGAGTATATGTAGAGATAGAAAAAATATCTTTGATTTATTCTACGTGCACACACACTTCCTAGCGTGCTTGAGGATTGGCTTGAAAGATCTTGGGGTGGATTTCGTAGTCTGTTGTTCGTGAGATTATAAGTGCGTTGTTTGCAATGACGCTTAATAGACTACAAGAGGTATAATCTATATCTTTGTATGTTTTAGATTTAATGTATAGATATATAATGGATCCCATCTAAAAAATTGTTTTTCAATTAAAAAGCTTTCATCTTTGAGATCTGCGACGACACGATCATTTATCATTTTATAAATTCTTTTAAAACACCACCACACCTTACATCACGCGTCACCGCAGATTCTAACAATACGAAAATTTGATCAAGACGACCAGCGCTCATTGCGCCTACCGTGGAGACATGGGACACTTTGTTGAAAATTGTGATCAACTGCACGGATATCATTCGAGTCATCTAAAGGCAAGGCTGAATTCGAACTTTAACTCGAACCGTTTCAAAAATGCTCCTACAGCCAATTAAGTTTCTTAGGTATTGAATAGAGATGAAGAAAAGTTTGTAGCGGCAGGAATTTCTGAAGCTCAACTTCAACAACTTTTATAAGACTAAACGACAGAGATGGATGTTCAAATTCTCAAGAAAATGCGGCAGTAACCAAACCATTTTTGTCTGAAATTTCTTTTTGTCGTTGGATCATCGACAGCGATGAGACAGATCATATCTCTTCATCTTCAAAATTATTCTCGCGTGGAGATAAAAATTGCTCATTGCCTCCAGTATCGTTACCTAGTGGAGAACAAGCAATCATCGTAGCAAAGGGACCATTGCCTCTAAACTCTATATATTATTTGTAAAATGTATTATGTGTCCCTACATTCAAGCTTGATTTAATGTCAGTTAGTCGTCTGACAAGTGGTTTAAATTGTTCAGTGACATTTTTTCCTTATTGGTGTGTTTGGCATTATCTGGCTACGAGGAGGATGATCGGTTTGGTTAAGCAGCGTCATGGACTATATTATTTAGTGGCATTAGCGATGAAGAAAACCGTGACCAACCCTCATTCATCATCGAACAATCAACCAGCCTGCAACCTGACCACTTCACCTACTAATCTTTGGCATAGGCGTTTAGGCCATGTTTCCCATTCTCGTTTAAGATTCATTGCCAAGAATTTTTTGAAAATTTCAGTTCAGTGTAATAATGCTTGCCCTATTTGTCCTTTGGCAATGCAAAATCGTTTACCTTTTGGTACTAGTGCAATTTCATCCTAAAAATCTTTTGATCATATTGATTATGACATTTAGGATCGTTATAAACATCCTTCTCTTTATCATTGATGATTACACACGCTTCACTTGGATTTTTTTTATGAGACACAAGGGCGAGGCACCGTCTCTTTTAAAACGTTTCTTTAGTTATGTATCCACACAATTTGCATCTCCCATCAAAACCTTTCAAAGTGACAATGGTGGAGAATTCCACTCCAATCATTTTTTTAAGGATATGGTGTTCTTTTTCAGCACTCTTGCCTTTACACGCCCCAACAGAATGGCGTTGTGGAACACAAAAACCATCATAATTTTTTAAGTAGGAAGAGCTTTAAAATTTCAAGCTCAACCCCATACTCAGTTTTGGGGAAAATTATCTTTGTTCGTTGCCTACTTGCCTTGGTAGCCGCTCATGGGTGCTCGCTTCACCAATTGGATGTCAATAACTCCTTTCATGGCGATCTCCATGAAGAAATTTACACGTCTCCACCGCCAGGGCTTTGGAGACGGGAGAGAAATTTACATGAAGAAATGTACGCTTTGAAACAGGCATCTCGCCAGTGGTTCTCGAAAACTATTCGTTGCACTGGATATGTACAATCTCGAGCAGGCTATTCCTTATTCACCAGAAAAGAAGGCAAGTCCTTCACTTCTCTCTTGATATATGTTGATGATATTTTGATTACAAAGGAAATGATCTTTTGAGTATTGCTGCAATTAAGAAATTCCTGCATGGTCATTTTCCTCTTAAAGATGTTGGTGACTTGAAATATTTCCTTGGCATTGAGGTTTCTACTTCTAGAAATGGGATTTTTATTTCCCAAGGTAAGTATGCATTAGAAATTATTGAGGATGCAGGACTATTGGGTAGAACCCCTATTGACACTCCTATGGAACGGGGTATAAATTTGTCTGACAAGAGTGACTTGCTCAAGGATCCAGGTTTTTATAGACGATTGGTCGAGAGATTGATAAATCTTACTTTTTCAAGACCGCCACATCACATATTCTGTTCATATTTTAAGTAGGTTTATGCATCAGCCTCAGAAGCTTCATATGGAGGCAGCACTTCGGGCTGGGCGTTATCTTAAAAATGCACTTGGCCAAGGATTGTTCTTCTTTTCAAATAGTGACTTTAAGTTGCAAGCTTATTGCGATTCAGATTGGGCTGGATGCCCAATTACTAGAAGATCAACTACATGTTATTGTGTTTTCCTCGGCGCCTCTTTGATTTCATGGAGATCGAAATGCCAAAAATTGGTGTCACTTTCTTCAGCTGGATTAGAATATCGTGCCGTGATTGGAGCGTGTTGTGAGTCAACTTGACGATGATATCTATTTAGAGATTTGGGAGTATTGCATCAAGAACCTATCTTATTATATTGCGATAATAAAGTTGCACTGCATATTGCAGCAAACTCCATTTTTCATGAGCAAACTAGGCACATTAAAATTGATTGCCACTATATCATAGATAAAATTCAAGATGGATCCATTGTTACAAGGTTTGTGAGCTCTGCACATCAATTGATAGATGTCTTGACTAAAGCTTTGGGAAGGAAATTTTTACTCCTATGATTCGCAAGTTGGGAGTACAAGATATCCACTCTTCAACTTGAGGGGAGTGTTAGGAAATTAAATAGCATATCTTCTATATTAAGTAGTGAGAATCTGTAAAGATTTGTTTCCCTTTGTATTCCTTGATTGTAGTTTGTATTTCTGGAAAGTAGCTTAATTATAGGAGTAGTGGACGTGTGATTAGATATCACTTGCTGTATATGTACATAGCCTAAGCCTCAATCAAAATTCATTTCAGCCAAAGAATAAAACTGAATATTCAATTAGGTGTGTTAATATGATGATTAAGTTCATACGCTGATAACATGAGATCATGTGTTTCAGTCATAATATTTTTTCATCTTAAAGAATTGTAAGTTTATTGGATAAAAAATAAAAAATAAGATTTCACTAGAGAAATTTAGAATCAACATGTGATTAAATCCATTTGACAAGACCTTAATCTTTATCTATCACTAGAATCAAAGCTAAGAAATTTTGTCTAACAAATACGTCTCCGTCATCTATAAAACCTCTGGCACCATTTTTGGATCTTTTATCCGTGATTTTGTTTCCCGTTTCTTCCCTTTATTTCCATACGGTTTGAGAAAAACTTTGTTATTCTCCACCAACCATTGAAGCCTTGCCAATCACAAGATCAACACCAATGGGACAAGCAGGGTCCTTTATTAAATCAACTTAAACAAAACTAAACAAACAACAATAGTCAAATGGGGTTATTATTGCCATCAAATCATTCTAGTTGTGTGTTCGTTTAAGTCGGTTAATTATTTTTCAATTTTATACCCCCAACTTAAAAGTGTGTTTCAAAATATTCTAACGTAAATTTCCACGTCTTTTTTAATTTAAACATTAATCAGTCTAGATTAGTATGATTCTCGTTTTCCTTTGAAGTACTTGTTTTTTTTTACGTATGGTGTTTCTCAATACTATAAAATAAACCTTATTTTCTTTATCACTAATAAAAAAAACCCTTTTTTGATACAAGAATAAACGAGAAATAATATTGTGACAGTAAGAGTAACTTTCTCTTCAGGCTTAGTGTTAATAACTGTCATTTTCTTTAGAAAGCCAATAATGTCGGGTTAGTACAATTAATTAAAATATTTAACACTGGTCGACTAACAAATCAATGTATTAAAGGTGTTATATCTCGAGTTGTTTATCAAACTTAGACCTTAAGAAAACAGACCAATAAGAAGCTTGATTTAATTAACCAACCAATCAGCGAGTAAATCTAATTACTTGTCTACATTAATTCAAGTTTGAAAACTGAAGGCTCTCGAACTTCTTACAAGCTTACAGAACAATGGTATTTGTAATTAAAACATTAATAAATGTATATGATAAATTGACTGGTTGATTAGATGTAAAATAATATTATATTTAATAAATCAAATTTATTTAATTTTTTTTAAAGACTTGCTTAATTAGGTTGAGATATACTGTGTCTCAGTCTAGTTATAAGGTGTATGATATGAAAAATAATTTTGATGAGTTATAAAATATCAACTCATAAATTAATGATAAATCACTCCGTACATAAAATTTCGTCAAAAACTTGATCATTATTCTTGAATTAACTGACATATTGAGCATGGTAGTGTTCCTTCCTGCCTTTAGAAGCTATTTACCGTGTGAATCTAGAATTACATGTTAATTAAGCTCTATATCATGTTAAACTTTTGAGGTTTACATCAACCTATGAATTATTGACAAATTATTTGGTACATAAAAACTTGATAAAAAACTTGATGAGTCTAGAATTATTCTTGAATTAAGTGACATATTGAGAATTGTAGTGTTCCTTCTGCCCTTTAGAAGTTATTTACTGTGTGAATCAAGAATTACCTTATTACCTAAGCTCTATATCATGTTAAATCTTTGAGCTCTAATTCATACTAAAAAACTAGCTTATGAGTTGAGGCTCCAATTGAATATTCTTAACCTAGACATATTCATTGCCAACGTGAAATTATTTTCTTTATACAGCCATCACGTGCAGACTGATCTTTTATGAGTCCTTAATTATGCGGAAAGGTGGCATGGGCCCCACTCGTACTTGAGCTAGACCTTAAGTATTTAACAATTAAATCGACGGAAAGATAATATATGATAATCTAAATGATGATCAAATTAATATATTTAGTTGTTCATGATAATTTATAAAATAATGGATAACAATTTAGTATTGCTAGGTTGAGATAAAAAATATGTTCAACAAATTCAAACAATTAAAACTGAAATAACAAAATCAATCCAAATATATCAAATAACGATGTAATATGAAACATAAAGTATGAATGAACTAATATAATCAATAATGCATAAGTAGATGAAGCTGACTCTTTGAAAGTAGAAGTTATCTCTTGATTATTCAAGTCTATTTTTCATTTTGTCAGATGATAATGTTCAACTCTTACGAGAGCATTACAAAATAAATAATATACTTCCCATGACTCAGGCACAAACTTCAGCATGATAGGACTTTATTTGTTCACAAAGGATTTGACAACATTAATATTTGATGATGATGATAAAATTTGTCCTAATTAAAACAAAAGATTTATAGGACAAATCTTAACCTTTCTTAATTAGAACAGTGCTCAAACATTGCGAAAGTATTGCTTTTGCTTTCTCAACTTTTTGCTTTCTTTCTCTATACACGTAAAGAAATGCCTTCATTGGCTTCTTTTTTTATAATTTTTGTTTTGGATTACAGAAAGGTCTCTAAATTATAGTCCTCTGATTAATTTTGTATATGCACAGGCCTTTGATTAAGAGATTTTCTATAAGTGCAACACTTTTAAGTTGATTGTCACAAAATAACATGACTTGTGGTTCAAAACCGATGCTGGGGGAACAAACCCCCAAATCCAAATAATCATTTGTGCTACAATAACATTGAACTTTTGTAGAAAAACCGTATGGGACAGCTTGGTTACCGATAAAAAAATTTCACCTCCAATTTTCAATGTCCAGGTTAAATAATTTTGTCTTGATCCAATATATAAGTTAAAGTCTCAAACTATCACATTCCCCTGATGATCCTCAAAAGTATCTCACCCAAAGCCAAATTCACTAACTAAACTAATAATAGTATCACGTTTTAAAATAACACATTTGTCCAAGAAAACGCATATAATTGTTGCCATAATTATATAATATTATAATAATAAATAATATAAAAAATTGATACGTGGGATTAAAAATATTAGAGGGTGACTTATATAAACAAGCCGACAATTTTTAAAAGAAAGAGCCTATTAAACGGAGACAAGTATTGGATCTGGATTATATTAATTTGCTCCCCAAGCCCCAAACACCTGGCTTTAAAAATTATGAAAGGCTACTGACACGTGTCCGTATTTTGGAAGATGAGGCCCACAAATAACCAATCAATGAGCTCTCTTAACCATAAAGTAAGGCCGAAAGCAAATCAGATTCCTAGCAACCGAATCTAAGCCACTGTCCTGGACTTCTTCAAGATATTTTTCTTATTCAAAACTACGATGTTTGACTCTCTCCCACGCGAGTTAGAGGGGAGTGTGTTTAATTAGAGCGGGATCTTGGTAGAATAGGAGCGGACCCTGTTGTATACGGCACGTTAATTTCGTTTTTTAAAAAAAAAAAATAGAAAAATAAAAAATGACGGATATATCTTTTTGGTTTTTTACTATAAACTATACTCTTCGATAAAACATTTTACAAAATTATATCATTGGTCTAATTTTTACTTATCTTAATTAGGGGTGTCCACGGTTCGCTTCGGTTGGTTAGTAAGGTATTTTTATAATCGAACTGAATTCATCGGTTACTTATATAACCGAATGAATTGAACCGGTGTAATCATCCGAACCGAACTGAATATAATCAAAGTAATCGGTTTGGTTTGGTTACTTGTAACCGGTTCGGCTATACCTGTAAAACTTCTTAAAACAAGAATATTAAACTGAAAACTTCAATAGATCAATAATCAAATATAGTTTTCATTACTTCATACACTAACCTTCATTCATTTTTAATACTATTAAATCCAAATATTCAACTCAATAACAATAATTAATAATAAAAAATAAAAAATAAAAAAATGGTTTGTAATCGGTTCGAACCGATTACAGAGTTATTGAGAAAAATAACCGAACCGAAAATGGATTATTAAAAATAACCGAACTGATTATAATTGGTATATTAGAAATATCGACCGAATCAGTTCGGAAGTAGTTCTAGGTATGGACAAGCTACTGATCATGTACTGTGATAACAATGGGGCGATAGCTAATTCTAAATAACCAATGAGTCACAAGAGGGGCAAGCACATTGAGAGAAAATATCATCTTGTAAGAGAGATCATGCATCGATGGAATGTGACTGTTAAGAAGATAGCTTCATATCAGAACATGGCTGGTCCTTTTACCAAGACACTTCCTGCGAAGTCATTTGAGGGTCATGTGCGTAATATGGGCTTGAGAGAGAAGTTGCATTTGCTTTAGGGTAAGTGGGAGATTGTTGAACATGGTACCCTCAAAGCATGTGTTTAGACATTTTTAATATGAATTTAATGAAATTACATTTTCCTTATAATTGTTCTTTTGAATAGTATTGAATAATTTATATATAAATATCGAAAAATTTCATATGCATTAATGAGACTATGATCTTGTATAAGTACGAGATGATTAAGATCTAGATAATGAATAAAATAGTCCGCAACATATTAAATTATGTTAATGAATGGTTGCTAATACAATTCACTAAATATTATGAAATGTATGTAATCTAGATCCGGATCATTAATGTGGGTAGACATCTCAGTGAATGTACTTTATATAATTAGATTATATAGGACATGACCGATGTGGATTGATATTTTTATTAATTTACCGTTTATCATAAAGATTTAATACACATCAAAACTGATGTTTCATATGTAGATCAGCATGAATCCTGAGTAATCATGAATTCAAATGAATGTCTACTGGATCTTTTGATTCACTCGTTAAGGTTTGTTTGTAAAATAGGCTACTGACTTTTGTTTTGGAGATTCAGTGACGTGGATGGCTGTGAACATGATCTTACAAGATTTGGAATTCAAGATTTTCTAACGGATCGTATATTAGTTCACTTAGGTGTTAATTTTAGAACTGAATAGTTATTGAGCTCAAATTTATAATATGATTGTAAATTGATCACTCATTAGTGAATTAATGGTACTTAAAGATTAATATGTAATTAGAATGGTAAAATAGATCAACCAAATCAAATCATTATCTCATAATGATTTAATATTATTTAATTTCATAAATCAAATATTCTGTCTCATTTATCAATCAACACAAAATTAATTGTACTTACAGATCAATACGTAATTAGAATGATTTGATTTGGTTTATCTAATATGTTAATTAATAGATAAGATAATTGATTGAGAGATCAGATATGTTAATTTTGAATTAACTAATATCTAGATATTTATCTGATTAAAATAAATAATAAATTTAAAAAATTACCACGTGGCATATTCGACTGCACACGTCAATCACTGATTTTGAATCAGAGATTGATAAGGATTATTGTAGTGTCACGTGACACTACAGTGGACACGTGGCACACTGTGGTGCATTACTCCACTACAGTGCTGCCATGAGTCATCAATGATGTGAGGCACTGTGGCTCTTCACGCACAACACTGCAGTGTTGCTCAATTGCAGTGTGTCCCACTTTAATGTCATGAGTCATCAGTCTCGTCAATCACTGATTTTCAAAATTAACTTATCTGATCTCCCAATAAATTATCTAATCTGTTAATTAACAGATTAAATAAATCAAATCAAATCATTATCTCATAATAATTTAATATTATTTAATTTTATAAATCAAATATTTTGTCTCACTTATCGATCAACACAAAATTAGTGGTACTTAAAGATCAATATGTAATTAGAATGATTTGATTTGGTTATCTAATCTATTAATTAATAGATAAGATAATTGATTGGGAGTTCAGATAAGTTAATTTTTAATTAACTGATATCTAGATATTTATCTTATTAAAATAAATAATAAATTTAGAAAATTGTCATGTGGCATATTGGACTGCCACATGTCAATAATTGATTTTCAATCAGAGATTGATATGGCAACTGTAGTGACACGTGGCACTACAATGGACACGTGGCACAATGTGGTGCATTACGGCACTACAGTGCTGCCATGAGTCATCAGTGCCGTGAGGCACTGTGGCTCTTCATGGTATGACACTTCTGTGTTGCTCAATTGCAATATGTCCCACTATAATGACACATTTGTAATTAGTTTATTAATTTGTGTAAATCCTTAAAAAATATTATGAGCCTTGACCTAGAAAATATATATTTATATTATTTTATTGGTCTCAATGCTATAACTGTAATCATTGTGCTATTGTGTAAGTTAAGGTTAATCAAAGATTTCTGTGAGTTTTCCTAATTCTCTTCGGTTCGGAAAAAATATGCACAGCCCTAATCCTAACTCATTATTCATCTTCCCTTCACTTTTTCTTTTTTTTTCCCATTGCTTTTCTTACACATTGGCTCGCGCTATCTCTCTCTCTCTTCATATGATATCTTTATCTCTCTCACTCCTAGAAACTCATTTTCTCCAAAATTAAATACAACAAAATAGGTTTTGTTAACTTTTGTAGATTTTGTTAACATTTATTAATTTTAATTGATTTTGTTAATTTTTGTGGTTTTTGTTAATTTTGAGAGAGAACGTAGAAAGAGAGAGAGAAAGACAAAACATAGAGCGTAGAGAGATAGAGAGAACGTTGAGAAAGAGAGAGAACGTCGAGAGAGATGGGGTACACGACTCCCGTGTACCAATCGTGTAGTCTACAATATTGTTACACGATGTCTGTGTACATATCGTGTAGTCTACATGATAACTACACGATGTTCGTGTATCCATCGTGTACACTACACTTGTAATATATTTAATTTTATATATTTATTTAAATTTAATACATATGGATGTTGAGTGTTGAAGAAGAATGAATTGACATTTGATTTGATGTTGTGTAAGAAAGATATTGGGGAAAGAATGAAAAAATGTAAGTGGATTGTGGACCATGGGTACACGATCGCCGCGTAGACATCGTGTACACTATACGTGTAATTTATTTAATTTTATATATTTATTTAAATATAAATAAATATTGATGTTGAGTGTTGAAGAATAATGAATTGATATTTGATTTAATGTTGTGTAAGAAAAGAATTAGGAGAAAAAAATGAAGAAAACATAAGTGGATAATGGGCGATGGGTACATGATCGTTGTGTAGTGTACATGATAATTACACGATCGTCATGTTGTCATCGTGTACACTATGCATTTAATATATTTGATTTTATATATTTATTTAAATAAAAATAAATACGATGGTTGAGTTTTGAAAAAGAATGAATTGACATTTAAATTGATATTGTGTAAGAAAAGTATTGGGGTGAAAGAATGAAGAAAAAGTAAGTGGATGGTGGGTCATGGATACACTATCACTACACGATCATCGTGTAGTATACACATAGTCGTGTAGATATCGTGTATTGTACACGATGGCTACGCGATCGTCGTATAGATGTTGTGTAGTGTACATGATGTATACACAAGTATCGTATAAACTACACCATGGGTTCACGGGTATCGTGTAGTTATCGTGTAGACTACACAATTGGTACACGGGAATTGTGTAGCCATCCTATAGACTACACGATGGGTACACGAGCGTCGTGTACCCCCTTTCTCTCGACATTCTCTCTCTTTCTCAATGTTCACACTCTCTCTACTACATTATGTCTTTCTCTCTCTTTGTACGTTCTCTCTCAAAATTAACATAACAAAACTTACAAAAATTAACAAAACCCATTAAAATTAACAAATATTAACAAAATCTATAAAAAATTAATAAAACCCATTAAATCTAACAAAAACTCATTTGTTGTGTTTAGTTCGAGAGAAAGTAAGTTTCTAGGAGAGAGATAGATGAATATGAAAGATGAGTGGAGAAAGTGTCGGTCAATGTGCAAGATGAGCAATGACGAAAAAAGAGAAAAGCCCTTTTTTCTTTGACGTTTGTGTCGAATAAATCTAGTCGTCCATATTCATTATGGACAATTGAGACTAGGAGATCCATTTTTGTGTTTAACTACTTCTTCATAGCTTAGTTGGGGAGAGTTACTTGGGTTAAATCTCACTAACATAACCGTCTCTTAAACGATCTAAATCTGGGTTATATTAAGGTGAAACAACACTTGAAAAAGAGGTTGAGTGTTGAACAATAATGAATTGACATTTGATTTGATGTTGTGTAAAAACGTATTGGGGAAAACTGAAGAAAAAATAAGTGGATTGTGGGCCATGGGTATATGATGGCTACCCGATCGTCGTGTAGTGTACACGATGACAACACGATCACCATAATCATCGTATAGACTATACATGTAATATATTTAATTGTATACGTTTATTTAAATATAAATAAACATGGAGGCTAAGTGTTGGAAAAGAATGAATTGGTATTGGTTTTGATGTTGTGTAAGAAAAGTATTGGGAGAAAGAATGAAGAAAAAGTAAGTGGATGGTGGGTCATAGGTACACAATGGCTACACGGTCGTTGTGTAGTATACACGATATCAACACGATCGTCGTATAGATATTGTATAGTGTACACGATGAATACAAAAGCATCCGTGTAGCCATCGTGTAGACTACACATTATGTACAAGGGCATTTTGTATCCATCCTATAAACTACACGATGACTACACGGCATGTATCCGTCTCATAAATTACACAATGAGAACACGTGAATCGTTTATCCATAATGTATCCATCCTATAGACTACACGATAGGTACACAGTCATCGTGTATCCATCATTTATTTAAATATAAATAAAATGGAGGTTAAGTATTGAAAAATAATGAATTGACAATTAGTTTGTTCTTGTGTGAGTAAAGTATTGGGGGAAAGAATGAAGAAAAAGT
The DNA here is from genome assembly GCA_003255025.1 of Datisca glomerata. NCBI lineage: Eukaryota > Viridiplantae > Streptophyta > Magnoliopsida > Cucurbitales > Datiscaceae > Datisca > Datisca glomerata. Next base: position 550,831 of record QANY01005876.1, on the reverse strand, counting down.
AAGTGAATGATGGGTCATAGGTACACGATGGCTACATGATCATCATGTTGTCATCATGTAGTGTACACAATCGTCGTGTAGATATCGTGTAGTGTACAAGATGGGTATACAGGCATTGTGTTGCCATCGTGTAAACTACACAATGGGTACACGGGCATCATGTATTCATCATATAGACTACACGATGGGTACACGAGCGTCGTGTACCCCATCTCTCGACATTCTCTATCTTTCTCAATGTTCTCTCTCTTTCTATGCTCTACGTTCTGTCCTTCTCTCTCTCTCTATATTCTCTATCAAACTTAACAAAACTCACAAAATTTAACAAAACTAAAATTAACAAAACTTACAAAAATTAACAAATCTTAACAAAATCCACAAAAATTAACAAAACTCATTTGTTGTATTTAGTTCTGGAGAAAATGGGTTTCTAGGAGAGAGAGATGAATATGGCAGATGAAGAGTGAGAGTGTATGGGGCAGTGTGTAAGAAGTGCAATGGGAAAAAAAAGAAAAAGTAAAGGGAATGTTGGCTAGGAGTTAGAATAAGAAACATTTGACCGAGAGCATAATTTTATAAAATGCTTTATATAAAACTCTATTTTCGACGTTTGTGTCAAATAAGACTAGGAGATCCATTTTCGCGTTTAATTACTTTTTCATAGCTTAGTTGGGGAGAGTTACATGGGTACCAATCAACCATTGATAATATTTTTAATGGTCAGATCTCACTAACATAACCGTCTCTTAAAAGATCTAGATCCAGGTTATCTTAAGGCGAAACAACACTTGAAAAAGAGGTTGAATGTTGAAGAAAAATGAATTTGACATTTGATTTGATGTTGTATAAGAAAAGTATTGGGAGAAAAATGAAGAAAAAGTAAGTGGATGATGGACCATGGGTACACGATTGCTACACGATCGTCGCGCAGCCATCGTGCAGTGTACAAGATGACTACACGATCGCCATATAGTCATCGTGTACACTATACATGTAATATATTTAAAGGTATATATTTATTTAAATATAAATAAATATGAAGGTTGAGTGTTGAAAAGAATGAATTGACATTTGATGGTTGAGTGTTATATAAGAAAAGTATTAGGGGAAAAATGAAGAACAAGTAAATGGATGGTGGGCCAAAGGTACACAATCATCATTTAGTTATTGTGTAGTGTACAAGATGAGTACACATATATCGTGTAGACTATACCATGGGTACACGGAAAATGTATAGTCATCATATAAACTATATAATGGGTACACAAGAGTCATGTACCCCTCGCTCACGACATTTTGTCTCTTTCTCAACATTCTATCTCTCTCTACGCTCTACGTTCTGTCTTTCTCTCTCTCTCTCTCTCTCTCCACGTTTTCTCTCAAAATTAACGAAATTCACAAAAATTAACAAAAGTTACAAAAATTAACATTAACAAATGTTAACAAAATCCGCAAAAATTAACAAAACCCATTAAAATTAACTCATTTGTTCTGGAGAAAATAGGTTTCTAGGAAAGAGATATATGAATATGGAAGATGGAGAGAGAAAAAGTGAAAGGAAGGTAGGCTAGGGGTTAAGATAAGCAAAATTAGGTCAATGGTATAATTTTGTAAAATATTTTATAAAAGACTATATTTTAACAAAAAGCCCTATTTTCTTTGATGTTTGTGTCAAATAAATCTAGTCGTCGATATTCATTAAGGAGAGCTGAGACTAGATTTAAAATATTTTAACCATTAATAATTACACAAACATTAAAGAGTATATTTTAACAAAAAAACCCCATTTTCGTGCTTAATTACTTATTCATAGCTTAGTTCGGGAGAGTTACTTGGGTAACAATTAACCATTAATAAATTTTTAAGGGAAAATTGCAAGATTCACCACTTTTGGAGGGTAACACTACATAAATGTCCATTTTTTTTAATATTGCAGATATGGCATTTTTTTGACAAGTGGCATTGGCTTTGAAAAAATTTCCCTTTCTGCCATTGTCTTCCCACACCAATTCGTTATGTATGGATGATGAGATTCCATTGATATAGAGCCAATTCCAATAGACTTATTGGAGGGTCCATTGGCGTGCATCCAGTAGGAATTGAACCTACGAATTCGCCAATTATGAGTTGGGCGCTTTAACCATTCAGCCATGGATGCAAAGAGACTCAGCGAGTGAACTAGGTTTTGGTATTCCTTCTCGAGCTTCTATTTCTTCCGTTAAAGGAGATTCGGGAAAACATGGAATAGGAAGACATGTTTCCAAAACGAAGAAGATACGGGTTGAGAAGGGGAATTTAGCAAAGTTAGACAAGATTGGAATGGGCATAGGAACATGACATAGTTTTGGTCTCTAGGATTTTGAACAGCAGTCACGTCTTCCCCAAAGAGCTTCCGCCGCTTCATGCTCGTCGCTGCCTGCTCGTCACCTTTCTGTCTCTATTTTCCTTGTTGCGCGTTGTTGGTCGACGACCTCCCTTCCTCCCTCGCTGTTCTTCTTTGAGTTTTTAGAAAAAAATATAAATTAACTATTAGTGCGTTGTCAGGGTTAAAATTGGTTGTTTGTACATAATCTAACGTGTTGTTAATATTTCGTTCTTGGATCTAAGGTTTTTTCTACTTATTTATTAAATTTGAGATTTTTCTAGTATTTTTCGCACGGATTTTCTGGTTTTTTGCGTGGGTTTTCTAGGTTTCTTGATGAATTTTACAATTTTTTTCAAAAAATTGCAAGGCGTTGTGATACCAACATTAGGTACCGTACGTATCAAAATTAGATACCCTACATATCAAAATTATATATCATGCGGATAACTTCTTTTCAATGGAATCCACGTGTCATTTGCGCTACAGTACATGTGTGGGACCGCTACATACATACTATAGCATTTTTTTGGCCTTTTTCATTAAGGGCTTATTGATAAATAACTATTCATCCTCGTCCTTTTATTCTTAAAATCTAATCATTCCTGCAATTAAAAAAAATAGATATTTTACTACAAGAATTGCTCAAATGCGTCTTTCTTATAGTTATCCCTATTTTTAATGGTAAAATCTCACTAACATTCCATAACCGTCTTAAATGATCTAAATTCGGGTTATATTAAATAAGGCTTGAAAAAGAAAAATTGAAATATCCTTCATACGCTCCATTTAAGCGCGTGGAATTATCTAACGCTCTTAGGACGTGACGTGTACTAAAAGATGATAATAGTGTAGTAAAGTGGGTCCTCTTTTTTCTTTTTAAAGAAAAGGTCAAGTGGGATCTCACTCGTGAGCAGAAGGCCGCAAAAAATGAACGGCAAGATTAAAGCCACGTAACGATATGATACTGTACATGCGTCCACTTATATATTAACATGCTCCTTCACCTATCTAAAACTGAATTCCTTGACCATTTGGACAACATAACCTCCATCTGAGACAGAAAGCAGCTGCTCTCTCACTCCCTCTGTATGTGGGATGGAGGCGTACAACAACACCCACAGTAACAACAACAATAACAACATCATCGCGCCGTTCATTATGAAGACTTATGACATGGTGAACGATCCAACGACAGACAGTTTGATCAAATGGGGTAAAGGCAACAACAGCTTCATCGTCATCGACCCATTGGAATTCTCCCGGCAACTCTTACCTGTTTATTTCAAGCACAACAACTTCTCCAGCTTTGTTCGCCAGCTCAATACCTATGTATGTTCAATTTATAAATGAACCCACAAATTAAAACTAAATTGTAATACGAATTTCACTCAATTACTTGGTTTGTTTCTCTGATTTTGGGTTTTTTTGTAGGGATTTAGGAAGGTGGATCCGGATAGATGGGAATTTGCGAATGAATGGTTTCTGAGAGAGCAGAAGCAGGTACTGAAAAACATAGTCAGGAGAAAACAGAGCAGGAATTCGATTTTCCAAGTGAAATACGAGGAGCAAGATGAAGAGGACATATTAATGGAGATTGCAAAGCTAAGGGGGGAGCAGAAGGCGTTAGAGGAAGAGCTTGAGGGGATGAACAAGCGTCTTGAGGCTACAGAGAGACGGCCGCAGCAGATGATGGCGTTTCTCAATAAGGTCGTCGATGACCCGGAAATTCTTTCGCGGATGATGCGTGAAAGAGACTGCAATGAAAGGCGGCTAGCGGAGAAGAAACCTCGGCTATTGATATCGTCCACTTCTGCCTCTTCTTCGGAGATGGCGGCATTAGCGACGCCTCCTCTGGTTAAGGTGGAAGTGGAAGAAGAGGGAATTCCGGTGGTGAATTCTTCGCCTGACTCTGGTTTTCATATTGATAATCTTTGTCTTTCCTCGCCGTCGCCATCGACAGAGACTATATCTCCGGTGTGGTGGAACATGGGCGGTCAGGGCCAGGCTGTGATGGATAGACATGGGTTTGTGCAAGAGTACTCTTATGGGTACGCCGCCATTCCTAGCCCGTTAACATCAGACTCTGGCGGTCGTTTGAGCGACTGTATGGCTGTGTCACCGCCGGGAAGTATTGTTTCAGGTTATGATAATGGCGGTGGGAGTTTAAGCTATTTTGCAGAAACGGTAGCAGAGGTGGAGGCGAATAAACTACCGCCTTATCCGTTTTCTCTGTTTGGAAATGGGTTTTAGTTAGTGCTTCACAATATTTATCTTGGATACTATCTTTTCTATTAAAATTTTTATGGTTTTCTTACGATCTTTTTTTATCTTTTCTATTATTTATCTTAAATTTTGGGTCCTTTCTTTTTATTTATTAAACAGAAAAATAAAAGAGTTAATTACGTGCTTAAATCTTATACCCTTCTTTATGTTTAAATTACATGTCATTAGTGAGAGGGAAAAAAAGATACTCAAAAGTGTAAATATTTGTAGAAGATATTATATATAATCCAACATCCAATTGGTCGTCTACTTTGCATAATCTGAAAGAGAAAATGAAAACTATTTTAATCGAGATAAAATTTTAAGGAAAATTTTTCTCACACCCATATACTATAATTTATTTAAATTATACAGATAATTCTCTAGTTTGTTCTCCCTGCATATTATATTTCATTGATAAAAAAACACATAATCATTAAATTTTAAACGAGCACCATTTGAATAATACTTAATATCAAAATTATTCATCATTTTATTTCAATAAGATAATTTTTTAATATTCAGACTAGAAAATGATTGGATAGGAATAACTTGTGTTTCGGGTTAGCAAAGTAACCGCAACCTTTAAGAATCATTAAGAGACGCATTTAAATTACCAAGAGGAGAAGGTTTCACTAATTGATGGTTTGCTACTCTTTTACGAGTAGGGTGGTGAACAGACATAAAACCATGTGCAGAGAACGGGGATCCTTCAAGAAGCTCACAGAAGCAGGAACGGGCGGAGCCGTGGTATACCCATGCCATCTCCAGACGTCAGTCTCCTCGGGAATCCCCCGAGAACCAGCAGATGAAAGAGCTGGCCTCCGAGCAGACGGGGGACGAGAGGGAGAAACTTCTTCTCGTGCTGAAGTGTCCTAGGCTTCAGGGCATGAGGATCAGATTAACCAGGGGGTCGAACAACAACAGGAACGAGAGTGGGAGTTGGAAGTGCAGTAGCATCGGGGGCGCTATCAGAGGTGTTAGCGGCATCCCTTCTCAGGCAGACGTTCCTATCCCCTCTAATAGTTCCCCATAAGTTTCTTCGGTAGCCTTCGACATCTACAATTGCTCGTGAGTAAAGCAGAATAATGTGCCTTGATCTTTGGCTTCTCTCTGCTACAGGAACGGGGGAGTAGGCAACGTCGTTCTACCTCCTAGAATTGAGGAGTTCTCTCCAATCCCTTTCTGGGCAGTTATAGGCAGTTTGGGGGTGAGAGACCTTTTGTTTAAATTATTATCTACATTAAAAAGGAAATGGTTAGTAAAAAAATAGAGAGAAAAGAGAGACCGAAGCTCCGGCTACCTACTGGAAAGATCCCCATATCCTATCCCAATTTCCGCCAATCAAGAGGGTCCTATCTACCCAGCCTCTATCTCCCATCGGGAGATCAGTGACTAAACCTCTCATTTTCTCGCTAGCACGGGGAGCCAAGTAGTAAGACGTGCCACACTTCTTAACAATGTACATGACATGAATTTCGTCTACACATATGTTGAGGTTATGCCTCCTGTTTAAGGCTTCCATCCCAAAAAGAATTATGTATGTGTTAGGAGTGTATTGGGAAGGGGTGAGGTAGAAAGTGTAACAAATTTCTCCAAAGAGGAGGGAGAATGGGAGTTTTAATCCTAAAGCTATATACATAGCGACCATGGTAATTTGATACTGGGGATTGTAGGGGAAATACTTAGGTATCTCATCCCCCAAATCGTAAATGACATCTGAGGGGAAGGCGTATTTATGATGGTCCATAAAGCGGTTGAACTCGTCCCACTTCCTAACCGATGGAACAGTGACCTTAAACTCTGTTTCTCCCATACCTGATGAAGAAACCCCCGAGAAGAAGAAAGGAACATAAAAGGAGCAACTATGGAGGAAAATAAATGGGACTTACAGGGAACGGAGTGTGGGCAGGAACAAAACAAGGAAGACAAAGATTTTAAAAAGACTCTACGGACGCGGAAAGGAAATGAAATTCAATTTACGGATTTGAAAGAAATCAAAAGTGCAATCCATTATGAAAAAGAAAAGGCGTGGAGTGCAATAGGCGCATAGGGACGAGATGTTTGAAATGACAATGTCAGCCATCATTCGCAACGGATAAATGACGAATTGACTGTTGGAAATAGAAGGAGGCGTGTCTTGAAAACTCGAACTACCCGAGAGCGTGGCTACGATTGATTTGGCGATTGAAAGACTAACAAATGCGACAATGAAAGGAATGGATGGAGTGAAGGGTCCCACACCCGACAAAAGATCCAACGAGTTTGGGTGGGATCCTATGATTATAATGAAACCTCCAAAAACATAGGAGGGAGGAGGATCATTCCCATCCTATAGGGGATAGGATGACCATTCCCCTCGTTTTACTATTTCATTGACAAAATTTATTCTATTTACATCGAGTGGCCTATAAAGGCTTGGGTAATGAACGAAGGGAATCCAATCTTGAATACAACTAAAAAACATTACTCAGTGCATTGACTACTCTCTCTCTCTCTCTTTCACTCTCATTGAGAGACGAAAGAAAAACTTGAGAAACCCATCCCTGAAATACTAAATATTCCTAGAACCTGATCAGACACATCCTTGAATGAAGACAGCGGGATTAGAAACGAAGGCGATCATGTGGATCAACCAACTCCACTCATAGAAATGCTACAAACAATCCTAAATGGAATGCAGAAATGGAAATGAGAAACACCGAGGCACTGCACAAAGTATGGCAAACTGTCCATGACCAAATTAATACGTTTCAACAAGAGCTGGCAAGGACACGTGCTGAAGTCAGTCAAAAGGTGAATAACGAGGAATGAGAAATCCAATCGGGGGCAACATGAAAGATGTTAGACAAGAGAACCACGAGGACAGTAGGAACGTACAAAATGAGGAGGTAGAAGTCCAATCCCAAAACCACGTGAAGGAGGCCAGGGGAGAAGCTCACCAGTCCGGGTCATAACAAAAAAGGCGGTGGAGGAATTATTGGACTGGAAAATGATGGAGATGAGAAACCTGGGAAGTACGAGAAGGACCAAACTCGAATCCCTCACCCGTACTCTGTTAAGTCCTAAGACCATGACGGCACCTGTACCTAAAAGTTCGTGGCCCCCAAATTTAAATTTATGAATGAAAAACAGACCCTGTAGAGCACCTCCAATGATTCAGACAAGTAATAACGCTATATCAATACGAGGATAAATTAATGTGCAAGATGTTCCCAACCAGCTTGGATGGGATAAATTTGAAATGGTATCATTCCCTCCGTGTGCATTCGATTAATAATTTTACTATGATATCTTATGTCTTCCTAGAACAGTACTATACCTATCGAGTGTTGCGATGATCGAGTTGCCAGACTGGCCTTCCGACGGGGGTTAGATCCGAAACTCACCCTTGTTCGAAGATGTATCTAAAATAAAGTCATGGTCCATGGCAGAAACCTTCCAGCGGGTGCAAGCCAACAATACTCTAGAGGAAAGAGAAAAGAAGCCTACTGATGGCCGCCAAACGGAAGATTGAGGAGTCAATAAAACAAGAAAGAAGTTCAAAATCTAAAAGGAAAAAGTCTGACAGGAATTAAAGAAAATACGGGAGAAGCGGCAACCAATAGAGAATAAGATATCGAAGGAGGGACTCAGACAGGGTACATCTGAGAGATAAGGTCTAAACATCGCTAACCATGCCATTGAACCAGATCCTGGATATGATCAAAGACATGCCTTGGCTCAAGAGACCGACCCTACTTACAAAAGAACCAAGCTACAAGGATAAAGGTAAAAGCTGCTCCTTTTACAGGAGCAGCGGACATTGCATAAGGGATTGTTTCCGCTTAAGGATTGCATCAAACAACTTATCAAGGATGGGTAACTCCTTCAGTTTGTGAAAAAAGAAGAAGAACATAAATGGGAAACAAAAAAGGATAATCACGGGGGAGATAAGAGAGACAACGGGAAACAACCCCTCCGCATCGTCGACACGGTTATTGCACTCATAGAACACGAGGAAGGAAAGAAAGATCTACTATAAAACACCAATGTTGTAAAAGCACCTAGAAAAACCCCCAAGAGTCAGCGGGAATCCATCACTGGTATTCGATGATCTGGACTTGGAGCATGACGGGCATCATAATGATGCTCTTGTCATTTCGATACAAGTCAGCAATTGCTTGCTAAGGCGAGTCCTAGTGGACGATGGAAGTGCAATGAATATTTTATACCAGGCAACCATTGATAGGCTGCAATGGAGCCATCAGCTACTCAGAAGGAACCCTTGTCCTCCCAGTGAATACAGACCCCTTCAACTATATGACAGAGTTAATGACACTGAGCACACGTCCTGGTACAATGCTATCTTGGGAAGAACTTGGCTCCACAAAATGAAAATCATCCCTTCAACTTTCTACCAAGTACTAAAATACCCGACACTAGAGAGGGTTAAAATGATAAGAGGAGATCAAGCCACTACCCGCAGCTGCTCTGTAACTTCTCTGGAATCCGTCAAGAAGAGGGCAATGGAAAAGAAAGGAGGTAAGTGACCCATAAATTTATAGGAATCACAGAGAGATAGGAAGACGACCTGATGTACGAGGCAGGGAAAGAAACGAAACTTATTTGCTTGAAGGAACCCAGAAGACGACAAATGTTGGTACCCATCTCGAAAGAAGTGAAAAAGAAAATTTAGTGAAATACTTTAGGGAAATCAATGATTTGTTCACAACTACGGCATATGAGATGCTAGGCATCCCCGAAGAAATCATCTATCATAAGTTGAATATGGATCCCGCTGTGGAGCTAGTAAAGTAGAGGAAGAGGAGCTTTGCCTTGGAACAGAATCAAATAATCAAGGAAGAAGTCGAAAAAGTCTTGGCAGCAGGTTTTGTTCGAGAAGTGGACTACCTAGAGTGGTTAGCCAACGTGGTAATGGTGCGAAAGAAAAGTGGAAACTAGAGAATATGTGTGGACTTCACCGATTTGAATAAAGCCTGCCCCAAAGATGAATATTTGCTGCAATGATAGATTAGATGGTTGATGTCACTTCGGGACAAGAGTTACTCAGCTTTATGGATGCGTACTCCAGATACAATAAGGTGAAAATGTTCCAACCATATTAAGAAAAAATGTCCTTTATTACTGAATATAGTACCTACGGTAATAAAGTTATGTCGTTTGGACTAAAATGTAGGTGCTACCTATCAAAGACTGGTGAACAAATTCTTTCATGAACAGATCAGGAAAAGCATGAAAGTCTATATAAACGACATGTTGGTCAAAATCCAAAAATGGGAGGACCATATTTGAGATCTCTAAGAATCCTTTGCAGGTCTAAGAGAAAACTCCATGAAACTAATTCTAGAAAAGTGTACGTTCAGGGTAGCTGCGGGAAAAATCCTTGGGCACCTGGTGACGCAGCGGGGAATTGAAGTAAACCTGGACCAAGTGAACCCAATTATGGGGATGAAATCCCCGTGAAATTGAAAATAGATACAAGGGTTAACGGAAAGGTTGGCCGCTCTGAATAGATTCATCTTAAGGTCTACGGACAAATATAAACCGTTTTTTGAAAAGTTGAGAAGGAATTCTAAAGACGCATGGCGAGGAATGTGAAGAAACTTTCAGCGAAATTAAGGAATACCTGACAACGCCACCTTTACTCTCTAAGCTAGTACCAGGTGACTAGCTCCTACTGTATGTTTCCATTTTGACGGTCGCCGTTAGTACCGTTCTCACCAGGGAGGAGGAAAGAAAGTAGAAGCCTGTGTACTTCATCGGTAAAAGGTTTGTAGCGGCTGAGGTAAGGTATAAACATATGGAGAAGTTAGTGCTGGCCATTGCGACTGCTGCACAAACTACTTTCAGGTACATAGCATCAGAGTGTTAACAGATTCACCTATCAAGAGTCTCTTGCACTCTCCAGAGGTAAGCGAGAGAATGGTGAAATGGTCGATTGAACTAAGCCAGTATGACATTCATTATGACCTCAGAATGTCAATCAAAGGGAAGGCACTAGCAGTCTTTGTTGCAGACTTCACTAAAAGAGAAGTCAGAGGGGGACCTCGCGAAGAATTGAGAACGTGCCTTGGAAATTATACGTTAATGGTTATTCAAATAAAAAATGAGCAGGAGCATGGATGGTGATATAAGCTCCCTTTAAAGAAACATTGGAGCATTCCATCTCCTTCAGATTCAATGCGTCAAACAATGAAGCAGAGTATGAAGCACTAATAGTGGGTGTGACTCTGCTATGGGAATTTGAGGTAACATATGTAAAGGTGTTATGTGATTCCATGATAATCGTGAAACAGGTCACGGGGGATACATAACAAAAGATGAAAGAATGATAAGCTACCTACAACGGGAAAAACACCTCCTAAACACGTTGAAAGGCTACCAGATCCAACAGATCTCGAGAACTGAGAATGGGCATGCTAACGCACTGGAGGACCTAGGATCATCATTGCAATTCCCGTACAAGAGGAACGTTTCCCGTGGAGTTTCTAGAGAGATCAAGTGCCTCACTCCCATGGAATGACAACTGATATCGAAGTAGAAGGAGAACCCAGTTGGTATAAAGTGATGAACGGAGGGTACTACTGGTCGATGATGCACCATGACGCTAAGTAGTATGCGAAGAAATGCGATAACTGTCAGCGCTTTGCACCTAAGTTCTGAAATGTGGCTCAACTAAAAAAATACTTAGTGTAAAAATTCTAACATTCATTATAGAGAACACTTTTTCGTTGGTTTTTTTTGTAGCGGTTTTCCACGTAAAAATTCTCGATGTTAAGTATCTCTTCTATGCTAAAAACTACAACGAAAATAAGGGCATAAAGTCCTTTGGAGGGACATTTCATAAATTCTACTCTCAGAAATAAATAAGGGCATAAAGTATTTGGGAGGGGCAGTTCATAAGTCCTACTCTCATAAGGAAATAAGGGCATAAAAGTCCTTGGGAGGGGCAGTTCATAAGTCTTATTATCAGAAGAAAATAAGGGCATAAAGCTCTTGTGATGGACAGTTCATAAGTCCTACACTCAGAAGAGAATAAGGGCATAAAATATTTGGGAGGGGCAGTTCATAAATTATACTCTCAAAAGGAACTAAGGGCATAAGATTCTTGGAAAGGGCATTCCATAAGTCCTGCTCCCAAAATAAATAAAAAATCTTCTGAAGACAGGCGAAAATAGAGGAACAAACTGAACGAAAAATGAACTAGACAAATTAAAAAAGTTGTGAAAACAAGTGGCTCGACCAAACGGGAACGGGCCCGCTCTATGGCGTCATGAATCAACCAAACCAAACTCTACTCTTCAAGCAAACATAAAAGGGGATGAGTACGGGTAAAACAGGTAACTATAGAAATAAGAAAATTTCTAGTAAGTGTTTTAAAAAAGGAACCACTTGCTAAAATATTTCTCTGAATTCTTTAAGTTTGAGAAAAGGACAGAATAAAATAGAAGCATGAGATCATTGAAGTATTGAAAAAAGGAAACCTGATAGAAGAAACAGTGAAACAAACTTTCTCATTAAACTTCAGAAAAATACAAATAAAAGTACATGATAAGGAAAAAGTACATAGAAACGTAAAATGCAAGGAAACTAAACTAAGACTCCTCTTTGGGAGTGCCTACGCAGGAGGGTCAGAAGCGGGAACAAGAACGGCAGGTTCAGGATTGGCAGGGCCGTCAGGAAGGTCAACAAGAAGCATATAGGGAGCCTTGTCAGATTTGGCATCATGGTAACCTGCACTATAGGCCATACCACAGCCTGATCAACAATGGCCTGATACTCAACCTCAAGTTCAGTTTCCCACTCACCAACGTTATTGAAATGTAGACGACAACTTCTCTTCTACCTGAGTCAGTTTCCCTTCGACAACGGACAAGTTCTCCCCACTGATCTCAGCAGTCCTCTCTGACTCCCTCAGAGACTCCTCCAAACTCACCCGCTCAGCCAAAACGGCATCCAACTCTTCAATGAGACAAGTAGCGACCCCTTAAAGCATGACCTCCACCTTCCCTAGATGATCCTGTTAAGCAAGAACGACACCATAAGACTTGTTGATCTCCTGCATTTTCGTCCTGAATCCTACCATTTCCAGCTCCATGGAGCGAATGTCCTTCTAGAGCTCGTTGTGATAAGTCACTAGAAAAACCTCCAAGTGTTATTTAACAGAAAAGAATAAATGAAAGTGGAAAGAGATGAAATCAAAGAAAGTAAAAAGTTATCGGCATCAAACTATGCCTAAGGCTGACAATATTGCCATTAACATACATCTGGCGGAGGGCAGCCATGTCACAGAAGTAGGAACAGGCTGAGCCGTTGTATATCGATACCATCTTAAAACATCAGTCTCCTCGCGCATCCCCCGAGAACCTGTATACGAAGGAGTTTTCCACCGAGCACACGGGGGATGAGGGGGAGAAACTTCTTCCCGCCCTGAAGCGTCCTTGGCTGTAGGGTAGGAAGATCAGATAAAGTAGCGGGTGGAACAACAGCAAGAACATGAGCGGGAGATGGCTGTGCATCAACATCGAGGGCGCTACCAGCGATGTTAGCGGCCTCTGTTCTTGGGCAGACATTCTTGTCCCCACCAATCATTTGCCATAAGTTTCTCAATAGGTGCTTCAACATCTCCAACTGCTAGTGAGAAAAGTGGAATAACGCACCTTGATCTTCAGCTTCTTTCTGATCTGCTTCCCGTTCTTTCTCTTCTTCGTCTTCTTCCTTTTCATCCTGCTCAGACTCAAAAGACCCAGAAGAATTGGACACCACGACATGGCGGAAAGAATGAACGGGGATGGCTCAGGGAATCTCTGAAGTGAAAGAAGGAGCAACGGTATCTACTATGGGAACAGGGGCGTAGGCAGCGTCGATCTGCCTCCTTGGATCGAGGAGATCTCTCCAATCCCGTTCTGGGAAGTGATAGGTAGCGGAAATTCATACGACTATGTCTTCGGGGATGAAAGACCTATTGTTTGAATTCTTATCTGCATAAAAGAAGGAAAGGGTCAGTAAAAAAAAGAGAGAGAAAAGAAAAGGGAAAAGAGAGATCGGAGCTTCAGCTACTTACTGAAAGATCCCCAGATCCTAGGGGCAATCCACTGGCCATCACTGCCCCAGTCCCCACTAATCAGGAGGCTCCCGTCTTTCCAGTCTTTATCTCCCCTTAGGAGATTAGTGACTAAACCTCCCCATTTCTCACTAGCACGGGGAGCCAAGCAGTAAGATGTGTCGCGCTTCTTAACAATGTACACGGTATAAATTTTGTCTACACCTATATTGAGTTTATGTTCCCTGTTTAAGTTTTCTATCCCTAAAAGAATTATGTATGTGTTAGGAGTGTATTGGGAGAGGGCGAGGTAGAAAGTGCCAAAAAATTCTTGAAAGAGGGGGGGAGAATGAGAGTTTTAATCATAAAGAAATATACATAGGGGCCATGGTGATTTGATAGCGGCGATTTTGTCCCACTTCCTAACCCATGGAACAATGACCTTAAACTCTGTCTCTCCCATAATTGATGAAGAAACCCCCGAGAAGAAGAAATGAACAGAAAATGAGAAAAAAATGGAGGAAAAGAAATGGGACTTACAAGGGATGGAATGTGCGCAGAAGCGAAATGAGGCAGAGGAAGACTTTAAAAAGACTCTACGGAAGGAAAAAAAGAAGAAGACTGAGTCTCATTGCTTACAGGGAAACAAGCCATTAGCTGCAAGTAGATTTACAAGATCAAGCATAAAGCAGATGGCTCGGTAGGGAGATACAAAGCTATATTAGTAGCTAAAGGATTCCTTCAAAAAGATGAAGTCGAACCCCTTAAAGAAGAAATGAAATCAGCTCTAAGGCTAGGAGTTCTATGTTTAGGTTGAGGGTTGAGGAGAGTCCTTTTAGTTAATCTTAGCTGCTACCCTACTTATCCCAGCTCTAAAGGCACCTACTGGCTCGATAGCTCAAGTTGAGTCGACTGTGATTCTTCTTGTTCCGCTATGAATGTCTCGGAAGGCCCTCGCTCTAAAGGGGAAGCTTGATGGCAGTTATCCTGCTCTTTCTGAGAGAATTAGAATGAGATTGGTGTGGTTCGCTAGCTCTTTCTTTTGAGACAAATTAATTCCGAATAAAGGAAGGCAGAAAGGCAAGGGAGTAAGGAGAGGGCGACTCAAGCCAAAGTGTGTGTGTTGTGTTTTTATCGCACCCCCTAAACATATAGGAAGAACTGCTAAGAACAAGACTTTGCTAACCTTTCAAAAAGGGAATGAAATTCAATTTACAGATTTGAAAGAAAAGTACAATCAGTTCTAAAAAAGAAAAGGCGTGGAGTGTAGCATGCGCATAGGGACGATACATTTAAAATGACAATGTCAGCCATCATTTGCAACGGTCAAATGACAAAATGACAGTTGGAAAGAGAAGGAGGCATGTCTTGAAAACTTGCACCACCCTAGAGTGGGGAGGCAAAGCGACGCATGTTATAACTAAGAATGTGTTCTGAAAATGTATGATTTGCAATGAGAATCGAGAACAAGAAGTAGGAACGACGTGAACCAGTGATAAAATGGCATTCCTGAGAAACGCGTTAGACAAGGCAATGATATTATATGTTTTTTATAATTTAATGTATCTATTTTTTCTGCGCGTTATTGATTTTTGCAGGGGTAAAAAGATGAAAAATGATGAAACTACCAATCCCCTGTCAAGACACGCCCATAGTGCATTCGTTACATTTCAACGAATTGAAATTCATTGAATGTATTATGGGGAAATGAACAGGCATAAAACTTGCACAATGCCATGTGGACAGAAAGAGGTTAATAGGGAAGCACTGAGGAGATCTCCCCGCGCAAGAATGAGAAGGAGGAGATTTGAGTCACTAGAAAAGACCACGTGGTTGTGACTGATTTGGCAATTGAAAGACTATGAGATGAGACAATTGAAAGGAATGGATGGAGTGAATGGTCTCACACCTGAAAAAGATCCAACGAGTATGTGTGAGATCCTATGAGTGTAATAAAACCTCCAAAACCATAAGAGATAGGAGGATCATTCCCCTCCTATGGGAGAACGGGTGACAATTCCCCTTCTTTTACTATTTAATTGATAAAATTGTTATTCTATTTACACCAAGTTGCCTAAAAAGGCTTAGGTAATGAGTGAAGGGAATCCAATTTTGAATACCAAAAAAAAAACTTATTCAGTGTATTGACTAGTCTCTCTCTCACTCTCTAATCTCTTGGTCATTTTCGATAATCATTAACAAGATTTCATTGGTGTGGAGGAAAAAATCCTTTACAAGCGGGTCATATAATTCCCTGTCCTACCTCATACCGGCATTTCTTTTGTCACTATCTTACAAAATGATCTCTCTAAATTCCATGAGTTTTTAACTCATCCACAAATAAATAATGATTTTTATTTGTAAATTAATTAATTAATCACTAAATTATTAACATATTACTTAATTAATTATTAATTTCTATAACACAATTACTCAGGTACAATGTCAATAAAGTGATATGATATTGGGGATATCATAGGGGCCAGGGTGATTTAATATTGGGGATTTCATCTCGCTTCCTAACCAGTGGAACAATGACCTTAAACTCTGTCTCTCCCATATTTGAGGAAGAAACCCCCAAGAAGAAGAAATGAACAGAAAATGAGAAAAAATGGAGGAAAAGAAATGGGACTTACAGGGGATGGAGTGTGCACAGAAGCGAAATGAGGAAGACAAAGACTTTAAAAAGACTATACGGACGCGAAAAGGAAATAATATTCAATTTACAGATTTGAAAGAAAAGAAAAACACAATCAATTCTAAAAAAAGAAAAGGCGTGGAGTGCATTAGGCGCATAGAGATGAGACGTTTGAAATGAAAATGTCAGTCATCATTCGCAATGGTCAAATGACAAAATGACAGTTGGAAAGACAAGGAGGCGTGTCTTAAAAACTCGCACCAACCTAGAGCAGGGAGGCGAAGTGACGCACGTAATAACTAAGAGCGTTTTCTGAAAATGCTTGATTTGCACCGAGAATCAAGAATGAGTAGGAGGAACGATGCGGACCAGTGACAAAATGGTGTTCGAAACACGTCAGATAAGGCAATGATATTATATGCTTTTTATAATTTAGTGTACCTATTTTTCTGCGCGTTATTGATTTTTGCAGGAGTAAAAAGATGAAAAAGGACGAAGCTGCCAATCCCCTGTTAAGACACACCCAGAGTGCATTCGTTACATTTCAACGAATTGAAATTCATTGAATGCATTAGGGGGAAAATGAATAGGCATAAAACCTGCACCATGCCACGTGGACAGAAAAGGTCAATATAGAAGCGATGAGGAGATCTTCCCACTCAAGAACGGGAAGGATGAGATTTGACTCACGAGAAAAGATCACGTGGTTGCGACTAACACTGGCTGACCTTTCTCCTCCTATAAAAAACTCAAAACAATAAGAGTGTTTATGAACCCCATAAAAATTCCTTTTAAAAGTTAAAAAACTAAGCGGGGTGAATTTTAAGGGAAGCATGACATAAAAAAATGTGAGAGTGGGTTTTACTGAAGAGAGGTTCACGATCACACACCCAAAACCTTCCCTCTTCGGTCTTCTCTCTTGATTTATTCTCGAGAGATATCTTCCATTCCTACAGACCCTCGAAACCTCTCTCGATTACAAACCCAAACCCTACCCTCTTCACTCTTCTCTCTCGAGAAGATCTGTCTTCCCTTTGTCTCCACCCTATTCCCCATTGGCTTACCTTAAGCTTCTCAGATCTCCCTCCCTCTTCTTACATGCAAAGCTATACCCTAGCCATCAACCCAACTACGTATTCTTCATCGCTGTAAAGCTGTGTCATCACCATCGTCACTCCTCGAATCATCATTCCCTTGCTTCATCATCGCTTTTTCATTCTCTCGATGTCTCGATTGGGTTCAAGTAGGTCTATAGCGTAAATTAGTGTGTGACGTTAATATGTATTTTGAAGGAAATACATATTCATGGATTTTCATTAATGAGGCTTTCTAGGTTTTCAATTTTCTTAGGTATTTACAGTTCTATCTATGCTTTTAGAACGATCTGTGTATCCAAATTCTCTTAAACATCACAAGCAGGTTACATTTCTTCATTTGTTTTTCTACTACTTACAGACTCCTCTTATGTTGGCTGCGATGCATGTAAATCTTTCAGACTCGTAAGATTGATTAATCTACCATCATCTTGATGTCACCTCGATTCACCATGCATGTCTCGCCGTTGTTATTGCATTCGCGCCAAAATCTTCAGAGACTTAAAGCAAATTCATGCTTCTCTTGTTGTCTCCATTGGGTTCAAACAGGTCTCTATAGCAAATTGGTTTTGAAGCTAATATGTATTTTCAAGGAATACATTTTCTTGGGTTTTCATTAATGAGGCTTTCTGGGTTTATATTTTTCTTGGGTATTTGCAGATTCCATCTATGATCTATGGATCTAGATTTGTTTAAACGTTATAAGCAAGTTAAATTCATTAATTTTTTTTATTACTTCGATGCTTTTATAATTTGTGAAGATTTCAGACTCCTCTTATGTTGGTTGCAATGCACGAAAATCTTTCAAACTCATAAGATTGATTAATCTTTATAAGACCAAGAATTAGACGAGCAAAATGGTAGGTATATTACTTAGTTCTTTCATTGATAAATTTAAAACCGGATTTTATCAATAAAGTTCACATTTGTAGCTTTTGCTATTATTTTATTGGCCTGAGAAAACAATTGTCAATTGTGTTTAGTTGTTTCATATGTTTAATTGATAGGTTTGATCGTTATTTTCTTCCTTGACTTGTCTAGTAGGATTGGGGCTACTTTGGGAATAACTGATAAAGTAGGTTACTTGAGACTTTGATATGCTATATAGGAAAAAGGTGGGCCTCAATGGGTGAGGAGGAGAGTTAATGATTGTTACATTGCTAGAAACTCTCAATTGCCTATCTTTTGGCTATATTGAAGATAAACTTGAGTGTCTTATTGTATTAGTATATACTTAAGGTGAATGTGTGCTCTGTTTTAGATGGAGAGGAGTTTTAGAGTGTTGTAGCTTAAATCTTGGGATGTTTACATCATACTTATCTTGTATAAGTTTGATATCCTTGGTTTTAGTTTAGCCCATAACGATTGGGTAGCTAAGATACAAGTGATTGTAAATAAATTTTATCTTGAAGGCAATTCAATGTTGTCAAAGTACAAAAACTGAAGTTTAGGCAATAGATTACTAATGTTAGGCATTTTCTATGGCAAGCAATAAGAATCACAGTGTGTTCTATTGTGTAAACATGTTCTTTTTAGTTCTATTCACAGTGTGTTCTATTATTTGAGAGATAATGAAGATTGTGTACTTGCGATACAATTTATTTTGATCACTAAAATAATGATTATGTACATGTAACTGGGGTTTGAATCACATTGATCAAAATATCTGGGGCTTTAAATCAGATGGTCGAAGTGTGTTTGGTCTTTTTTGTCTACAATCTTTTTAGATTTGTGAAGTTTTTGGGTTGCCAAGTGTTCTCCTTCCATAGGAGGTAGTTCAAGCATTGGATATGAGCTTTAAAGACATAACTGGTTATGGTCCTAACCAATCATCCTTTAAAAGTGGTTTTACATATGATTTTGGTAAGTAATTGCCTTTATATATTTTTTTTCATATTTTGAATATATTTTAGTCTTTTTATTTGGTTAGGCAATTTTGATTAATGGGGTTCTGAGCTTGTTTGGACTTGATTAAGAATATCTATATATGTTCATTCCTTTTGGACTCTACTATTTTTCTGCAGGAGATTGATGTGAAAATGAAACTAACTTTCTCTTAGTACTATGGCGAACTTCTTATTTTGGTTAGCTATTCTAATGATTGAATCTAATTAGAGCCTTTTTTTACAAAATGATTATGTAAATTTTATTTTGTTAAAGTAGAATCTACCCGGATTTTGATTTAGTATTTTAGAATTGATGATTTTGCAATTGAATATTTGTTAATGCTTTTGAAAATGTTTAGCTCCTGTCCACTTGTCTTTTTATAAAAGGAGAACCTGCTTTGAATTCTCACGATTCTTTCATCATGAAACTTTATGTTTAAAGTAGTTTCTTTGTGTCTATTATTATAGAACTGCTTCTTTCTTTTGGATTAGTTCAAATTTCACTTGGATTCCCACGGTTCTTTATATTTTTAAGAAATATTCTGCTGGTAAAGTGTAGAAATAAATAGCTATTTATTTATCAATAAATCTAACTGCTCTGTGATTTTGTTAGGGCTTTATAATTTTTTTTGTTGTTGTTGAGACTGCCTTGAAGCTTTGTCAAATTTGGGGTCTTATTAGGTAAGTTCTATTTACTGCCTTTCAACTCGAAATAGGTGAAGAATAGTTTTATATTTTTCTGACTATGAAACTACCAAGTAGTTCCCTGTGAAAGTGGCCACATTCTGCATCTAGTAAGTCTATTTCTTTTTCAGGAGATGCATTTTGTTGGGTATATTGCCAAGATAATCATTCTACGGTCTGCCAACATATTGCCACTTTATATCTTATGAATGTATGATTCCTTCTATGCTATACTTTCTTGTTTGTCTTGTTTGCTGACTTTGATAATCCCTTTTAAGAAGGTAGTCTATGTGTTTATGCAATATCTTGAAATTGTGCTTAGTGACTTAGAATGACAATCCCTTATTCTATTTATGGCTTTTTGTACATGTATCTTTCACTCTACTTTTATGATTTAATGCTAAGTTGGTTATTTCGTAGGAAATCTACATTTTCCCGTCCATGTCAGGATGCTCTTTTTCAATTTTTGTGGCTTCCTAGATTCATATTCTATTTGAGCGGTAAGCACTTAAAGTGAATTATAGATTTATCATTTGTCCCAGTTTATCCATGATATCTTTTATGGAGAAGCTTGTTTCAATATCTTTATCCATGATATCTGTGAGATATCTCTCGCTAAAAGAGGATATGATTGGGATGGCAGTTCGAATGTCAATCACTTTAAAGGTATTGTTGAATTTCAAGTTTGTATCCAAATGGTAAAGCTCTCTAATGAAATTATGATGTGATTTCTTGGTGGTTACCTAGAATAAATTAGTATATGTAGACTGCAGTCAAAAGAGATATGAAGATGATGTATCTATTTGATACTTGTTTCAGTTGTTTATTCCCTTGTAATATTTTTTTTAACGTAGATGGCTTTGTTATTCCCTTGCAATTTACTAAATTTCAATTTGGTGGGAGGTCTTGGAGATGATGGATATGCAATAGCAAGGGAAAAATGATGCTTGAGATTAAACAAGTGTCTCTTTTATATTTTAAGGATAAGTGTTGCTTGCATATTTTAAGGATAAGTTAGTTTTCAAGTTAAATTTATTTGTAAGTTGATTGAATGAATAATGTAACATTTTGTTGAAAATCATATATATTAACGTTGTTAATTATTATATTGGTGTTCTTTTTGCTAAAAACTATCATTTTGAAAGTATATAATATGTATAATTGACTATAGCAATGGATCTTATAACATCTTATTTTATAGATAAAAAAATACATGTGAATGTTAATTTACAAGTATTAAAAAAATATGTTGAATACATTAAAGAGGGGTCTGAAAACTCTATTAAACAACGTTCTATAGGAGTCGAAATCCTTGTAAAAAGTGAGAGACTACAAGGTTCTTTATAAGAGGCATCGCGTCTTGCGAAAAATGCAGACTTTAATATAAGGAGCTGTCACAGGCGCCGCGAGAACCATGTGGATTACTTTTCACAGGGTTTTCTGCCTCATATAGAATGCCATATTTTTTGTAGTGTAATTTGACGATTGAAAGACTAGGGGATGAGACAACTGAAATGAATGGATAGAGTGAATGGTCTCACACCTGACAAAAGATCTAACGAGTATGTGTGAGGTTCTATGTGTGTAATAAAACCTCCAAAAACATAAGAGATAGGGGGATCATTCCCCTCCTACAGGCGAATGAGTGACAATTCCCCTCCTTCTACTATTTAATTAATAAAATTGTTATTCTATTTACATCAAGCGGCCTAAAAAGGCTTAGGTAATGAATTAAGGGAATCCAATCTTGAATACAAAAAAAACGTATTCAGTGTGTTGACTACTCTCTCACACTCTCTGATCTCTTGGTCATTTCTCGCTAATCATTAACAATATTTCATTGATGTGGAGGGAAAATCCTTTTCAAACGGGTCATATAATTCCCCGTCCTACCTCATACCGGCATTTCTTTTGTCACCATCTTACAAAATGATCTCTCTAAATTCCATGAGTTTTTAACTCATCCACAAATAAATAATGATTTTTATTTGTAAAATTAATCAATTAATCACTAAATTATTGGCATATTACTTAATTAATTATTAATTTCAGTAACACAAATTACTCAGTACAATATCAATAAAGTGAACCATGATGTCATTGACTAAATTTGCAACTAATCGAGACTTCTTAATTAATTATCTCTTAAATTAAAATGACACTCTAAAATGGATGGGAAGAGATTTGATAAACAAAAATTGTAATTTTGGAATGGTGAGGGCAATAAGGGTTTTTCAGAAATAGCTGTTAAATAATTCTTGCAAGTAGCAGTTAACTAGAAGAGGATAATTTACACATATGATTAATCTCAAACACCTATATAAACAAGCATATCTAATAAGTGTTTAACTCAAAATTTATATATCTCTCATATGAGAAGTAGTAAATTAAAAAAAATACAAAGAAAAGTAACGGCAAAGTCACTGTTTAAGTTAAGTACAAAATAAGAGAAACACAACTCCTTAGTTTGATGATCTAGAAAGTTCTGTTAACTAGATTTAAACTGTCTGTTTAGATCTAAATAGCTTAAATCTTTATCATAAAACTACAACATTTTTTTAAATTTATCTTTTAATGACATATATATACTTTTTATTGAAATGGACTGTCCAATGGAATAAATTATTTCCTGTTCTTCAAGGAGAAGCTAATGAATTATAAAGCATAGATTAGTGAAAAGTCAAGAGGAGGACCAATTATAATCTTTGTCAACTATTAGGCCACAACATTGAATTGAATACTGATATATTCTTTTTCGTATTCGGGGTCAGTCAGAAGCTGACGAATGAGTAACGTTAGGAATCGATCATGTGAGGTCCACCGTCACTCACTAGAAAGGCTTACTCCTTTCCTTTCTGTGAGTGTACCTAGACGCGTGTCGACCGCTGAGAAGAAAACAATTAAATAATGGGACCCATCAGTAACAATAATAAAAGGACATATGTGGGCACTGGGCCCCATGATCCTCGTGTGCGGAGACAAAAGTATTCACTTCATTCGTCGAAGTCTTTTTTAGCTTTTAGGTGCGGGACCAACGGAATGCTCATGGGACCACATGGGGGCTAGGCAAAGTGGGGGAGGAGGAACGTGTTCACTTCCCAGTGCATCAACTTTTGTCCTTCTCCAACGCCTTTCACATGGGATAGGACACGGATCCTCCACAGTCTGTGCCAGATTTCCAATCTTAGACGGCTTAAAAAGAACGAGATTAATTTTTTTTTTTTCAATCTAACATTTGTATTAAATTGAACTGTTTAGAAAATTTGTATTAAATTAAACTGTTTACAGTACTTAAGCATTAACTATCCATTGACATAAATTCTCAATGCCCGAAAATTTCTATCTCATTAAATAACACTCTATAATACATTTTTGAAATATATATATGAATATGAATAATCCTTGGTGTTCGGTCACATCAACGAAGAAGAAAAATAATTAAAGTAAATGTCACGGAAGTATTATGAGATAGTTGAATTTGTCATGTTGACAAATCTGAAGAAGCTGATCTAGAGCTACTCACCTAACCAATGTAGCTGAAGTATAAGAGTCGCATAGGATGTCACGAAAGCCAGAGAAGCCAATCGAGGGAATCATCACCATGGCAAAGCTGGTAGCAAATGATTTAGATTCAAAAATTTATTAATACAGATAAGCAAGATGTACATGTAAAATTTCACATGACACGTGACAAGATCTAGACAAAAAACGCCATCGAAGAGAAGATAGAGCGAGATTCGTAGGATCAACTAGGTGGTTATGAAAAACTGATCAATCAGATGAAAGTACATGGATTGCCGACATGACAATTCAAAGAAAAGTTAATCAAGACCATTTGATTGATCAAACGATCAAGATTTAATGCAGATAAGCTAGATCTCAGAAAATATTCTGTTGATCCTCTTTTTAGATAGAATTAGATCAGCTGTGTCTGGTTCTATTTAACCGATTGAAAACTTATAAATATAAGGAAAGATGTAACTCCAAACACAATACAACAACCCTCAACACCCATGAGAAACAAGCTGACTATGCAGCTTGCATTAACCTATCATTTCGCCATAATGAAATACTATCAAAATCTCCCCGTAAATCATGGTGTTGTTATTTTCTCATTCTCTCTCTTAATTATTTTCTATATTTTCATATATGATGTAGAAAATTCACGATCATTTCTTAAAATCGTGAATTTTTTTCATTTACATTTGGTACTTTCATTGAGAGATGAGAAAAAACTTAAGAAATCCCTCCCTCAAATGCTCAAAACCAAATGAAACGCGCTTCCAACAACAGAAGCATAAGAAGAAATGGATGCAGAAGTATTGACGAAAATGACTACGGAACCGAAAATAGAGCGAAGAACGGACGGGAAACGACAAAAGAAATGATTAAGGAGAGTCAAAACATCATAACGAAAATTGAAGCGTCAGAGATAGACCTCTAGTGAGAACATAAATTGAAGCGTCGGAGTAGACCCCCTAGCGAGAACAGAAGTCAAAGCGTCAGAGATAGACCTCTCAGCATGAACAGACACGGAAACGCTAGATCAGACTCTTAGCGAGAATGGGAAAAAGAGCGCCAGATCAGGCTCTTAGTGAGAATGGGAAAAGGAGTGCCAGTTCAGCCTCTTAGCGAGGATAGAAATTAGAGTGACAGATTAGAGTGAAGAATGCACCAAATGAAACGCGCTTCCAACAACGGAAGCAGAAGAAATGAATGTGGAAGTAGTAACGAAAATGACTACGGAACCGAAAATAGAGCGAAGAACGGTAAATTCACTCATTCGTATTCGACTTGATTTATCTATTTTGTGCAATTATTATTTTTAAAAAATTATTATTAACATAATTGGTGGAATTAAATTATACAAATTCAACAACCACCACGAAGGGCTAATGAAACCCACAAACTGCCACCCGCTGACTACTAGACGATAGAAGCTCTGCCTATGACAGCTAGGCTAAGAGCAACCGAAGCAAAAAATAATAACAAAAAAAGAGAGGAAGAAGATCAGAAAAAAATTCATTCGAATGAAGGATGAGTTAAAAAAAGAGTGGATAAGAAAAGAAAGAACTCAGAAAGTTCATATCAGAAAAGCCATAGAGCTCAGACAAAAAATCTCAAAAAGTTGACAAAAAAAGCTCATAAAGTTCAGACCAGAAAAGATCATAAAGTTCATACCAGAAGAACTCATAAAGTTCAGACCAGAAGAGCTCAAAAAGCTCAGACTAGAAGAACTCAAAAAGTTTAGATCAGAAAAGCCATGGAGTTTAGATTGGAAAAGTTGAAGTCGGAGCTTACAAACAGAGGAGCTGAAGTCAGAGCTTCAGAACATAAAATTTGAAGTTAAAGCTTTAGAACAGAAAAGCTGAAGTCAAAGCTTCAGAACAAAAAATCTGAAGTTAAAGCTTCAGAACAGAAAAGCTGAAGTCAGAGCTTCAGAACAGAAAAGTTGAAGTCAGAGTTTCAAAACATAAAGTAGAAGCTAGAAATTCAGAACGAGAAGCTTTAGCGCTTCGAAAAGAGAAAAGCTAGAACTTGAAGAGTATCAGAATTTTAGAACAAAAATTTGAAAGAATTTAAAAATAGAAATTCATTAGAAAATAAAAAATTGTTACGAAAAGAATTTCAGAGCAGAAATAACAGAGAAAAGAAGAGTAAAGAAGATCACGTTCACTTCAGTCAAGAAAGCTGCCACTTCAGAACGAAAAAGCCAAAAAGATAGCCATTCAAATTTTTAGAATGGAAGGCTGCGACTTGATATCCCTTCAAATGTATTTTATGAGAAAAATAAAAGATGTACAAATAGCGAGAACGGAAACAAAAATATCTTAACAACAAAAGCGACAACGGGAGTAGATGGAAACTAAACAAAAAAATCTAGAAGAAAAATTACATGGCGAGTCACATAATTATAAAGATATGAGAGTCTGCTTCATGGAGAATTTTATAGAATTCAAGTTATGATCCAGATCAAAAGTATGGTAGTCTTCATACAGGAAAGTAAACTTACTTACGTCTTTCAAATTTAAATTTTTAGGCAGACTTACATAGCAAATAATATATCATTAGAAAAATATAGATATCTACTTCTTGAAGAATACAATTCTTATGAAGACTGTTCGAGAAAGCAGAAAATGCAGAATGGTCAATTTCAAAAATTAAACAGTATTTCCTAGAAGCCAACTACACAGTGAATCTTACATTATTGGAAAGATACAAAAGTCTACTTGACGGAGAATGTTACAGAATTCAATTTGGAGATTTCGATCAAAAGTCACAGTAATATTTGTACACGTCGCTCGGAAAGTAAGGCTATTCACGTCTTTCAAATTGAATATTTAGGCTGCTTAATTTTAGACAATATTATATGATAAAATGTATATTGTTGAAAAAGATACGGATGTCTACTGCTTGAAGAATTTTGCAGAACTTGATTTGGAGCTCCCGAACAAAAGTTATAATAATAAAGGCTGTTCAAGAAAGCTTATAATGCAGAAAAGTCAAATTCGTTAATTAAACCGTACCAACTGGGAGCCAATTACATGAATAATTATATATCACTAGAAGCACGTGGAAATCAACTTCTTGAAGAATTTCATGGAATTCAATTTGGAACTTTCGATCAAAACTTATGGCATGATAACTTGCATACCGCTTACAAGATGAATACTTGACGTCAACTTTCTCTCTTCTTCAACGACAATGGAAATAAGGGCGTAAGTCCTTAGGAAAGGCAGTTCATAAGTCCTCCTCTCAAAAGGAACTAGGGATGCGAGATCCTTGGGAGGGGTAATTCATAAGTCTTACTCTCTGAAGGAATTATGAGCGTGAATCCTTGAGAGGGGCAATTAATAAGTCGTACTCTCAGAAGGAACTAAGGGCGTAAGTTTTTGGGAAGGGCAATTCATAAGTCATACTCTCAGAAGGAACTAAAGGGGTAAGTCCTTGGGAAGAGCAATTCATAAGTCTTACTCTCAAAATGAACTAATGACGTAAGTCTTTGGGAGGGGCAATTCATAAGTCCTACTCTCAGAATTAACTAAGGGCATAAGTCCTTAGGATGAGCAATTCATAAGTAATAATCTCAAAAAGAACTAAGGGCGTAAGTTCTTGGGAGAGGCAATTCATAAGTCCTACTCTCAGAAGAAACTAAGGGCGTAAGTCCTTGGGAAGAGCAATTCATAAGTCCTATTCTCAGAAGGAACTAAGTGCGTAAGTCCTTGAGAGAGGCAGTTCATAAGTCTTACTCTCAGAAGGAAATCAAAACGGGGTCATGCTTCCACTAAAGGAACCTAAGTCCTTGGGAGGGTCTACGTACGCCGTTCTTAGAAGGAAATTGAAATGAGGCCATGGTTCCACTGAAGGAGCATAAGTCCTTAAGAGCATTTACGTACGCCGTTCTCATAAGGAAGTTAAAATGGGGCCATGGTTCCACTGAAGGAGCCTAAGTCCTTGAGAGCATCTACGTACGCCGTTCTCAGAAGGAAATTGAAATGGGGCCATGGTTCCACTGAAGGAGCCTAAGTCCTTGGGAACGTCTAAGTACACCATTCTCATAATGGGAAAGTTTGAAAGAACGGAAAAGGAAACATCCTCCGACTTCAGAATGGAAAAAGGAAACGTCTTCAGAATGGGAAAGTCTGAAGAACAGAAAAAGAAAAGTCCAGAAAACGGAAAAAGAAATGTTTTTAGAACAGAAAAGAAAAGAAGTTGAGGAAAGAACTTCTGAACTTCAAAAAAAAGTTGAGGAAAGAACATCATAGCAGAAAAGCAAAGAAGTTGAGGGAAAATTTCAGAATAGAAAAATAGTTGAGGAAAGAACTTCAAAACTGAGAAAAGAAAGGCTGAGCTGAGCAAAGAAAAGCCAAGAAAAGAAAAGCTGAGAAAAGAAAGGCTGAGCTGAGCAAAGAAAATCTGAGAAAATAAAAGTTCAGAAAAGAAAGGCTGAGCTGAGCAAAGAAAAGTAGAGAAAAGAAAAGCTGAGAAAAGAAAGGCTAAGCTGAGCAAAGAAAAGCTGAGAAAAGAAAGGCTGAGCTGAGCAAATAAAAGTCGAGAAAAGAAAAATTGAGTAAAACAAAGGCCAAGTAAAAGAGGGCCGCGGCTTCAACATTTTAGAACGGGAAGGCCATGAGTAATGGAAAACGAAGCGAGTAAAGGAAAGAAAAAAGTTAAGAGCGGAAAATGAAACTGAAAAGGAGAAATGGAGAAATAGGAAATAAAAAAATGCAAAGCGGAGAAAAAAGAGGAAACAGGAAAAGCTCTATCAGTGAACTGATAGTCAATCAAAACGGGGTCATGGTTCCACAGAAGGAGCCTAAGTCCTTGGGAATGTCTACAGACATACTCAGAAAGAAATAAAAATGAGGCCATGATTATTTATTTGAACCTAATTTCTCCTCTCGAAAGAAAAAGACAGTTCGTAATTCATTTTTTCAGAATGAAGATGGGGTCATGATTTTTTATTTGAACCTTAGTCCTTGAGGAAGCATGTATATCATAAGGAAATTAAAGTCTTATCCTCAGGAACAAATTTCACAAAAGAACATAGTTATTCTCAAGAGAGCTGTGAGCCAAAAGTTTCTTAAGTATTTAAGAATGAATTTTGTTGAAAGCTTGAAGTCGGCATAGTACCAAATTTTGATCCCTAAAATTTGCTAAGTCTTTGAATGAAGTACAATAAAAGGGAGTTCAATAGAAGAAAAATTACGCAAACAGAAAATAAGAAGCAGTGGTACCAACAAATGCGGAACATCAAACTCAAACTTATACGATGCAAATATAAAACGGTACACTCGCTCCTTACTTATCTCAATAAATTATTATATTATTGTTCTTGTACAACATTCTTGTCACAGATCTTATAGGACGAGAGAAAGAAAATGTAAAATGAAGAAATGGGAAAAACTCTATCCATGAGTCCATCGTGAAAGGAACTAAAAGATGTAACAGCAAATGAAGAAGAAGTAATCATCATCGATAACAAACTGATAAAAAAATTGCTCGACAACTCAAAGCATTTGTGAACGGGAACCGAAAAATGTAATGGTAGAAAGAAAAGAAGAAATCACCACTGACAACAGACAACTAAAAAAAGGAAAAATGAAAAGCTGAGAAATCCATAACAGTTTCAAGAGCTGAGCCCAGACCAGAAGGCTGAGGCTGAGCTCAAATCGCAAAAGTAAAAGCTTCAAAAGCTGAACCCAGACCAAGAGGTAAAGCTGAACCCAGACCAGAAGGTAGAGCAGAGCTCACACTAGAAAGCTCAGAAGTTCATGACGTGAAAGTTTTAGGAGTTGGACTCATACCAGAAAGCTCAAACAAGAACTCCAAGAGCTTTGACATTTCAGAAAAGAAAAAGTCAGAACTTCAGAATTAGGGAAAGAACTTCAGAGCATAATTCTTATCCAAAGATTATTACTTCACTTCAAGTTAGAGAAGTAATACATATGGACGTCTATGAGGTCCCAATAAATCTAGTGTTGAAGATCGAGGAATCAAATCATTACACCTGAATGAAGAGATAGTTCATAAAGTGTAATAGGAGCAAATGAACAGGAATATTTCTCGGTGTTCGGCCACATCAACGGAGAAGAAATATAATTAAAGCAAATTCCACGGAAGCATTATGGGATAGTTGAATTTACCATGTTGGCAGATCTGAAGAAGCTAATCTGGAATTACTCGCCTAACCAAGGTAGTTGAAGTATAAAAGTCACATAGGAAGTCACGAAAGTAAGAGAAGCCAATCGAGGGAATCATCACCATGACAAAACCGGTAGCAATCACTACAACCATTAAAATTGCCACACTACACCAAATGATTTAAATTCAAAAACTTGTTAATACTGATAAGCAATATGTACATATAAAATTTCACATGACACATGCCAAGATCTAGACCAAAGACGTCATCGAAGAGAAGATAGAGCGAGAAACGTAGGATCAACTAGGTGGTTATGAAGAACAGACCAATCAGACGAAAGTACATGGATTGCCGACATGGCAATTCAAAGAAAAGATAATTAAGACCAGATCAGACGGTCAAGATTTACTAAATTGTTAATGCTGATAAGTTAGATCTTAGGAAATATTCTGTTGATCATATTTTTAGATAGAATTAAATAAACTGTATCAGATTCTATGTAACCGATTAAAAGTCTATAAATAAAGGTAAGATGTAACTCCAAACACAACTCAACAACCCTCAACACTCATGAGAAATAAGTTGACTATGCAGCTTGCATCAACCTTGTAAACCCTTTCTCCATATTGAAATACTGTCAAAATCTACTCGTGGTTTTTCTTCTCTTTAAATGTATTCCACGTAAATCATGGTCTTGTTATTCTCTCATTCTCTTTCTTAATTATTTTATATATTTTCATATTATGATGTAGAAAATTCAGGATCAAATATTAAAACTGTGAATTTTTTCATTTACATTCAATATTCTTTCTTAAAGTCTTCATCTTTTATCTTGTGTTCTAAACCACAATATTTTATCTTTATAGTTAAGAATATAAATCAGTTCTTGAAATTTAAAATATAAATAACAGACAACTAATCTCAAATAACTCAAAGCAATACTAAACATTTGGTAGTTCAAAATACCTCAAATTCTCTTTTCTTTCTTAAGTTATGGATGGACTCTTTTCTTACTGTAAAAAAAAAAGTTATGCATGGACTCTTTTTTTATCGATCGGGGAAAAATGATTTAAACTTAAAAATCCCATCTTTTAAAAAAACAGTATCCATGACTGTACCGTAAAATTTCTATTTTTTCTCACCATGGCTGTTCGGGTTTCCATAGATCCCTACAAAATTTGTCAAAATTTTTTCTATATGAATCAAGATAAATAAGTTGAAAAGAACTTATCGATTGGCTTAAAAGTCACATCTATTTGAACATCAAATAAGGTGTTTTTCTCTGTCACACACACTAACATTTGACATTGAACTTGGCACAACTCGACTTGGGCCACCACGTTAATACGTACAGCTCATCAACCATGCAATTGTTTTGTGTCTATATTTTAATAC
Source organism: Datisca glomerata (assembly GCA_003255025.1). NCBI lineage: Eukaryota > Viridiplantae > Streptophyta > Magnoliopsida > Cucurbitales > Datiscaceae > Datisca > Datisca glomerata. Next base: position 519,815 of record QANY01005876.1, on the reverse strand, counting down.
AGTCCAACCAATAGATAGTCAAAAAGATTAAAATAGGATATAGTCCACAGAAGTATGATGGATAATAAAACATTATTATTAAAAAAAAGGGGAACAAAAATGATTTAAAGAGTGGAGTGAGAATATTCTTTAATATTAGTGGAGTAATATTATGGGTTTTAAGGACAAAAGAGAAAAATGGAACGACACGTGTTCCTTGACAATCCGAGGAGCTAATTGTCTCTTCGAATCGGAGAATCAGGACCTTGTACTTAGGCTCACCTGTCATTGCTATTTCAACTTATTTTAATGATTTAATTAGGAAAATTGTGGTTTAAATTTTCCCACGCCTTAATAATCATATTTGTATTTGGCTCTGTTTCAGTACTTCATAAAGCAAATTACTTTCTTTGAGACTTTTTGGATCAAAAGATTAAAAGCTCGTCATACTTGTCATACTATCATTTGATATTACCAATGATACGATTTTGCAGATCGCATAATTAAATTTTTTTAACGTGGTCGTTGTCACAATGCGTAGAACTTTATATCTGTGATGCAATATTATTTCCAAACTTCCATAGCATTAGTTCACCCTTCTACCCATAACATTTTATAGATTACCGACTAAAGTTAGTTTTTAGGATCCTATTATTTCACGCTATTTTTGTTTATAGCTTATCATAATCTTTTTGTATTTGAATGATCATGTTTGCTAATAAGGGATAAACTCCATGAAAAAATTCTCTAAAAAAAATTCTCTTTGATTTATCCCTTCATCATTTTCGTTCCTCATTAGAAAAGAAGATCTCAGATCTCTTTTTTAGTGAAGTTTTTTCTGTCATTTTAATTCTATTTTTTTCATTTTCATAATAAAAGTTTTTACTCCATCTAAATCTAGATCTATGTTATTTTCTTTTAGTAAAACATTCATTTTATGACTGTCTTCTATAAACCTGACCGAAATCTATAAGTTATGGTAGTCGATTGTGCTAGATTCTTCATTGGATCATTTGACATAGCATATTTTAACAGGTTTCAGTCAAGCAAGCTTTATTAGGTGGCATATGTACTTAGAACGAGTTAAGATGAAACTCAATTATCCTCTCTATTTGTTTAATAGTTTTTATATTATTGTGGTTGATTTATTTGTTAAGGTTTTCTGTTGATCTTTTGAGATTTGGTTTATCATTGTTGATAGATCTGTATTTTCTTGTTATTATCTTGATCTAAAATTTGTACTCTTATTCTGAAATAAATGAAATCTTTGTAAAATAATTATCATGTTTATTTGGAGTAATCCTAAATAAGGCTACAATCCTAGTTTGCATGTAATCTTAATTTACAATCTTTTGAGCCAATTGAATTAGAGAATCAAATGGAAGTAATATTAATTTACAATATCATTACAATTCAAATATCAAACAAAATTACCTTTTTACCCTCATTGAAAAAAATATTCTCTCTCTCATTTTATTAATTTTATTAATGTTTAGTTTAGCATTGTTAATCTATTTAATATAAAAGAAAAATAATTAAAACTAATTTTAAAATTCACGTGAAAATATTTTTTTTATATCTCTTATTTTATTAATTTAATTACAATTAATTTTTAAATTAGTCCAACATGACTAATTTATATAAATATTAATTAAAATTCATTTTATTAATTTATTTTTTTGATTTTTTAATTGAAATTTTAATAAAAATTCATTTTATTTATTTAATAAAAATTAAATTTATAAAGTGTTAGTATGGCAATATTAATAAAAAATAATTAAATTAATGTTAAAATTTCACATGAAGATATTGTTATTATATCTTTTATTTTATTAATTTGATTTAAAACATTTTTTAAATTTAGTCTAGTATTATTCATTTATTTAAATATTAATTAAAATTAATTACAAAATTAATGTTAAAATAGCACGTCAAAATATTTTTTAGATAATGTATAACAGAAAAACTATTTAAGTAACTTCTTGTCTTTACATAAATTTACAAAAAAATTAACATATACCAAGTATAACAATCAATAATTATGCATAATAGATTATTATGTATAACCAAAGATGACAATCTTATTTTACAAGTAACTGCATTACTAGTAATTGAATTATGATTATCATTCTAGATTGCATGAATCAAAAAACTCTTTAAACTAAAACAAAAGTAATTTTAAAGTTGAGATATCAAAATTCTTAATTTTAATTTTGAGGAGTTAAAACGTTCAGAAAAAATGTTCAGACCAGCTCCCCAAGTCTATTCTATTTTTTTTAATGTTTTTTACCTCCTTTTTGGCAACAAAATTTTGATCCTAACCAAAATTTTGAGCGACATAAAATAATAACAATAATAAATTAAAAAATTAATAGGTGCAATACTTAATTAAAAATACCTGCTTGAATGCATGAATGCCTTAAAATAAGATGCGAGGAAAATAATGTTCACTGTTCAGACTATTTGTTGATTAATCTTAAAAACCTCAAATGTCATTTTATGACGGTGTCTCACATTCAAATAGCCAACCAAATTTTATTAAATTCTTCAAAAACACAAATTTGATCTCATATTCAATTTGCTTAAATAATCTTATATTCAATTTCACCAAACAAATTCATCAGGTAGACCGAGAAAAGTTTCAATCTCCATTTAAATAGCTATCTACTTGTTTTTTGGATGAAATAACTATCTACTTTACTCTTTAATTCAATTAACCTTATTGATTTCATCTTATAAAATATATCTAATAATTGGAAAAAATATATGGTTATAGTACTTTGGACTAAGTTCGAATTTCTTCATTGTAGTTTAAATTTTTTCAATTAAATCTCTAAGTTTGTAAAATATTTCAATCTCACCACTCTTTAACATTTTATTACAAATCTTAACGTCATTTTGTCACAAATCTTAACATTTTAGTGACGTGATCAACATTCTTTACATGTGTCCTCCACATAAGTGAAAGTATTGGCACCCATATGATTTGATTTATTTGGTTTTTGCTCCAGAATTTTTTTATTCACCCCCACACCCACCCACACCCACAAATACACATTAATCCCCTCATCCCATTTGATATTTTATTCTTCTCATTCTTCAATTTCTTCTCGTCTACTTGTAGTGCTCAATGATCTCCTAGAAGGTAATAAGGTGACACCATTTCTTCTCCTCTCCTTCTTGTGTGCTCAATCATCTCCTAGAAGGTAATTATCAAGTGAAATTATTCATTCTCTTTTCCTTTCTTCTTCATAATTCGGGTTAGATGAAATTATTCTCTCTTTTCCTTTCTTCTTCTCTTATTCAGGTTGTTGACACTATTTCAAAACTCTGAAACGAAAACATTAAATCATAACACAAAAATCCTATGTATGATCAAAACATATAAATCCTATGCATAAAAACCCTATATAGAAACCATAAATTAGAACATAAATCATAAATCAATTCAGAAAATACTAAATTAGAGCACATAAACCATATATATAAGTAGAACATCTAAACCTTACACATAAAAACCCAATATAGAAACTATAAATCAAAACAAAAAAACACTAAATAAAAACACATGAACCATAAATCAAAACATTAAACACTAAATCAGAATGCAAAACACTACAACAAACATGTGCTTCTATAGCACACTAGAATCGCGTTTTGTGTCAAAACGCTAAGGAAACTAGTAGGGCAGATGGCGCGGGTTTAACATTCACTAGGCGGGGGACCAAAATTTATCCAACCCGCTTAAAAATTTGATCACAAAACAATACTCCCTCTTTTAACCTCTCTCTTTCTCAACTTCGACCTCTTCCTCTCAGCTTCAACCCTCTTTCTCTCAACTTCAATCTCTCTTTCTCTCAGCTTCAACCTCTCTTTCTCTCACCGATCTTAGGGCTCACCGAATCTCACTCTCTCTCTTTGAAGTGCCTTTGTTCTCTCTGCAACAAGCACGTCTTCTCTCTCATCTCTCCGCAACGAAGCTCACGAAGCGTCTGGAACGAAGCTTTCCTCGCTAGGTGAAGCTCTCTCTCAGATACTTATTGCATGCGTCTTTATTTCAAGTGTCTATCACAGATTTGTCCACAACTTGCTGTTTGTGCTACGTCTTATAGCTTCAAAGCTTCTCTTCGTTTTGGGTGTTGTCCGTCATGGATTTTTGTTTTAAGAGTATGAGTATCAAAGGATTTGCTTTCGACATTTCAATATTTTCATGAAATTCTATTTTTATGTCCGACCTGTTGATGTTCAAATTACTTATTAATGCACTATTTGATCAATGAAGTATGAATTTATTAACGACATCAATTTTTCACTCATTGTTGCATCTCGTTAATCGCTAGGCCATTTCAGAATCATCTTCTTAGAGAGAACCATATTGTGAGAGAGCGGACTGGTTTATGCTATGCCAACAAAATTTGCACCTCTTCCTTAGATGAGGCACTTAAACTCATCGTTAATCTCTTAACTATTAATTATAGTTGTCTCAGACACTGATTTTCATCAAGCTATTAACAACTTACCTACATATGTTTTCATGCATGAAATCAACGTGACAGACAATACCCAAAGCTTCTCTTCATTTTGAGTAAATCCCTAATTCTCTGTTAGGCTTTAAATTTCCAAGTTTAGGTTGTTTTTTTTGTGAAATTATTGAGACTGATAGCAGAAACACTGATACTGACTACAATAAATGTATGACTTAGCTGATATATTCAACTTCGAATACATGTACCATATTTTCCTCATTTTTTTGGTTACTTTTTTCTTCTTCTTTTCTCATAGTATCTATTTCCACTGTTTGTCTCTCGAAAATCATCGTGGTTAAAAGCATTTTCAGATCTAAATGATTGAGTTTTGACATTTCCCCACGATAATGAAGATGTTCAACGAACTTATTACTGATCTAATGGTTCTATTGCTTCTACGATATGAATAACTATTACATAAGATTTATATTGTATAGGTATTGTGATTTGTGGTGATATATAGAAATGTTGCAAATATCTTAGTTCAAGCACATGCTAAGCTATTCACACTAAGCAATAAATTTGTGGATCTTGAAATCAGTTTTTCAGAATGGTCCAAGTTTTCTTCTCAAAATTGTTGGTATAATTTCAATTGAGATGGAAGGATTTTATTTTGCCTATTGCTCTTGAATATGGCTAGCTTATGTAGGTTGTCCTGCATTTTCCCCCCACACATGAGTGTAAGAATGCTTCTGAAATATGGAAATTTATTCACTGGCAAGCATAGTTAGACGCCATCAAACGTAACTTTTCTTTAAGTAAATCTTTCCTTTATTTTCTTTCTGGTTTATTATAGGCATAGACTTTTTCTTCTTTCCCTTGATTCTTGTATCCTACTGGCTAGAAATTGAATATGTTTGAGAGTGCATTTAGTGGAGAAGGTGAATATCAGAGATGCTTTAGGCTAAGATATTATTATCAAGCATTTGGTCATTCTGGTTTGGATTTTTGAAATTCTCGTGAAAGTTTCTTCTGACTAGAGCATGTAAATTCATTGACAATTAATATGATAAAGTGGAATATAGTTCACTTGTTATTAGTATTAGTCACGGAGCAGGTAAAACCAGAATCATTATATTTTGGGAACTTAAAAGTGTAGAATTTTCAATAGCATCTAATGTAGCATTGATTTAAGGTGCTTTACTGCTTTTGATCTTTGATGTATGATTTTATCTACATCTGTTTGTTCATCTCTCTTTCTTTCTCTCTCTCTCTCACACACACACACACACACACACACACACACACACACACACACTATCTCTCTCTCTCTCTCACACACACACACACACACACACACACACAAATTGAGTTGGAAAACCAAACTTGTTTTCCTACTGTGTTCAATGAAATCCTGTACTAGAATCAGTAAAAAAATCTGTTGTAATAACCCCAATATATATGTTTGTACTTTGTTTAGTTCAAAATGTAATATGTCTATTTTTAGTTCTTTTTGCTTACCTAAAAATCTAGCAGCTTATATTGTTTCATCATTCACTAATCTATAGATTAATTCTGTTAAAATAGAGGATTATTTCCTAAATTGTTGTTAATTTTAATAATAATTATGTTTATTGTACGGAGGCAGAGTTTTAAGGTGGGGGAATGGGTCATGAAATTATGATTAAGCGTGGGGGAGAAGAGGAGGGATTGATGATGAAGAAATCAATTTTATTGGTTTTTATTTATAAGAAGAAAATGTTTGAGGTGAATAGGTTGAAATGGTATTTTCGTGGGAACCAAACATTATTTGTGTGTGGATTGTTGGTGGATATGATGTGGGATGTTTATGATTGGTTGTTTAATGAGAAATCTGGGTGTGCTGTGTTTTTGTTTAGGACAAGAAATGGATTGAATAGCATGTTGTGGTTGGAAGAGAAGGTTTTGGAACAGATTGTTTTAGGTAAATCCCTAATTCCATGTTATACTTTAAATTTCATGTGACGGCCTTTTACATATAGTTCATTTTGTTAAGATATGTTATGAAATAAGCAAGTTATTTATGTTATCTTCATTTTATTGATCTCTGTTTGTTTGTTATTATCTATTGCATGTCACACCAGTCTTATGGTTATAATTTGATTATTGCTGCAGCTGGTATGCCATTGACTAAGTAGTTGAATGTTGCCAACATTGATAGAAATCCTATATTAAAAAGTGGAGTATGTATCAAGAAAGATGATTCCCCTGATCCAAGAGTCAACACAGTCACCCCTGCCGCTATTTCTCTTTTCAAAGGTATCAAATTGATGAATTACCATACTTCCCTTGTCATATGCCTACTAAATTTATCAATTAATTCTTTGAGAAGGAATCGTGAATGTAATATGCTAAAGCTTTCTGAAATTTTAGAAAGAAATTAAATTGCTTTCCGTGTTATCATGTTCTAGAGTAACCATGTGTTGGTACTTTCCCCCCCTCTGCTAGTACCATGATGGTAGTCATTGTACATCAATTGGTGTCATCTCAATAATGTTGTTAAGGTGTCTTGCTTATTTATCATGGGATTATGAACATGGAAATGGAAACTATACTTTACTCAGTTTATGAGTTCAAATAACTATGTCCGTACTAGCAGTATTGGTGCTTGGAAATATGTTGAACAACACCGACATGCATTTTTTGATAAAATGTAGGTGTTTTTTTGCTGTATTTTCCTTGGCACCCTAAATTCTATCTGTCTATTGTTTGTTTTGTTTCGACTTGCTATTATCACCGAAAACACACTCATGCTGAAAGCCTGAAATAGACTTTTTGGTTTGTCTTAATAGCAATCACGTGCATTTGGAAAAAGTAAATGAAATTGAGATTTTTCTTTTGCTCTTCTCCCATTAGCCTTCCACTGTGAAGGCTGAAGTTGATGGACTTCTGATATCGCACAAATGATATTTTGTGATTATTGAAGGTTTATTTAGCATAATTGGGTTATTCTTTTAAGAAAGAGCTTGTTCATGATGTTTATTTATTCAACTTGTGCCTTTATATTGAAATAGAAGAAGGTTGCCTTATTTTTGTTGGTTAATATAGCAAATTTTGTGGCTCTCTTATTCTATTTGCTTCCTATTTCTGGATTTCTAGTTTTTGAGAAATATTTTTTTCTAGTTTGGTTACTGTGTAATGCAGACCTCCTGACAATTGTCGAACAAAATTCATTAATTTTTGTGTGTTATTCATCATTAATAATTATTTTACTCAATTTATTTTCCTTTATTTAGATTAGATTGATCCTCTTTATTTTTCTGAAAAATTTCTACAAACAATAGTGACCAGATGGTCGATTATTCATCTATCTCAACTTTTTATTCACTCTCTTTAATCATTTGAGCTAGTCTTCATTTTTTTTTTATTGTGTTTCGAAAAGAATCATTAAAAATCCTCTGGGTCTCAAATATGTGAATAATATATCTATTTTGTGCAGTTCAACGAAGTTATATTGTTAAATTGTTGTGATATTTGTTGCTCTCCACCAACGACTATATTATATTATGGAATGTTATAAATCTACCACTAATTCTTTATCTAATATAGTGATCGATCCTCCGTCCCACGAAATCATATACCTCTTGTAGTCTTAATACCTCGTCCTTGCAAAACCAATCGATACTCCGTCACACGAAACCATTCCAACGATCAGTAGACTCTAAATCCATACCAAGATCTTCCAAGTCAATCCTCAACATACTAGGACGTGTGTGGGCATGTAGAATATTACAAGATACTTTTTCTGTCTTTAAATATTCTCAACACATGAGATCTAGAGATTTACTGAGAAAGATTTTTATGAGACGATACTTTAAAGGGAAGTGATGATTATTCTTTTAGAAATATGATTAATTATCAATCATAGAGAAAAATCACTTTGAGCAACTGTGTTCACAACTCAATTCTCTGATTGATCAACTGATCATCTCATCAACTCATTCATCAACTGAGGCCATTCAAATAAAATATGTATCTTATTCTAGATAATGACGTATAAGATATTTTGAAATAATTAAAAATTAAAAATAATATTTAATTTTAAATTACTCAATATAGTGAGACCCACTATATGGCACTACAGTTTGCCGTGAGGCAGCACATTACCTCACGACACCACTATAGTGCCACGTGGCACTACAGTGTTGCGCCCCTCTAGTGCAATGCCACATGGTACTACAATAGTACGTGTCAATCTCTTATACTCAATCAGGAATTGACACATGACAAATACTATAAATTAAATATTTATTTTAATAAGATAAATATCTAAATATCAGTTGATTCAAAATTAACATATCTGATTATCCTATCAACTAAATTATTTTTTATTTCACAAATAACAGATTTAGTTGATCCAAAATATTATCTAATAATAATTTAATTATCTAATTTGATAAATTAAATATTCTGTCTCACTTACCGATAATTAAAAAATAATCGATTAATATATATATATTAATTCTGATAATTACATTTATATATAAATAATTCAATTAATTCTTAATAATTAATCACACATAATTACCTCATAATTATGTACTTGTCCTATAATAAAAACTTCTTTTCAAGTTAGTCATTTTCTCATGCTCTGAAATATTCACACACTAGACTGCGTAGTATAGATGTGACTTGGGGACTGTGAACCTATAATCCTAAGCTCCAGTAATTCAGATTATTAATTAAACTCTTTAATTATATAATCGTATTTATTAATTCCATTATTACTCCACTATAAATATGAATCTTCACTCCTAGAGATTATAGATTGTATTTACAAAGTTTTCTCGTGTAGTTCACTGATATAATCAATTCATGTAGCTCTGTCCTCCAATTATTAGTTCATAAATTAGAATTGGTGAAAATAATCATTTTATCCTTCTAATTACCTCTTGGTCCTTAAGTACCATTAATCCACTAGTGAATGGTTAATTTATAATCTTATTATAAATTTGAGCTCAATAATCATCCAGTTCTAGAATTAACACTTAAATGAATCAATATACGATCTGTTAGGAAAGCTTGGATTCTAAATCTTGTAAGATCATGTTCCCAGCCATCCATTTCACAGAATATCCAAAACAAAAGTCACTAGTTTGTTTTACAAACAAACCGTAATGAGTGAATCAAAAGGTCCAGTAGAAAAATGTATAGGAGGTCATGATTGCTTAGGATTCAGACTGATCTACATATGATCATCGAATTGATGTGTATTGAATCTTTATTATAAATGACACGTTGATAAATATATTAATTCACATCGATCCAATCATATATAATCTCATTATATAATGTAGCTTCACATAAGATATCTATCCACATCAATGATTTAGATTTAGATTACATGCATTCATAATGCTTGGTGAGCCATACTAGCAATCATTCATTAGAGATTCCATACTATAATATGTTGCTGTAATTTTATTTATTATATATGATCTTAATCCTCTCGTACTAATAGAAGATCATTGTCTCATTACTGAATATAAAATTTTCAAATATTTATATCAATTATTCAACAATAATTTAAAAGAACGATTATAAAAAAATGTAATGATCATTAAATTTAATATCAAAGAGTCAATACACATGCTTTGAGGGTGTAACCCCTACCAATCTCCCACTTGCCCTAAAGTAAATGAAGCGTTTCTCTCAATCCCATGTTACGCACGTGACCCTCAAATGATTTCGCAGGAAGTGTCTTTGTAAAAGGATCCACGAGGTTCTGTTCCGACACTATTTTCATAACAGTCACATCTCCTCAATGCACAATCTTTCTTATAAGATGATATTTTATCTCTATGTGCTTGCCCCTCTTGTGACTCCTCGGTTCCTTAGAATTTACTACCGCTCCTCTGTTATCACAATATAAGATCAATGGCTTGTCTATATCTGGAACTACTTCCAGATCAGTATAGAACTTTCTGAGCCATACTGCTTCTTTCGCAGTAGCCACTATATATTCGGCTTCCATAGTGGAATCTATAATGCTGCATTATTTAATACTTCTCTAGATTACAACTCCTCCACTTAAGATGAATACTGATCCAGACGTGGACTTTCGACTATCTCTATCTGATTGAAAATCAGAATCAATATATCTAGTGCAGTTCAGGTCTCCACCTAAATAAACAAGAATATAGTTTCTCGTTCTCGTAAGATACTTGAGAATGTGCTTTACTGCAATCCAGTGTTCCAAACCTCTATTCTATTCATAACAATTGACAATTTCCACTGCATAACAAATGTCCGGTCTCGTACACACCATGGCATACATGAGACTTCAAACTCCTGAAGCATAGGGAACCTTTCTCATATCCTATTCCTCCTGAGGTGTCTTAGGACATTGTTCCTTGGAGAGGAAAATTCAATGTCGGATTGGTAGTTGACCTTTCTTGGAATTCTCCATAGAGAACCTCTCCAGCACCTTATCAATATAAGATGTCTGAGAAAGTGCCAAGAGCTTGTTTTTTTTATCTCATAGGATTTAGATGCTTATAAGATAGCTTGTCTCTCCCAAATCTTTCATTTGGAATTTCTCATCTAACCACTTCTTTAACTATGACAAAGTTTTTATATCATTTCCAATCAGTAGAATATCGTCAACATAAAGAACTAAGAAACCACTATCTTAGCTTTGATGTATTTATAAACACAGGCTTCGTCAACATTTTTCTCAAAGCCATAATACTTTATAATCTCATCAAAAGTAAGATTCCAAGATCTAGATGCTTGCTTTAATCCATAAATGAAGCAGCTTGCATACTTTCTGATCTTGCCCCTTTTGTACGAACCTTTCTAGTTACATCATATAAATGCTTTCTTCAAGAGAGTAATTCAAAAAAGTAGTCTTGACGTCCATTTTCCATATCTCATAGTTAAAACTAGAGGCTATGGACAAAAGTATGCGAATGGATTTTAGCATGGCCACATGAGATAATGTCTATTCATAATCGATTCCCTCACTTTGTGTATAGCCCTTGGGTACTACCTGTGCATTGAAAGTCTCTGCTTTCCCATCTGCACCTCTTTTCTTCTTGAAGATCCATTTACATCCAATGGGCCTGACATGTTCAGGTGGATCTACAAGTTCCCAAATGAAATTGGAATACATAGATTCCATTTCCTAGTTCATGGAATCTTGTCATTTCTCATTTTCAGGATCAACCATTGCTTCTTCGTAAGATAATGGATCATCCTTATCAGTGTCTGATACTAGGACATGCGCCTCTAGTTCATTTCAAACTGGTTGTCTCACAACCATTTTGCAAATAATCATTGAATTCTAAATCTAAGTATTTACCACCTCGATCGGATCGAAGGGTTTTTAATGATTTACCTAATTGATTTTCAGCTTTAGCTTTGAAGTCTTTAAACTTTTCAAAAGTTTCAGACTTTCTTTACATAAGATAACTATAACCATATCTAGAGTAATCATCAAGCTTGTACATTGATCGGTCCACAAACATCACGATGTCTTAGCTCAAGTGGTTCATTGGCTCTTTGGCCCTTTCTTGTGAAAGGTCTCTTGGTCATTTTACCCTCTATACAAGATTCATAAACAGGAAGAATTCTAACTTTTAGTTCTCTCAAAGCACCATGCTTTGTTAACATGTTTCACATATCTAGATTAATATGTCCTAACCTAAGATGCCATAGATATGTGTTATCATCATCATGAGAAACTCTATGTCGTTTGTTACTTTTAAGTTTTACTACTTTAAATAGTTCAAAATTATTTATTACGCGTTCAGTCAGTTTAAGCATATACAATCCGTTTGTAACTTTTGCATGACAAATATCGAATCGATTCTTTGAAATATTAAACTCTTTATTAATAAAAAAAACTTCGAATAATTATTCTTGCAAAAATGAAAGAGAAATCAAATTTCTTGGAAATCCAAGAATATAATAAACATCGTTCAAAACTAAATAATTATATCCAAAAAGTAAATGGATTGTCCCTACTGCTTTAGCTAACATGAGTGCACCACTGCCATCTCTCAAAACGACCTCGCCATCAGCAAACTCCATTGACGAATCAAATATCTGTAAAGAAGAACAACATGGTTAGTGGCTCCTGAATCAAGTATCTTGGATGATAAATCATATTCCACTAAACAAGTTTCAAGAACAAGTAAATCATATTTACCTTTTTTTTTTCAGCTTGGAGAGATACTTGTTAAAATTTCTCTTCTAATGACCTTCAACCCCACAGTGAAATTTTTTTCCCTTGGGCTTGCTGTATTTCTTATTCTTCTTACCTTTTGGCGATGTCTTGGCTTTCCTCCCTTTCTTGTTCTTACTTTTGCCCTTAGCATTGATCTTCTTCCTCTTGTTACTTTTAACAATGGAAGAAGGCTTTTGCTTGACAACATTTACCTCACCCTTTTTGGTCATTCTAAAGTTGAGTGATTCAAAAGTCTGCAGTTCATTAGACAATCATGTCATGTTGAATTTTAACTTGTTCATAACATAGTTGGTCGTGAACGCAAAAAAAACTAATGGGAATGACTCAAGTATAATGCTAACTTGAGTCCGCTCATCAATGGTCGCCCCATGTACTTATGTCTCGTGCATTATGTTGATCATGTTCAAAACATGTTCTCACATACAAGTACCATTTCTAATCTTAGTTGTCATATAGCTATTGGAATATGTCCATAAAATAGTGTGTAATAACTATTTATTCGTATTTAGTTATTTCTTAGACATTTGTATTTTTGAATTGTTTATGAATAAATTGAAAGTTTTATTTTAAATTAAAGCGTGTTTATAAATTACTCAAGTCCTGGAACTATTTTCAATGAAAGAAGAGTGAAGACAGAAGCGTATCCAGATGAACTCTTCAGAAATAGTTCAGAACGATATTCGCAATCTTAGGATCGACTGGAAATCGAATCTGATTACGACTATTAGGTTGAACCGTTGGATGTCAGTCTTGGGGCATAAAATTGGAGACTCAAAAGGTTAATCTAGACATGTTATGAACATGTTGAATAGACTGATAACAAACTAGTTTAGAGCCTAAAACTGTTTACTTAGCTCTAAATCTAATTATTACATCTTAAGGGTATTTTCATAATTACCTTAATCCTGACGTGAATATGTAACATGACTTGGTTAGTTGCAACCTTTGATATGTAAAATGAGTGAGTTCGAATTAGAGGGCAATACCTCAACTGTTGGGATTATAATTTAATTAAGTAGGAGTTGCGTGATTCGCATATATGAAAACTTGTGGTCGAATTACGAAAGCAACAATATCACCTTATGCTTTATTGATGAGTGTGTGAATAAATTAACTTGGCCAAGTGTTCGATGAAATGAGTCATTGAATAAGTCTTGTGAATTGTACGAGACAATTCACTATGATGTCTTTTTTATTCGTAGTCAATAAAAGAGTTAAAGAAATAATAACAAGAGGGGTAAAATGGTAATTTCATTCCACTCGTTACTGATATCCATGATGGGTATTATGTTGAAATATTCTCTGGACCGTAAAAATAAATAGATTTTATTTACACCAACAAAAAATGTAGCACGCATGAATCGAGAGTTAATTCACCATCGGACATATGATGGAGTCGTACGTTGTCATGATTACATAGGAGGGAATTTATGGAGATAAATTCGTTGGGTATTTGAATCCTAAGCTTTGTTCATGTGGGTCCATCGTGTCTCAGAAATAGCTCAGAGAACATGAATAGAAAAACGAACCAAGTTGGACCAAAATGTATTTCGGTGCCAATGCATATTTCCTACACCTATATGTGATAAATGATGTCGCTTAAGTTAGTTAAGTATAATTATTATACTGAATTAATTATTTATTATTTTCTAATTATTATATAATTAGTTAAATAAAATTAATTAATTGATAATGATAAATTATATTTATCAATTGGATTGATGAATTTCGATACAACTAAAACTCTAGAAGATCATGTAATTTTTGACAATAATAGTTAATTAGGGGAATTTTGGAAATTTTATAATATATGAGTATATTTGTAAATATAAAAAATTATCTTTTGATAAATATCTATTAGCAATTTGATTGCAAAGAGATGATGAGTATTAGATACAATTGTTGTTATCGACACACAAGTAGAGAGAAAAATGTTTACTCCTCTCACTACTGTTGCCGCCAAAATTAATCTATAGAAGGAAGATTTGTTTTTTCTTCTTCAATCATTTTGAGAGCCCACACTCAAATTCCTACGTAAAATTCTTCTGAGATATATTTCTGAAACTAACGGGTGGTTGTGGGTGGACTAATTCAGAAATCGTTCGTGGAAGATCAAGTTCATGATTTTGATATTAAAGTTTGAAGAACACAAAGAACGCTCGAGGGAGTTCTACCAGTTCAGAAATTCTCTGATATAGAGTAAATGTGAAAATTTATTTTCCCTTAATCTATTCATTTTATTATTGTATATGGATGATCAAACTAAATTTGGTGTTATGTTATTTAATATGATTAAATAAGTTAAGTAAGGTTTTTTGATATTTCAGCCACGAACCGTTCGTGTTTAAAATCTATTTTTTTTTAATTTTAAAACCGATCGATCTTAACAAAAATAATGTAGGATTTTCATTTTAGCAGCCTAAATAATTTTACCATGGAAAATTAGAATATTTGTAACAATCATGAGAAAGTGCTAGAAAATAAGTCTATCATAAACTTTACCACGTGCAAAGCCGGAAACAAACTGCCCCTTAGAGAAGCTAGTAATAGAAAGGATACTATGCGTATGCTTTTCATTGATAGCTCTGCATCAAATAATTTATCTCCATCTATTAGTTAACACATAAGAAATAAAAGTGAAATGTGAAATGTTATAAAGAAATATGAAGCATTGAATTGCTAGAATTTGAAGTGGTAATCCTATTCAATGATAATTAACAGATTTGGACGTTAATATTTATTTTATTATATGTAAACTAATAAATTTTAGCTATGAAATTACATTGTATAGTTTCTAATTTCTATTGGTTAGTTTAGAGACTTTTTGTTAGTTTTAATTATATATGATTTTAGAACATCTTTTTAAAATTTAGCAAATTTTAGGTGTAAATTTTCATTGTTATATGTAAATTAATAAATTTTAGCTATGAAATTACATTGTATAGTTTCTAATTTCTATTGGTTAGTTTAGAGACTTTTTGTTAGTTTTAATTATATATGATTTTAGAACATCTTTTTAAAATTTAGCAAATTTTAGGTGTAAATTTTCATTGTTATAATTTCTAATTTCTAATGTTTATTTTAAAACATTTCCTTAGGTTCTATTATATGTGATTTTGAAACATTTTTTTTTTCAAAATTTGCAAGTTAAATAAAATAAAATTTTGCCGTAGTAAGTGAATATATTATATTGATTAAATAATAACATAATTCACTTTTTAACAAATTAAATGGTCATAGTATTTATTTCTTCTATAAAATCCATTAATGCATTAAATTTAATAAAGATATTATTTACCTAAATATTGTTAAAAATTTATATATGAAATGACACTTGACATAATGGAAGGTATACTAGTCACAATTTGAAATGTGTATACATAACTTTAAATATATATATATATATATATATATATATATAAAAGATTTACGGAAGGATAAATATGTCAGGCAAATATCCATCACTCTTTCAATTGTAATATTAGCTTTGCATTTAGCAACATCAAATAAAAAATTTGTTACATTTTAATTATTACATACATGATTTGGATTGAAATTTTCTACAATACTCTTGTGTATAACGTTTTTAGGATTCCTTCACATAATACGCTACCACATGTCATATAATAGAAGCCTCCAGCGTCACCTGAACTTTGAGATGCTTGACACTTTAATCCTTCTTCTTTGAATGTTTGACACTTTAATCTCTCAATTTCAAAATTGTTCCCTTTCTGGTTAAAAAAACAAGCAACGTTAGAGATCCTGTTGAAATTACTAACGATAGCTTTTGCTTTTTACATTACTCATGTTTGACTTTCTCAGCAAGTGCACCAAATTAGTTTTTACATTTTTCTGCAAAATCTTGGAAGTTTAACCCAAATGAGTCCTAAAATTCATAACCTTATAAAAATAACTGATTTTAAATAATTTTTTATTTACTAAAATTATAAAGGGCAAATCACATATATGGTCGTTATATTTGGTACCAAGTTCGATTCGTACAAAGTATAGCGGACATATATTTCGTGATACAAACATAGATGAGAAAAGGTTTAGAGAGAGCATGTCACACCTTTCTCTAGAGTGTTCTCCCCCAAATTAACCCTAGCCACAGAAGGTTCCTTTGGTTTACAATCCATCGAGCCTAGCCCTGAGCTACACCAAACTTAGGGCTGGGCTCCGCCTATCTTCTACGGTGACTGTTTCTGGAGGTTTGAAGAGATGTTCTTGTTGGGGTTATGTCATCAAAACATGTATATTGATTTTTTATATAAAATTTAACGAACATTACATTTTTTTATAATTATTCTTTTAAATTATTGTTGAATAATTTATATGAATATCTGAAAATTTCACATTCATTAATAAAACTATGATCTTATATTAGTACGAGAGTATTAAGATTATAGATAAAATTGTCAGCAACATATTAAAGTATGAAATCTTTAATGAACTGTTGCTAGTACGGTTTACTAAGCATTATGAATGCATGTTATCTAGATCCGGATCATTGATGTGGATAGACATATTAGTAAATGTACTTTATATAATGAGCTTATATATGACTAGATCAATGTGAATTAATATCTTTATCAATTTTTCGTTCATAATAAAGATTTAATATACATCAATTCGATGATCATATGTAGATCAGTCTGAATCCTAAGTAGTCATGAACTCTTATACCTGTCTACTGGATCTTTTGATTTACTTGTTAAGGTTTATTTGTGAAACAGGCTAGTGACTTTTGTTTTGGAGATTTAATGATATGGATGGCTGAGAACATGATCTTACAAGATTTGTATATTGGTTCCCTTAAGTGTTAATTCTGGAACTGAATGGTTATTAAGCTCAAATTTATAATAAGATTATAAATTAGTCATTCACTAGTGGTTTAATGGTACTTAAGGATCAAAAGATAATTAGAAGGGTACACAATAATTTTGACAAGTTCAAATTTATGAACCAATAATTGGAGGACAGAACTATATGAATTAGTTATATCAGTGGACTACATGAAAATACTTTGTAAACACAATCTATAATCTCTAGGAGTGTATTTTTTCATATTTATAGTGGAGTAATAATGGATTTAATAAATAAGATTATTTAATTAAAGAGTTTAATTAATAATCTGGTTTATTGGAGCTTAGGATTATATGAACATGGTCTCCAAGTCACCTCTATACTACATAGTTTAGGATGTGAATATTTCAGGACATGAGAAAATGACTAACTTGCAAATGAATTTTTATTCTAGGGAAAGTATATAATTATGAGAGAATTATGTGTGATTAATTAATTGAATTATTTATTTATTTATATATATAAATTTAATTTTCAGAATTAATATATATAAATAATTATCGATTTTTTTTCTAACTATCGAAAAGTGAGACAGAATATCTAATTTATGAAATTAGATAATTAAATTATTATTAGATAATATTTTGGATCAATTAAATATGTTATTTGTGAAATAACAGATAATTTAGTTGATAGAGCTAATCAGATCAGTTAATTTTTAAATAAATGGCATCTAGATATTTATCTGATTAAAATAAATATTTAATTTTCAGTAATTATCATGTGCCAGTCACTGATTGAGTATCAAAGATTGACATGAGCTACTATAGTGTTATGTGGTATTACAATAGTGGGGGTGCAACACTATAGTGTCGCATGACACTACACTGGTGCCGTGAGGCACTGAGCTGCCTCACGACACACTACAGTGCCATGTGGCACTACAATTGTGAACCATTATATAGTGGGTCCCACTGTATTGAGTAATTTGAAATTAAATATTATTTTTTAATTTTTAGTTATCTCAAAATATTTGATATGTCATTATCTAGAATAAGATATAGATTTTATTCGAATGGCCTCAGTTGATGAATGAGTTGATTAGATGATTAGTTGATCAATTATAGAATTGAGTTGTGAACATAATTGCTTAGAGTGATTTTTCTCTACGATTAATAGTTAATAAAATCTCTAAAATAATAATCATCACGTTCTTTCAAAGTACCGTCTCACAAAAGTCCTTCTCAGTAAATCTCTAGATCTCCTGTGTTGAGAACATCTAGAGACAAAAAACAGTCTTGCAATATTCTACGTGCCCACACACGTCCTAGTGCGTTATTGATTTACTTGGAAGATCTTAGTGTGGATCTTGGTGTTTACTAATCATTGGAATGGTTTTATAGGATGGATGACCGATCAGTTTTGCAAGGACGTTTGATTAAGGCTACATGAGGTA
This sequence comes from Datisca glomerata, assembly GCA_003255025.1. Classification (NCBI taxonomy): domain Eukaryota; kingdom Viridiplantae; phylum Streptophyta; class Magnoliopsida; order Cucurbitales; family Datiscaceae; genus Datisca; species Datisca glomerata. The sequence goes on along the minus strand of QANY01005876.1, from coordinate 500,878 downwards.
TATGATTTCTAACCTTATATGTTGTAGATTTAATATATAAATTTATAATGTATCCTGACTGATTGAAAATAGTTTTCAATAAAAATATTTTTTAGTTATCATGGCGTTGCGTAATTTTTATTTTATTAAAAGATTCTATTTTTATTAAAAAAATTAATTTTTAAATGGCCTCGGGCCACACGCTTTCATCGCGCACGCGCCGCGACGACCATCAAGTGGTATCAGAGCGGTCTTTATATATTTATATGTTAAATGATGTGTGAATTTTCTTGCATTATTCATATAATATGAGATATGTGTGAATGAATGAATGGTTATGATTTTTGAATGTATGGAAAATAATGGATTGTAATTGTATGGTGATTATTGGATTATGCTTTGTTCTTTTAATTATTCCTTAGATCTTGTGTAAGTTGTTTTGGGGCATAAGATTTTTTGTAATTTTATTTTGAATATTTATTGTAATTATTGTGATCGCGAGAAGACGAAAAATGCACGAGACGAATGACGAAGGAAAAAGAAAAGAAATAGCAATTCTCATAGAATTCTGGTGCCGGCACCAAACATTGAATTTTCGGTGTTAGCGCCGCCGATTCTGGATTATCGGCAATGTCACCAGAATTTTTTTTTCCAACGACATCACCGAAAAAATAGACGCCGAGGTGGCCGGTGGCCGATGGTGGTCGGCGACGGCTGTGGCTAGCCAACGGTGATATGCGACGGTAGGAGAGTCCTATCCATGGTAGAATCAGCAATGCAAGATTGCTTGATACTTCTCCACCATTCAAGATGAACATTGAAGTGGACCTCCTAGAGTCCTTATCAATTTGAAATTTGGAATCTCTATACCCAGTCATATTCAAGTCACTACCTGAATACACAAGCATGTAATTTCTTGTTCTCCTAGGATACTTAAAGATATGCTTGACAACATTCCAATGCTCGATTTCAGGATTAGATTGGAAATGACTTACTACACCCACAACATAGCAAATATCAGGTCTAGTGCAAAACATCGCATAAGTAAGGCTTCGTACGGCTGAGGCATAAGGTATCCATCTCATGTCTTCCTATTTTTGAGGAATCTTGGAAGACTGCTCCTTGGAGAGGCAAACTTCATGTCTAAAGGAAAGAAATCCCACTACGTCGAGGCTCTATAGTCTATGGCTCATGTCGTGGTTCTTCTATTATTGAATAAGAAATAATTTCTGGTTGGGGAGTCGATGTTCTCTCTCTCAATAATTCTTCTAGCACAATTGTGCTTCTCAATTGTACGCTTTTAATAGAATCTTCTTCAAGAAAAAGATTCATGCAAATGAATGTTTTCTTCTCAGTCGTACTGTAGGAGATATACCCCTTCGTTCCCATATGATATCCTACAAATGATGCACAATTCTAAACGATTGGCCAATTTTCCTGTCATCGGTCTTAGAACATGTGCTGGACAACCTTGTATTCTAAAATGGTGAACGGACACATTTCACCCATACCATCTATCATATGGTTTACCAGGCACCGTCTTTGACAAAACTTGTTTTAGAATATATGCCACTGTTAGTAAGGCATATCCCCAGAACGAATCTGGGAGCGATGAGTAATACATCATGGATCTAGTACCAGGTGTTGTAAGATGAAAAATGATACTTTCTTCCTTAAAAAAGTCATCGAACACTCCTAGCAAGTACTCTGCGTCACGATCAGATTGTAGTGTTTTGATTTGTTTTATAAGTAATTTTCAACCAAGGCCTTATATTCTTTGAACTTTTCAAATGTTTCAGTCTTTTGATACATTAGATAAACATGACCAAAACGTGAGTAGTCGTCAGTGAACGTTATGAAGTATTCATAACCTTCTCTTACTTGAATATTCAATGGCCCACATACATCACTATGTATGAGTTCAAGGCATTGAGTGGATCTTTCACCTTTTAGTCAAAAAAGTCTCTTGGTCATTTTGCCTTCTATACAGGATTCACATGTGGGTAGTGAAACCACACTTAATGATTGCAAAGGACCGTCCTTCACAAGTCTTTTAATCCTGTCCTGGCCAATATGTCCATGACGTAAATGCCACAAATATGTTAGATCGGTTGAGTCATAGTTCAACCTTTTACTATCCTTATGTGAATCGACATTCACTTTAGTGTCAAAAATCATGGGTACTACAGGTTTTACGTGATACAAGTTATTAATCATTTGTGCAATAGTAATTAAGCATTCATTTTTAAAAATACCAATATCTTTATCAATGAATTTTAGATCAAATCCTTGCTCAATTAATGCACCAATAGAAATCAAATTCTTTTCAAAAATCAACACATAATAAACATCACACAAAATAATAAAATGTTTCTCAAAACATAATTTAAAAGTTCCCACTAATATGGCCGATACTAGTGCTTCATTCCCCCAGCGGAAGCTGAACTCAGCCTCGTCAAGCCTTCTGATTTCTCTGAACTCCTGCAGGGAGCAATGTATGTGGTTAGTAGCTACAGAGTCTACAATCCAAGAAAAAGTAGAGTCACCTACATAACAAGACTAAGTAACCATTACTATACTTTTTGATCTTAACCCTTTGAGATGCTCAGGGCAGTTATGTTTCCAATGACCACAAGCTCCACAGTGATGACACTTATCTTTCGATTTGTCTACTCTCGCGGTGCTCTTGCCTTCAGAAACAGGATCTCAGCAGATTGCATCTCCTTCATGAGCTCAGGTAGTGAATAGTTCAACTTATTTATCGAATAATTAAGCTTGAAGTTTCTAAAGGTACTAGGAAATATCTCTAGGATCATATCCACTTGAGTCTCACCATCGACCTCAACACCCATGATCTCCATCTCGTTCAGATAACTTATGATCAACATCATATGTTCTCTGACAGGAGTTTCAGGTTCCATCCTGGAGTTCATTAAGTTATACATAGCTCTCTCTGGCTTGACGATCTTGATCCCTGAACATTTTGGTGATGTTTAACATTATATCAGCGGTGGTCTCAAAATTCTGATGCTGTTGTTGCGACACATTGCTTAAAGATGCTAAGATGTAACATCTGGCGATCTCATCAGAACGCAATCAAGAAGCATAAGCATCCATTTCCTCGTTAGTCGATTCAGCAATAGGCACAAAAGAATAAGAGGTAGTGTGCACAAACTTGTGATTTTCTACTGTCAGCATGATATCAAGATTTCTTTTCCAATCCACGTAATTTTCACCGTTGAATTTGTTCGCGTTAAGAACAGTTGAGAGAGGGGATAATGACATGATTACTAAAAAGAATAAATAAAACGGTGTAAATAAATGCTCAATTGTTGAGGAAAGTATGATGCATGATGCAACTACTAAATTTTTTAAAATCCATTAAAAACATAATTCATACATGATGTTACGATAAAAATGATAGCTTGTTTCACCGAAGGATGAAGTCCAAACTATCTCATATCGCATCGAGACTCCTCTTGTTTGGTTAACGCTCAAATGTCTCTACATCTAGCTGAACCAATCACCAATGGTATTGGTCACCTTGGCCCCATTGACTAGCCCCTATAGAGGGTTTCCAATGTGTTTCAGGCTAAGTATTTAATCAACACATCGACTCTTAAAAGTTGCTATGGACTAACAGTCCGTTTATAGGACGACCTTGCCCCACCACTCCTTTTAGAAGTGGTAGCTTCTGAAGTAACTCGATGACTCAAAGTGACACGATTTTAAAGTTTCTCACATTCAAGTAAGGACCGCTATAGGAGGTTCTAACCCTTCCTCGTGGCATGATCAAGTTTGCGATGGAGACCTTAGGAACATTTCAACGTAAATTACCATCCCACTTAGTTTTTGAAATTTTTTTTGGATTTTTGGTTGTTTTTAAAAAAACATAACTTTTATTAATTTGAAAACGTGATGAAATTTATAAATCCTTTATTAATTTTAAATCCCAATTTAAAATTATAACCATTATAAATTTCACATTCTAACTAAATAATAACCATTATCATTAATCTACAATGATGCATTTACAAGTTACATGACAATTTGACATAGGCATATCCCTAATCTATATGACATATTATATGATGATGTATGATTAAAATTAAATCATACATTTAAATTTAACCTCCTTATTGGCTCATGTATAATTATAACCCATAAAAGAAAAATAAATAAATTATAAATTAATTTATGAACTAATCTCCATGGTGTCTGTAATTTGCTCCCTCGTCTCCATGTTGTCCCATTATTTTGTAACACTTTACAAAATATTACTCCCATTTTTAAAAATAATTTCAATTTAAAAATGTTCATTTTTCAACATATTTTTACTTTGATAAATAAATTACCAAGTAATTAGTAAATTGATTTATTTTTAAAACAAATTTAAAAAAAGTTACAATTATACAAGTATTGAAACATTTACCAAATTAAATTAAAATTAAATAAGGGACTTGATTTTGAGATCATATTTCAAAATTTGAATTTAAAAAATTGTAGGTTTCCTAATCCGATTAGGACTCTATCGTGCAGGGGACAACGCATGGTAGCAGCGGCGAGCGATGGCCAGCGGTGAGAATTACAGCCGGTGAACAGTACCGGCGTGAACAATATAGTTTTCTGGCGTCTTCTCGGTGGCTGTCCACCACCAACTTCTCAACGGCGGTTTCGAGCGATTTTTGGTGACGATTTCGAGGCGACGATGAATTTAAAATTTACAACAATTTGCAATAATTAAATTACATAAATACCTATGCCTCAAATTCGATGTACATCAATTCTAAATAAAAAAGGCCTAGAACCAATAGTTCGTGATCCAATCACAAAACATATTCAAAACAATTTTGAATTTTATGCCAATATCCATAAAATTCAGGATACATTCGTTTTAATTATCTAAAAGCATAATCTTAAACTTACACTCTGATACCAATTGCTAGGATCGATCGGTTTTAAAATTATAGAAAATTAGATTTGAACCACGAACGGTTCGTGGAAGGATTGAATCATATTGAATAATTTGAAACCAATTTCAGTTTGATCATGCATATATGATAGTAAAACAGATAGATTAAGAGAAAATAATTTTCACCTTTACTCTGTATCAGAGAATTTTTCAATTGATAAAATTCCCTCGAGCGTTCTTCGTGTTCTTCAAACTTTAAGATCAAAATCACGAACTTGATCTTCCACGAATAATTTTCAAATTAGTCTACCAACAACCACCCGTAAATTTCAGAAATATATCTCAGAAAAATTTTACATAGTAATTTGAGTGTGGGCTCTCAAACCGATTGAAGAAGAATTAAATATTCCTTCTTGAGATTAATTTCGGCGGCAACAGTAGTAAGAGGTGAAAACATTTTTCTCTCTTTTTGTGTGTTGATAACAACAACTGTATCTAATACTCGTTATCTCTTTGCAATCAAATTGCTTATAGATATTTATCAAAATGTAATTTTTAGTATTTACAAATATACCCATAAATTATAAAATTTCTGAAAATTCCCTTAATTATCTATTATTGCCAAAAATTATATGATATCCTAGAATTTTAGTTGTATCGAAATTCATCAATTCAATTGATAAAAATAATTTATCATTATAAATTAATTAATTAATTAATTAATTTTATTTAACTAATTATATAATAATTAGAAAATAATAAATAATTAATTTAATACAACAATTAAACTTACCTAACTTAAGTGACATCACCTATCACATACAGGTGTAGGAAATCTGGCTTAGCACCAATACACATTTTGGTCCAACTTAGTTCATTTTTTTATTCCTGTTCTCTGAGCTATTTCTGAGACTAAATGGAGCTACATGAACAAAGCTTAGGATTCAAATACCAGACAAATTTATCTCCATAAATTATTGACCTATTTAATCCTAACAACATACGACTCTACTATATGTTCGATGCCGAATCAACTCTCGGTTCATGCGCGCTACATTTTCTGTTGGTTTAAATAAACTCTATTTATTTTTACGGTCTACAAAATATTTTAACATAATAACCATTGTGAATATTAGAAACAAGAGTAGATGTAAAACTACTATTTTACCTCTCTTGTTATTATTTTATTATCTCCTTTATTAATTGTGAATTAGAAAGATATTATAGTGAATTGTCTCATACAATTCACAAGTCTTATTCAATAACTCATTTCATCGCATACTTAGCCAAGTTAATTTATTCACACACGCATAAATAAAGTATAAGGTGATATTGTTGCTTTCACAATCCAACCATGAATTTTCATATATGTGAATCACACAACTCATACTTACGTATTCACCTTAGGATTAAAAGTAATTACAAAAATACCCTTAAGGTGTAACAATTAAATTTAGAACTAGGTAAACGATTTTGGGCTCTAAATTAATTTGTTGCCGGTCTATTCAAGATGTTCATAACATGTCTAGGTTAACCATTTGAGTCTCCAAACTTATGCTCCAAGACTGACATCCAATGGTTCAACCTAACAGTCGTAATCAGATTCGATTATCTTGTTGATCCTAAGACTGTGAATATCGTTCTGAACTGTTTCAGAAGAGTTCGTCTGGAGACGTTTCTATCTTCACTCTTCTTTCGTTGATAATCGTTCTAGGACTTGATTAATTTATAAACACGCTTTAATTTATAGCTAAGTTGATGGGGAAACCCAGATCGATATATTCTTGGATATCTAAGTGGATACCTTACATCAGTTCATGATTATACTATAGCACATGTAGAAATGTTTAATCATGCCGAATTGAACTATGAACTCCAGATAGCTAAGAGAATCTTGAAGACACAATTTGTGTTAAACGTGACCCAGTCCACTTCTTATTTTGGGCTTATGCTTAGGCCAAATAAGAAGACGAAGATAAAAATGTCTACATCGAATTGACTTAGGGTAAGAAAGAGAGAGCAAGCTCTAATGGGAAGTGCTTCCATTACGGGAAGACTGGATACAAGAAAATCAACTAAAATATCTTTTAACTATAAAGAGCTTAAACATGCATCTCATTAAGAAGTGATTAGTGATTGATTCTACATCATGGTGTGTAGACTCTGAAATCACTAATTACATTCACAATTCTTTGTGAAGGTTCTAGGAAACAAGAAACCTTAATGTGTTAGATTGCATGTTGTTCTTTGGATCCGAAGAGTACGAATAACATTTTGAACTATCTCAGAAGAGTTTGTCTGGAATACCGCTTGATCTTTACTCTTCTTATGTTGATAATAGTTCTAGGACTTAAGTAAGTTACAAACACACTTTAATTAAAGAAAACTTTCATTTATTAAGAAAATTCATTAATACATAAATATCAATAAATAAATGGTTACTCATAAAAAGTTATTACACTCTACTTTATTGGCATAATTTCAACAATCTCCCACTTGGACTAAAGTAGGCATGTACAATCTTGTATCTCCATACTCTCCAGATGTCCATGTAAAACTTTACTGCTTAAAGTCTTCGTGAATGGATCTGTCAGGTTGTTGACCATCGATATGTCTGTTACTTGAACATCTCCTCGTTGAACTATCTTTCTGATGAGGTTATACTTTCGCTCTATGTGTCTAGATCATGTGTGGCATCTCGATTCCTTTGAGTTTTCTATAACCCCACTATTGTCACAATAAAGTGTCATGGGTTTATCAATATTTGGAACGATTTTCAGAGTCTTTAGGAACTTTTTAAGCCAGACAACCTCTTTTCATCTTCACAAGCCCCCACATACTCAACTTCCATGATAGAATCAACAATGTAACATTGCTTGATACTTCTCCAGACCACTACTCCATCATTTAGGATGAACATTGATCCTCAACTGAACCTCCTAGAATCCTTGTCTACTTGGAAATCAGAGTCGGTATAACCTGTCATTTTTAGGTTAGTACTTGAATACACAAACATGTAATTCCTCGTTCTCCTAAGATACTTGAGGATATATTTGACAACATTTCAATGCTCAAGTTTAGGATTAGATTGGAAATGACTCACCATACATACGGTGTAGCAAATATATGGCCTAGTGCAAAATATTGCATACATGAAACTTCCTACACTGACCCATAGAGAATTTTCTCATGTCTTCCTCTTCTTAAAGAGTCTTGGGAGACTGCTCCTTGGAGACGCTGACTCCATGTCTATAGGAAAGATATCCCTTCTTAGAGTCTTGCAAATAAAATAAATCCCTCACCTTATCAATATAATATGCTTGGGAGAGTGCCAACTATTTGTTCTTTCGATCCTGAATGATCTAAATACCTTGAAAAAAAGTAGCTTCTCTAAGATCCTTCATATTAAATTCATTTGCAAGTCAAATCTTGACATCAGACAATTTTCCTACATCATTCATAATTAGTAGAATATCATCCACGTACAAAACTAGAAAAACACTAGTCCCTTCGTGTATCAACTTATACACACAAGATTCATCCACTAACTGCCTGAAATTGAAGTTCTTGATAGTTTCATCAAATCTGATATTTCACGAACGCAACGCTTTCTTAAGTCCATAAATGGACTTCAGCAGTTCACAAACCTTACCCTCTTGGTTTTTCTCCATGAACCCGTCTAGTTGAGCCATATAAATGTGCTCTTTAAGATTACTATTCAAAAAAGTAGTCTTGAAGTCCATCTTCTAGATTTCATAATCGATGGCAGAGGAGTTAGATGGATTTAAACATGGCCACCGGTGAGAAGGTATCCTCATAGTCAATACCTTCCTTTTTGGTGTAGCCCTTGGCTACAAGCCTAGCTTTGAATGTCTCTACATTCCCATCTGAACCTCTTTTCTTCTTATAAATCCATTTACACCCTACGGGTTTTACCCCTTCAGGAAGATCCATAAGCTTCTAGACTCCATTCGAGTACATCGATTATATATCGACGTTCATGGCATCTTGCCATAGGTTTTCTTCAGGACCATCCATAGCATGCGAGTAGGAAATAAGTTCATCATGATCCTTATATAAAACTTCCATCAAGACATCTCCATAAGACATGTACCTGTCAGATTGTCTCACAACTCTCCCACTACGTCGAAGCTCGTAAGCTCCGACTCCTATTGTGATTTTTCCATTATTGAATCAGGAACATGTCCTGATTGGGGAGTAGGTGTCCTCTCACTCAATAATTTTTTTTCTCTGATTCACACTTCTTATGTAGTCCTCTTCAAGAAAATGCGCAATCATGCTCATGAATGTTTTATTGTCAGTTGGACTATAAAAGATATATCCTTTCAATCCTTTGGGTTATCCTATAAACAAGTATAATTCTGATCGACTAGCCAACTTGCTTGTCTTCGATCTCTATACATATGTCGGGCATCCCCATATCCTAAGGTGGCTTACTGACGATTTTCGTCTAATCCATCTTTCATATGGTGAACTAATCACCATCTTTCATATGGTGAACTAATCACCATCTTTCATATGGTGAACTAATCACCATCTTTAATGGAACTTGGTTTAGAATATATGCCGTTATTTTCAAGGAAAATTCCTAGAATGAATCTAGAAGGGATGAGTAACTCATAATTCATTTAACCACATATAATAGAGTTTGATTCATTCTCTCTGACACACCATTCTGTTATGGAGTGCCAGGTGCTGTAAGTTGAGAAAGTCTTCAAACTCTCCTAGCAAGTACTTTCCACCATGATCAAATCGTAGTATTTTAATTTATTTCTCTAATTGCTTCTCAACCATAGCCTTATAATCTTTGAAATTTTTAAAGGTTTCAGACTTTTGGCGCATTAGAAAACATAACATTCTCTTGCTTGGATATTCAATGCGCCCCATAGATAAAAATGCACGAGTTTGAGGCATTGAGTGACACTTTCACCCTTAATTGAAAATGGTCTCTAGGTCATTTTACCTTCTATGTAGGATTCACATGAGGTTGTGATCCCACACTTAAAGGTTTTAATGGATCATCCTTTGCGAGTATTTTAATCCTATATAAGCTAGTGTGACAAAGAATAAGTTGTTTAGATTGATTGAGTCAGACTTCAACCTTTTACAATCCCTTTGTAAATCAGTATTTACTTAAGTGTCACATATCATTGAAACTTTTGGTTTTACATAGAATAAGTTGTTTATCATGCATGCAGTAGTAATTAAACATTCATTTCTAAAAATACCAATATCATTATTAATGAAATCTGAAGAAAATCCTTGTTCAATTAATTTAGCTACTGAAATAAGGTTTTTCCCAAAGTTGGAATATAATAAATATCATGTAAAATCAAATAACTATTCTCAAATAACAATTTAATAGTTCCAACGAATACTGTCGATACTAGTGCTCCATTCCCCTAACAGAAGCTAAACTCGCCCTCCTTGAACCTTCTGCTTTCCTTGAACCTTTACAGGGAACAATAAATATGGTTAGTGGCTGGAGAGTCTACAATCCATGATAAAGTAGAGTCAACCAAATAACAGGCTTCGGTGATAAGTAATATACCTTTGGATTTCAATTCCTTGAGATAATCTGGGCAGTTATGTTTCTAATGACCAGCGACTCCACAATGATGACCCTTGTCTTTCAACTTGTCCATTTTTACAGGGCCCTTGCCTTTCGTAGCTTTTAGGTTTGCCTTCTTAGCTTTCATCAGACCTCTCTTACATTTCTTTTTGGTGCCAGAGGTGGAAGGATTACGTTTAGTAAAGTTTCCCTCTTCATTCTTCCTCTTGCCCTTCAGAAATAGGGTCTCAGTAGCTTACAACTCTTTCATAATTTTTGAAAGAGAGTGCCTCAACTTATTCATCGAATAATTAAGTTTGAACTCTTAAAAGTGTCTGGAAGGGTTTTGAGGATCATATCAACTTGATTCTCGCCATCTACTTTAGCTCCCATGATCTCCATCTCATTCAGATAACTAATGATCGACATCATATGTTCTTTGATAAGAGTTCTGGGTTTCATTTGAAAGTTCTTAAAGTTTCGTACATCAGCTTATTTGGCTTGACGAACTTGATCCCCGAGCATTTCGGTGATGCTCAACATCATATCAGCGGCGATCTCCATGTTTTTGTTGCTATTTTTACAGCACATTGCTAACTGATGCCAAGATGTAACACCTGGAAATCTCAGCAGAACACAACCAAGAAGTATATGCATCCTTTTTTCTCTTGAGTCGATTCAACAATAGGCTCAAGGGGACAAGAGGTGGTGAGCACGAACTTGTACTTTTATACCGTCAGCATGATATCAAGATTACGTTTCCAATTTATGTAATTTTCACCAGTGAGTTTGTTTGCACTCAAGATTGTGGAGAGTGGGGATAATGACTTGATTACTGAAAAAAAAAATAAAGTGGTGTAAATAAATACTTAATCATTTAGGGAAGTATGATGCATGATGCAAATATTTAAATATTTAAAAAATATGATAAAAACATATTTATTCCATGATGTTACGATCAATAATGATAGCTCGTCTCATCTAGGGATAACACCCGATTTACCTCCTATCGAATCGAGAATCTTCTCGTTTGGTTAACGCTTCTCAAGATATCACTACATCTAGTTAAACCTTCACCAATGGTTTTTGTCACCTTAGCCCTATTAACTAGATCTTATGAGAGATTCTAATGTACCTTGATCTAAGTGTTTAACCAATGTATCGACTTTAAATGTTGCTATGAACTAACAGTCCGTCTAGGAATGATCCTGCCTCACTAGTTCCTTTACAAGCTTTAGCTTCTTAAGAAACTCGAGGATTCAAAGTGACACGATTCCCAAGTTTCTTCCACTAAAGAGAGGACTGCTAATAAGGCTCTAAACCATTCCTTGATCCACTATCATGTTTACGTTGGGGACCTTGAGAACGTTTCAATGTAAACGACTCTCCTACTTAGTTTTTGAAAAGAAAGTTTTAAAAATTAAAACTTTTATAAAATTTAAATCATAATTAAAAATTGATAACTTTTATAAAATTCTCATATTTAAAATTATAAAACCATTATCAATTTATACAATGATGCATGTACAAACTACATGGCAATTTGATATTGTCATATCCTTATTTCTATATGGCATGTTATATGAGAATGAGAGATTAATAATAAATTATACATTAAAAATTAACCTCTTTATGACTCATTTGTAATTACAACCTAGAAAAAGAAAAATAAATAAATTACAATAATTAAAAAAATTATTCTTCATGGTCTCTATAATTGTCTCATTCTCCTTCAGGAAGTCTCATTTCTTTGTAATCCTTTACTAAGGTCTAGTCCTATTTTCAAATTTTCAATTTCATTTTAAAATTAGTTTTCCAACCATTTTTATTATGATAAAAAAATTACCAAGTAAATTAATCAATTGATTTATTTTAAAACAATTTATAAAATAAATTTTAATTAATTAGTGCTGAAAAATTACCAAATTAAATAAATCTAATTTTTAGGGACTGGACTTGGCTTGGAATCAAATTCCAAGTCCCTGTGAATCATTTGTGCCAAACAATACTTATTCAGTCCAAAACTTGAACAGGCTTGGTGGGTCCATGCTGGTCCAAGACTGAACCTGGTCTTGTGTGCGCTAGGGTTTCCTAAACCCTTATGCTGATGCCTACCATTTCCCAAACCCTAGCGATGGCATGAGACATGACGCGACGATGGACAGTGGACGATGCGGTGAACATTCAGGTGTGTATGAATTCTTAGGATTTGTGCGATGATTCAATCAGAACGCATTCGTGACGGATTTACATGAAATTCAACGATACAAACTCTTGCAAAATTAAATTACATAAACTCTTATGGCACAATTTCGGCATACAACAATTCTAAAATTAAAAAATAGCATCTAGAACCAATCGATCGGGATCCATCCATAAAATATATTCAAACAAGCTTTGAATCTACCATACAAAAAATATATGCCAATATCATCATATTCGTCCATACATACGTTTAAACACTAAATATGCATATTAAAAAACCATAGGCTCTAATACCAAATTGTTAGATCGGGTTGTGGATTTTGAAGAAAAATTAATGAACCATGACTAGTTCATGGGGGGATTCAAAAAAAATTCGTACAAACATTTAATCAAATTAAATACAAAACCAAAACAATGAACATGCATAATCATATAAACGTAATTTTCGTTCTTGAGATTCGCAGAGCTATCAATTGATCTTTACACCGAAAACCACTCATTAGAGTCAGAAGTAAATCTCTCAAGGATTTTGTAGGAATTGAGTGTGGGCTCTTAAAACAACGATTGGAAGAGAAAAAAAAAATTCTTTCCCCTACTGTGAAATCGACGACAACTGTGTTGGTAGGAGAGAAAAACATTTTTTCTGCTCTGATTAACACACTTATGGATATGGTTGGCCCTAGGGATAATGATGCAATCCCTTATATGATAAAGCTGAAGATGTCCCCTCTCCTTGCACTGCGATGTGCGATTCTTACATCTCCCCTAGAGTCAAAATTATGTCCAAATTCATCAGTCCATATTGATTAATTAAATTGATCCCAATCAATTAATCAATTATTTTTTACTAATTATCCAATATTAGAAAATAACAAAATAATTAATTTGAACATTTATTTACACTTCACTAATTTAGATATGACACCCATCTCATATGGGGCTCGAGAAGTGTACCTTAGTCCGAAATACGTTTCTAGTCCAACTGTTATTATTTCTCATTCATGTTCTTATGAGTTACTCCTAAGACCGAATTGATCCACATGAATAAGGCTATGAGATTCAAATAACTGGCTAATTTATCTTCGTAAATTCTGACTTATTTAATTCTGACATCGTACGACTCCATTATAGGTCTAATGCCAATAGAACTCTCGATTTATGCGCGCTACATTTTTTGTTGGTGCAAATAAAAATTTATATTTTACATTCCATAGAATATTTATGATATTAACCTTCATAAATATCAGTAACAAGAGCGGGATGTAAGATTATCATTTTACACCTCTAGTTATTATATCCTTCACTCCTTTATTGATTGTGAATAAGAAAGATATATCGGTGAAGTGTATCATATAAATCACCATATCTTATTCAATGGCTCATGTCATTGAGTACCAGACCCCAATTTATTTATTCACACACTCATAATTAAAGTATAAGTTGATATTGCTGCTTTTGTAATCTTACCATAGATTCCATATCTGTGAATCACGCAACTATAACATAGTTGAATCACGATCCTAACAGCCGAGGAATTGTCCAGCAATTTGAACTCACTCATTTGTTGTATCAAAGATTGCAAGTAACTAAGTCAAGTTTTGTATTCACATCAGGATTAATGTAATTACAAAAATACCCTTAAGATGTAACAATTAGATTTAAAGCTAGATAAATGGTTTTGCTCTAAACTAATTTATTACTGGTCTATTCAACATGTTCCATAGTATGTCTAGGTCAACTGTTAGAGTCTCCACTCCCATATTCCGAGACTGGCATCATTTGGTTCAACCTAATAGTCATAATTAGATTTGATTGCCTAGTCGATCCTAAGACTACGAATAACATTCTAAACTATCTTAAAAGAGTTTGTCTAGAAGACCGCTCGGTCTTTACTCTTCTAAACCAGGACTAAAGTAAGTTACAAACACACTTTAAATAAACTTTCATTTATTTAGAAAATTTAGTAATACATAAATGTCAATAAATAACTGTTTACTCATAGAAAATTATTACATCCTACTTTATGGACATAATTCTAACATTAAGGGTATTCACTGACCACATGGTAAATATGGATTTTGTATCCTTGTTGGTTACATTTGTGTCCCAGAGAATGGTGTAACTGTAAGGAGAAACAGGTCTTTTTTAACATGATAAGATCTATGTTTAGTTATTTAACTGGCATAGTTTTTGTAAGATTAACATTATAGATGGAATATTTTGAATCTAACATCATCTATGGCAGTATCTGAAACACCACAAGAATTATGGAATGTTCATAAACCTAGTTTACATAAACTTCATATATGTGGATGTCCAGCACACGTGCTAAAAGAGAATGTTCCCAAGCTAGATGGTAGATCAAAATGAAATCTAATTGTAGGCTACAAAAAGAAATGTGGGTTATTTATTTCTATACTACCAAAAATGGGAAATGTTTGTAAGTATAAACATTGTATTCTTGGAAGAAGACTATACTTCAAAAGGAATATCTAGACGCAACACAAACCAGTTGGTAAAAGATAGTCCACAAGTTAGTTAGAATCTAGTTAGTCAAGAAGATAAGAATGGAGTACTTCCTAGTACAACAAAACCTTATTTTAGTGGGAGCATTTTTTATTCATATGAGAAGTAAATGTTCCTAGTAGAGTATGATATGGCAATCTTAGTGGAACATAAGCTAGATCCCAATCACTACATTGGAGTAGGACGGGATCACAACCAACAGAGAGATTCATGTTCAAGTGAGAGACTTTCAAGTCTATCTTAGACGAACTTGAATCATATCCCAAAAACTGCATAGAGGTTGTAAATTATGTAAAGTAAATCATTAGCTTCAATTAATGAAATCTAAAAATGAGTCCATTAACTCTAATGGAGTATGGAAGATTGTAGAAGCCCTAAAGTATTGGGTGCTGAAGATCTACAAGCGGAAGTGAGACATAGACGCATGGTCAAGACTTTCAAGACTACACTTAGTGAGAAATGACATACTTAGAGAAAATATATTAAGTATAGAAGATCATTTTCACTAATAACCATGCTCATGTCTATAATAATATTATATCCATTGCAGCTCATCTCGTTTACAAGTTTTTGGCAAATGAATGTCAAGAACGTTATCTTGTATGGCGGCCTTGAAATGAATATCTTTATCTCTCAACTTTTGGATTTGTTGCTGAAGACCAAGAATTATGATATACATGATGCATTCGTCCAATTGTGGATTTAGGCATGCATTAAGGACTTAAAGCATTACATTGATCATGTAATCAAAGTTTATATTTTGATCAAGGTTATAATAAGCTATGTCAGTACAAGAGAAATGAAGGAAACATAATGATATCTTTGGTGTTTTATGTAGATGACATTTATCAACGAGAATGATTTAGAATTAAATGTCAACGGTAAGGCCATTTTTGTCTGAATTTAAGATATCAAAGACTTTAGAAAAGTGGTCTTCATTCTAACTATTAAGTTCTTTCGAGATTTAAATTTAGAATGATGTTCTTAACTAGAAATGCATAGATAATAGTATGTTGTATAATTGTGCAATGCAAGATTCTAAGAAACGGATTGTTACCCTTTAGGTCTGGAACCAATGTATTATGCCAATATCTTATGACATAGGATGAAATAAATAATATAAAGATAGTTCCCTTACTTTTGGTAGTGGAAATTCTTAAGTATGTTATATTGTACACCAGATGTATATTTCACAGTATGCTGTGTCAACAGGCATCAGTTAAATCTTGGAGGTTTTCACTAAATAGTGTGAAGTATATATTCAAGTATCTTAGAGAACAAGGGATTATGTGCTTGTCTATCATGGTGAGAATCCTATACCAATTTTATATATAGATTTAAATTTTCAATTAGATTACTTCAGTAGTATAACCTAGTAGACCCGTTTACAAAGACTTTAGCCACATATATCTTTAGGTCACATGTAGAGAACATGGGGGTTAAGCTGGTTGTAGACATGCTTTAGGGTAAGTGTGAGATTATTTGGATTGTGTCCTAAATGCACTGGAATTCTATTATATTTATTAAAATTTAATTATTATTAGTAATAAATAGTTTATTCTTATATTATGCGCAATATATTCTTGTAAAAGGTTCACAAGTATAAAACTACTTGATTTATGGGTTCATGAAAACAAGGTATTTAACCAAGAATCCATTATAACTTGTAAATATTTAATCTTTCACAGTCTAGTGAAGTTGAGCGTTTGACTAAAAAAAAGACTGTAGTACATTAACTCTATTATATATAGTGACTTACATTGGTCACTAGGTAGAGTACCTAGTTAATGTACTAGTGATTTTGGAATGCATTGGAAGGACTAATGATTCTGATTTTCACTAAACTACTATCAAATGAAAATCATGTCTCGTTGCTATTATTTTATGAGTGATCTCTATCTTAAGAAACTTATTAGCTCATATTTAGTAATTTAGTTATTTTGATCCATTAAGAATAAGACTCTGTGAGTCAACATATTTTGTTGGTTAGATGACTTAGTTTTTGGTTTTCGATTTTATTCGAATGCCCACTCGCTCGTGAATTTGGTTTATAGTCTGAGGAATAATAAGGAAGATTACACGGTACTTGTAAATGATTTTTTCGGTATGGGAACCCACTATGAACAAATAATAAAGATCATAATTTAAAGAGAGAATGAAAGAATAGAGACACTATCTTTACGTGGAAAACCCTTAAAATGAAGAAAAACCACGGGAAGATTGTTGATGTTCACTTATGTAAATGATTTTACATAGTTGTTGATGAGAGAAGAGAGAAAGGGCAGTGCCTTTAGTTGAGGTTTTCTTACGTCTCCCTATTTTCTTTTTCATGTGCTTGTACTTATAGGTCTGATGACAATAATAATAATAATAATAATAATAATAATAATAATAATAATAAGGCGATGATTACACCCTTTTATGCTTTTGGCTGATGGGATTGCTTTGAGGCGTGGGCTCATTTACTTTGCTCATTCCTTTCAGCTCTTTTGTCCTTAAACCGTCGGCCACTCAATCAGTCATAGCCACTTGGAGGTTTCTTGTGGTTAGGACCAATCAATCACAGCCACTTGGTGATCATTTTGGATTCCTTTCATCTGTTCTTGTTTTTCTTTTGGTCCATTTTATCCATAAGCGTTGGTCCCCTCAGCATTTTCCCGCTGACCAGTCAGTTTTTCTTCTCGTTCTTGCATAGTTCAACGAGTGTTTTTTTCATTCTAGAGGCGTGGGTCCCTGCCAGTCTTTTTTCTTGTTTGACCAGTTTGCCTTTCATGTTCTGATGAGGTTTCTCGCTTCCATGCACTTTTCCCGTTCTTGAGTTCCTTCCCGTTTAGAGTTCCCGTCCATATTTTTTCTTACATCATGATCTGTTTGTGCCACTTATGTTTTCCCATCTAGCCCCTAATCTTGTCATGTTCATGGTCTACACGTCTTCTCAGGATTCATTCTTTCTGTACACATGTCTTGGATAATTTTTTCCTTGTTCAGTTTCGATTCTTGATTTTCACGCTTCAAAATGTATTTTTTTGATCCATATGGAATAAGTTGTTTCTTGAATTTTTCAAGATCCAGTTTTTCTCGTCGTGACGATTCCTTCACTTTGATCTTTTATTTATTATTTGTTGTTTTCTTTCATTATTTTAAATTCCAGAATGATCTTTATTTGACCAAATTATGTCAACCATTGATATATGATAAATTCATCTAAATAGAAGATGAAAAATCTAATATGAACAACTGACAAATCATTTAATTAAATTTAGTTTAATTTATATCTTGGTTGTCTTAAATGTTGTCTTTTGATTTTTTAAAGTTAGTATATCAAGTTTGACCCAATTCTAGTGCAATTTCATTAGATCTAGTGAGTCCGTCGGTCATGAATAAGTTGAAATTGTATATCCTAAAAATCTACCGGCCAATATGCATCATTTGGACATCACTTTGAAAACTTTAGGTACAAAGATATTTAACTTGACTCATGTTTGGTAAATAATTGATATATTAAATTATATCAACATGCATCAGTTGTATCTCATTTTGCCCAAACCACTTCTGGTTCTTGATGCTCTTGTATGTCTTTAACTCTTATCCCTTCAAACTTCTTGGGCAACTAGGACTCTCTAATTAGATCTGTAAATATGGCGATATTTTTTTATTACTCGCGATAGAGAACTTTGTAAGGTTCGGTTCTTCACTTGTGCTCGTGGCCGAAATAGTTTCTTTTACTAGAATCTCATATACTTAGAATGTTTCTGCCACAGAACAAATGAAGACAAGATAGAAAAGTACTATTAAGAAAACTGAAGTTTAATAAATTTGCTTAAGATCATATTTAAATGCATCAAACAGACACATTTAAACTTTGGCAAAATGCCAATAAATGGAAAACATATAATTTTGAAGATATCATGATAACACAATGCGTCAATCATTATACTCTTCAAAGAGCAAGTAAAAGTAACAATGACCTCTAGTCCAAGGTAACAATTATCAAGGAACAATAATACAACAACTTCAGAGCACGAAAATCAAGATGTCAACTATCAAGTTCTTGTTAATTTGTCGTGCATCAAACGAACGCAATTTTAGTCCAAGAAGTTCTTCTTGGGCTTCTCCAAGAAGTTCTTCTTGTCCGTTTTCAAGAAAGGACTCGAAGTTCATCCTCTCCGTTCGTCTTTTGACCGACTCATTTTCTCCGAGAAGTAGTAGTTCGTCCTCCCTCCGTTCTCATTACTATCATTATTTATTTGATCTTTTATCATCGCTCTCTCAGTCATCTTGTTACCTTAGTGGTTGTGACTATTGATTATTGAAAATGTACATGTTAAAGAAATAGCAAAGAAAGATTGTGTAGAAGAATGAAATATTAGAGAAATTTCTGAGTTCAAGACTTATTCTTGGGTTGAAGGTCTGAAAGCTTTTAATGAGTTTTGCACTTGTAACTGAGGGAAGAAAGTTCATACCAGTTTGGATTCATCTTCATCTTCCTTCTATAGAGTTGATTTTTCGAGCTTGAGGATGAATTCCTCTTAGATAGCCCCTATTGATGGAAGGATTATGGTGAACGACGATGCTTCATTTTCTCCTATGTTGAAGAGGGGTGTTATCGGGATTGTGTGTACAGACTCAATGGGAAGTATGATTTTTTAGGATGGTTTTCAGGTCAATTCCTTGTCTGTGATTAGAGATTACAGAATCTTGTGATAGATATCCATTCCAAGATTTATCGAGCTTTGGGTATTTCTTTTGTTTGAGTAAATAGAAATTGTAATTCAATTGTTGATGCCATTGCTTCTTTATTAGCCTGATTGATAAAGATTAAGTTTATTTAAAATTGTGGTTTAAACCTCTTTAGTTGTGATTTTTGTTTTTCAATATAATGGTTTCGTTAAAAAAATGAAAGAATTTTTGGGTTTTTTAATTAGATCACAATAAGTCTAATTGAACGAGTAATGATCTATGTACGAAGGTAGAAAAGGTCTGTTGTTGATCTAACTAAATCCTCAATTTTTCATTTGTGGAAGGCAGATTAAAGGAAAACAAATAGCTAAGAGACAATAGTTTAGTTTGATACATTGGCAAAAAAAATTAAATAGACATAGATCTATATCTCTCTCGACTAAATTAAAACAATATAGACCAAATTAGAATGGACTCAGAAAATAAGAGTTCCATGTAACATGTATGGATATGATAATATCTAGACAAATTTTATATTTTTAATACAATTTTGTCACACATTTTGAAAAACATGAAATATAGTATTTTTTGAACATATTTTATTTATCTAGCCAATTGGTTTAAATTTAATAGTGTTTCTATTTAATGATTTAATAATATACCCATATTTCTTAATTACCTCTCTCTCTCTAAAATATCTCCCCCTATCTCTCTCTCTCTCCTAAAATATCTCCCCCTATCTCTCTCTCTCCTAAAATATCTCCCCCTATCTCTCTCTCTTTCTCTCTCAAACTGTCTCTCTCTATCTGTCTCTATGTCTTAATCCGAAAATCCAGAATCTCTCCCTATCGCTCTCTCTCTCTCCCTATAATCTACCATTCTCTCTCTGTCCTCGTCTCTCTCTCTCAATCTCTCTCTCTCCTTCTCGCTCTCATATATATATTATAAAATATAAAACATATATAATATGTTATTTTCATGTATATGTATATTTAATATTTCATGTATATATATGTGTATAATATATAATATACACACACATATATAATATGTATGATATGTATATATGACATACACATTTATATATATATATATATTTATTTATTTATTTATTTATTTATAATATATATAATATGCATATATATGAGAGACGTGGAGAGAAGAGGAGAGAGAGAGAGATTACTTACCTATTTCAAAAAATACAATGATTATAGAGATTACTTACCTATTTTAAAGGAGATTTTAAAAAAAAATCTTGATCGAAGCCTTAATGGACGCCATGCAATCTGAAATCCCGAAAATCTCTCAAGGTTATTTTTTTTTCAGTATAATGGGAATTGAAAGTTCAATATGTTGCCTAATAAAGAGGGTCCTTCATTTTCCGTGAGTTTTTATTGGTTTTTTATTTATTATATGTTATTTAAGGGTAGAAGAGGTAATCTCTTATCTTTTTGTAGGTCCATTCACACTGGCTAGTTTTTATTATTATGAAATTATTTGTCTATTTTTTGTATTAATATACTAAAAATGTTGCTAATCCTATTTAAAGGCCGAACATGTACGGTCAATTAACCAAGAGTATAAATGGGCTACAGGAAAATGTCAACAGCAGTTTCGGCCACCTATAGTAACACTATAGGAAATTAATACAAAAATAGACAATAAGTTTCATAAACATCAAATATAGTCCTATTTTATGGCCCCACATACTAGAAGCATTTTCTTCATATTATACTATTTTACATAATATTTTAAGATTATTTTATAAAAATTTAAAAGCTCTGTGAACCCAGCAATTTCTCACTCCCCAAATTAAAGATGGAATCCTCACCCGACACTATTATGTTAAATGGTGGGATAAATTCAATACCCAAAAAATCATTGCATCCGTTAACCAAGAATTTACAAATGTACATCATAACCTAAAATTGGCAAACCCTTTTACCCAGGCTCCATTAAAAATTAATGAGCCCATTAAATAAAATCCACAAACCAAATCATACATTTTCAAAATCATCCAAAGAATCCATACCTGAATCTAGCTCCTTTTCAAAGGGAAAATCAAAAGACACAAAGCCTATATCCAAATTGAAGCACAAATTAATCCAAAAAATACTTCTTCTTTTGGAAGACAGTAACAATTCTGATTATGAATCATCTATAGAGTGAAGTCACTCAATTAAGCCAGAAATCTAAAAGGCTCAATCATCCAAAAAGGCTATCCCCTAACAATTGAAGGAAATACACAAAAAGGCCACGTCCTACCACAATAGGTCTATGACGCATTTCAAAATTTTCAAGACTCATTTGATGATATCAATCTCAGTGATGATGAATGAATGAAAAAGAATCTGTCCTTGGCAAAATGCTAATGTTGAAATAAAAAATGAAAAGGAAAAGAAAAAGAAAATTTATGGCAAAATCGCTAGATCTTCAAATTAATCAATGACTAAATAAAAGAATTTATTCTTGGCAAAATGCCAATGTTGGAATCAAGAAATTTGAAGGTATAACGATTTCAAATATCATGATGACTCTCCAACAAACAACAATAGTCATGATAATTTTTCAATACAACAATTATGAATTCTCCAACATGAAGCAATAATGAAGATACAGATTTCAAGATTGCTATTATCAAAGGAATCATTGTACTTAGTCTTCTTTTGAATTATTGTACTAGTTGTCAAATAATTAAGTAATTATTTTTCATTTTTACTATTCTTAGTCAAAAGTTGTAACGTAAAATATTTTTATTTTTTTAGAAAATAATAGTTCAGGAAAGTGATGGATTTCCGGTTAACTCCAGTTTCCTTGTCTTTAAATAGGGGGCCCTTTCACATTTATTTCTCAGAACTTGATTTTCACTAATACTTATTTTTGGAGAAAAACTTATTTTGAAAATAAAGCTTTCTTCTTCATCCTCTTTTGTAATCTTTTCTTCTTTCTTCTCAACATTAATTAGTGAGCGGGAGCACTAATTAATCATTAAAAATTAATTTTCTTCAATCTTGTAATTTTTAATCTTACCTCATTGAAATTTGAATACTTGTATTTGTTATTTTCCTTCAATAAATATTTGTATTCTTGCTTCTTAATACTATGTCTTTAAGTTAGATGCAATTCTGCCTCTTTTGGTATCAAAGCTAAACCTAGTATGATATTTACTGTTTCATACTTATACTTGCTTAATTATTGTTCCTCACCGCCCAAATGATTGATTATTGTTATTATTCTTGCTTACTTGAATAATTATTTGAACTTAATCTAACTCTCTGCTCAAGTGGTTGTTATTTTTATGCTTAATTATTTCTCTGTATCTTTGATTTTCTAATATGTGAATCTGACGTATAAGTTTCTATTAGGCTTACTTCAGGCACCCAAATATGACATTTTTACTTCACGCACCTCTTCAAAGGACAATGCTTGTATTTGTTAATTATTGTTCTTCGCCCAAGTGGATGGATAATGTTATTATTGTTGCTTGTATTTGTTATTTTCCTTCAAGAAATATTTGGATTCTTGCTTCTCAATACTCTGTTTTTAAATAAAAAGCAATTCCATCTCTTTTGGTATCAAAGCTAATCCTGATAGGGTATTTACTATTACTTGCTTGATTATTGTTCTTCTTCTCTATCCAAATGGTTGGTTATTGTTATTATTGTTGCTTATCTGCTTACTTAAAAAAGTATTTATATTTAATCTGACTCCCTACCCAAGTGGCTGGTTATTATTATGCTTTATTATTTCTTTATACCTTTGATTTTCTAATCTGTGAATCTAACGAATTAGTTTCTATTAGATTTACTTCAAGCATCCAAATAAGACATTTTTAGAGGCATAAATCTCGAGGGCGAGTTGCTATATGAGGCAAATGGGAGAGGAGTTAAACTTCTTAGGAGGTTGTAGAAGTCATAACAGGTTTGATAATCAAAATATATGATGGAATTTTTAAACATAAGAATAATTTAGTTATCTTGAGCAGTGAGTGTATTATTTAGAAGTAATTCATCTTGTAGCAGAAGATCTACAATAAATACAATTTTAGATATAATTAATGAAGAACATGTTTAGTATTTAGCTGATGATCATGTAGATCATAATGTATGGAATATACCTAAAATTCTTAGTAAAGAAATTTATAAATCAACAAGACCAGTTGTTTCCTACAAGCCTCATCATCATGTTAAAGACTCAGTATCATGTTAAAACAATTGAAAAAAATATACACTTGGGAAAGAGCATGAAATTTATCAATCACCTTCTTCTAATGCAATTAAATATCATATTGAAGAAGGATACAATGTCTTTCACTTTGAGTCCAGATTGGAGTAAAACCATTCACAAGAACAAACCCAAATACCTTTGCCTTGTTAGCCTTGCGTGATGCAGGATTTACCAATTTTCAAGATAATATTTTAGGATTAATTGAATCTTCTCTTTGTAATGGTCCAATCCATTTTGTTTGCTTTTCTTATTTATCTGTTAGTTTAACATATTCCATATTCTCAAAGCCTGACTTTAAATATCAAAACTAATGGTTATCTAATCCTTGAAGGTGTCAAGTCCCTAGTTTTGATTTTTAGAATTCATTATAAAGTTAATAAAACTAATATGAATTTTCAACCCATCAATAGGAGTCCAAAAATTCAAACCATCTTGATTCAATTAGCCAAAGTAATGCTAATATTAGAATCCCTAAACCATTAGGGGGTCTGATATTACTTTGCCAATAAATGCCTTTTAACCAATGAAAGCCAACCCACTCCATTCAAAGACCAATTAAAAATATTGACTACATTCAACAGTACATGGATGGTAGTGTTAAAATTGATTTCCAATCTTCTAGATCTAGTCCCAAAATTAGGGAGTTTAGCCAATCTAGTACTCCTAGGAATTCATTTTTTAAATCCATTATTAATAATAACGATCAAGATCTTAGAGTCCAACAATTAGAACAAGATTTAAAAATTTTAAAAATAAAAAATTGAGACTTAAAGGCATAGCCACTAATTCTCTAGCCAGTCAGCAAATCTTAGATAATAAGACTGAACAATCTGATTAATCTAGATCTCCTACTGACTCAGGTTTTCTAGGAGCCTTACCTCCTGTCAATCCTCAACTTTTAGTTCTTCATTCAGGCACCTTAAGCCAAGAATAAAATCCTGATAGGGAGGGTTTAACCCAACACTTGAATGAACCAACCAACTTCAAAAGACGGAACATGTTTAGAGAAACATACAATATGGATCAAACAAAAATTATCCTTGTTGAATGGAAGGAGTTCGTGCAAGAATTAGGATTGATATGTTTTTCCTTAATATCTCGAGAACATTTACAAAAAGAATACTAAAGTCATCTCCAAGATTAAATGGTCAAGGAAAATTTCAGTTGGGTGACTGCTAGTCATCCACCACCTAAAAAAAATATTAGTAATCATAAAAATTATTTAATTACCGCTTCACCTTTTAAAATTTTAAAGGATGAAGAACCTAATAAAAAGTTGTTAAACAACTCAATTACACTAATCAAAGTTTAACAACAATAGAAAAATAATTAGATAAAATTAAAAATAAGGTTGCTGATCTTCATGAACCTAAATCTAGTGATTCTCTGAAAAAAGTCCTTAAGTAAACCTTTCACATAAAACTACTCTAAATATTGTTTCCCTCAATAAAAAGATTGATAAAATGCTTCAAGAAGTAAAATATAAATCTGTTGAGTCATCTTCTTCTGTTAAGATAACTAACCTAGACATTAGTTCTGATTTAGAAAGCCAAAAGTCAGATTCCACCTATGAATCATCCATAATTCATGAATCTTCAACCATTCATAATATTGAAGAAACATTTAAAAATTTAAAGATTAATAAACTAGAAAGAAGTGGCATAAAAAGCCTATCCCTCTAGATATCCAAATTACTCAATCATCTTTAGTTAATCAATTATTTGTTTCTGCAGAAAAATTATATAAATAAAATATTGATGGACTTTCAGAATAGGAAGTCCTCAACAAATTACAGCGCATGTCTATGGTAGCCAATAATTACACTACCACATATAATTTGCCTCACAGTGAGGTCATAAAACTTTTAATTACATGATTCATAGGAATGTTTCATTCCTGGTCGGAGAAACATCTCACTGGAGAATAAAAAAACATTATCCTTACAGTAATAAAAATTGATACTGAAGGAATCCCAATTCTTGGAGAGGACCAAGAAACAATACCTGATGCCATTAATACCCTCTTCTATACAATAATTGAAAATTTCATCTGAACGCCAAGTAATATTATTTCGTGTATCCATAACTAATTAACCAATCTTAGATGTTCTATCCTAAGAGATTTGGACTGGTACAAAAACATAATTTTGTCGAGAGTAATGTCGAGAGATGATAGTAATAAATCATTTTGAAAAAAAATTCATAAATAGCTTACCTAATTTGTTTGCCTACAAAATTAGAACCGTCCTTAATGATGACCTAGGAAACATAGACTACGATTGTCTCATCTATGGTACCATTATCACTGCAATACAAAAGGAAGGATTAAGAATGTGCATTGATATGAAAATTAACAAACAAATTAAAAAAGAGAAGAAAACTGTCAAAAATGAATTAGGCAATTTATGTGAGCAATATGGATTACTTGTAATTGCTCATTCCCAAAAGAATACAAAAAATTCCCAATTTAGTCCTAGAAAAATTTATAAACCTTATCGGAGAAAATTCCACAAACACAAAAATAAAAATTTTGACAGACACTTTTCCAAGAATAAAAATGATTCAAAAAGAAATTTTAATAAATGATTTGTTGATAAAAGTAAAATCAAATATTTTTAATATGGCCAAAATGGTCATTTCTCCAACACTTGCCAAGTAAAAAAGAAAATTAATCAATTAAAAATATCTTATGAAGAAAAATAAGAATTGTTTAGAATCACATCATCCATAAATTATTATGAAAGTAGTAATGAAGATTTAAAAGAATTTGATACTCTAAAATTGATGAATTAAACTCTTCAAACTTTGACAGTAATTCTCCAATCATCTCTATAGGAAGTAAGAATAGATGTTGCAAGAAAATTGTTAATGTTTTAAGTGAAAATGAAGAACAAGAAAATCTTTTAATATGTTTAATTTATAAAAGTGAAAATCCTGAATTAAAATAAAATACCTTGAAAGAATTAGAAAAGTAATAAAAAAAAGAAAATTCTAAGTCTAATAATAATACTATAAGTCTTTCACAAACCCTTGAAAAATTCAACAAAATTAAAAGAAAGGAAAAAGAAGTTACTATTCAAAAACTTCAAAAAGAAATAAGAAATATTAAGAATGAAATAAAAGAACTAAATGATTCAAACATTGAGGTATTAATTACATTAAATTGAAGAAATTACACATAATGGTCAGAGTAATAATTCAAGATTTTGATTTTACCTCAATGACTCTTATTGATTCAAGAACTGATTTAAATTATAAGCATTAAGGATTTGTTCCTATCAAGTATTTCAAGAAGAAAAAAGAATCATTATCCTCTGCTATTGGTACTCGAATGCATATCACTTTATGAAATCTCCAAATTTCATATTTGCCAAGACAATGTATATTTTAAAATATTATTTGTCTTAGTAAAAAATATGACAGACAAAATTATTTTGGGTTACCATTTATTTCTCTGTTATATCATTTTACAATAGAGCATGATAGGATCATTACTTATCCCACGGATAAAACCTATCAAATTCAAATTTCTTTCTTTTTCTCACAATGAGAAATTGAAAACTTTTAAACAAAATTCTATTTATAAAACTGTGAATTTAATTTTTTACAAAGAAAAATAATTATGTTTTTTTCAAGATGAAATAAAATTCAAAAGAATTGAAGAACAACTTCAAAATCCTACTCTTCAAAAACAAATTAAAATCTTTCAAGATAAAATTTGTAGAGAATTATATGTTAACATTCCTAATATTTTCTTGCATAGGAAACATAACACTGTTAGTCTGCCTTACATTAAGGGATTTAATGAAAAGAATATCCCTATTAAGGCATGACCAATTCAGATAAATTCTGAAATGCTTGAGTTCTGTAAGAATGAAAGTATAGAACTTCTCAATAAAAATATTATTAGACGCAGTAATCTCATTGGTCTTGCTCGGCCTTTATGTCCAAAAGTCCACCGAAATTGAATGAGAAGTTTCTCGATTAGTAATTAATTACAAGCCTCTTAACAATGTTTTTAAATGAATAAGATATCATATACCAAACAAAAGGGACTTAATAAACAGACTTGGAGATATTGTTGTATTCTCTAAGTTTGACATGAAATATGAATTTTGACAAATCCAGATAAGTGAGATTGATAAATATAAAACTCCATTTATAACTCTATTTGGTCATTACGAGTGGAATGTAAAAAATGTTTTTTTATCTTACAAATGCTTCTAGTGAATTTCAGAATATAATGAATGAAATTTTCAACCAATTTATTGATTTCTCAATTGTTTACATTGATGATGTTCTAATTTTCTCTAAATCAATTGATCAACATTTGAAACATCTTGAATTATTTACTAAGATAATAAAGCAAAATGGTTTAGTTATCTCTGTAAGTGAAATACAAATTTGTTTCAATCTAAGATTAGATTTCTAGGACTTGAGATCTATCATTCCACTATCAAACCAATTGATCGAGTCATACAAATTTGTTGATGAATTTCCTGATGAGATCCTTGACAAAATCCAATTGAAAATATTTTTAGGATATCTAAATTACATATCTGGTTTTTACAATAATTTGAGAGATGATTGCAAGACTATTTTAAAAGGGTTAAGAAAAATCATCCATCATGGACAACTCTCCATATCAATTTAATTAAGAAAATTAAAACTCATGTAAGACACTTCCTTGTTTTGGGATACCTACTAATAATTCTTTTAAAATTGTCCAAACTGATGCTTCTGAACTTGGATATGTAGGTATCTTATTATAAAAAAAATCTCTCCAAAAGCACCAGAACAAATTGTCAGGTTTATATCTGGAACTTGGACCCAATCTCAAATTAACTATTGCACTATTAAGAAATAAATTTTAGTTGTTGTATTATGCATTTAAAAATTTCAAGATAATTTATTAAATCAAAAATTTCTTTTGAAAATTGACTATAAGTCTATAAAACATATTTTGGAAAAAGATGTAAAAAATATTACTTCCAAACAATTTTTTTTAGATGACAGTCTATTCTTAGCATTTTTTATTTTGATATTGAATTTATTCAAGGCATTAATAATTCAATTCCTAACTTTCTTACTTGTAAATTTTTACAGGGACATCAAGATGGAGTCTACGCCCCAGGCCTCAAAAGTTAGAATAGAAGGGGAGTCTTTCACTCCACAATTGGCCCTTAAAGCCCAAATTAAAGAGGAGTCTTCTACTCCTAGCCAAGCCAAATTAACAATTCTTCAGTTCATCAACCCCAATTACAATCACCCATCATCAATCAATTTGACCCATTAACAATTTCTCAACCTTTTAATGCACAATCACTCAACCAACCAATTATAAAATATAAAAAATCATCCCCTTATTTTCGAAAAATACCCAACAAAAATTTCTTTCATATTGAGTCTCCAATTGCTCATTTGAATGATCCGACCCAAATCGCCAAAGCCTATTTTATTCTTGATTTTCATTATGTCCCTGGACACAAGGATAAGAGTCTCAGTTTCTATAGAGACATTGTTTTAGAAACTAAATCCATAAATATCAACTTAATCAAAAGTTCTAAAGGAAGGATACTCTATCATCCCTTCTACATTCTCAAAAAATCATAACCATGGAGGATTAGAAAGTCCATCATTCTCGTTTCAGATCCTTTTGAATGTAATATAATTATTTTTACTATATCGATGCTTGGCATATGATTTTTCTGTATCAAAATAGTGATTTTTCTCACTCATATAAGAATTTCAAAATTAGTTTTCTATATTGGTTCTTAAGATGGTGGTTCATTCATGGTCCTGTCTTAGAATTATTTCCAATTAACTTTCAACAATGTGTTAATTTCTTTCTAAAAATATACAAGCCCTCACCAATTAAGGCATCCTTCCCCAAATACTT
The DNA here is from genome assembly GCA_003255025.1 of Datisca glomerata. Lineage (NCBI taxonomy): Eukaryota > Viridiplantae > Streptophyta > Magnoliopsida > Cucurbitales > Datiscaceae > Datisca > Datisca glomerata. The sequence continues at coordinate 470,879 of QANY01005876.1, read as the reverse complement.
TGCTTTTCAAATAAATTTAAAATACCTTGGATCTTAAAATGACAATACTCAATTGAATATGGAATCTTCACCAGACGGTATTATGTTAAATTGTGGAATGAATTCAATGTCCATAAAATTATTGTATCGATCAACCACAAATTTTCAAATATCCACCCTAATATGAGATTAGCAAATCTTTTTATCCAAGCGCCATTAAATATTAATGAGCCTATTAACCCAAATCCATGATCCAAACCATTCAGTTCAAATTCATCTAAAGAATCCAAACCTGAATACAAACCCTCTTCAAAGGGAAAATCAAAAGCCAAAACCACAAAACCTAAATCCAAAATGAAGCAAGAATTAATTCAAAAAATGCTTCTCCTTTTAGAAGACAATAACAATTCTGACTCTAAATCATCTATAGAATTAAGCCACTCAATTAAGTCAAATATCCAAAAAGCCCAATCATCCAAAAAGGCTATCCCTCATTAATTGAAGGACCAAAATACATCGAAGGATTGTGTCCTACCACAGTGGGCCTATGACGCATTTCAAGATTCCCAAGACCCATTGGATGATATCAATCTCATTGATGATGAATGAATAAAAAGGAATTTGTCCTTGGCAAAATTTCAATATCAAAATAAATAAAAAAAGAGAAAAGAAAAGAAAATGAAAATGAAAAAAAATATTTATGGTAAAATCGCCAGATCTTCATATTTATCAATGATTGAATAGATGAATTTATCCTTGGCAAAATGCCAATGATGGCATCAAGAAATTATAAGGTATATAAGTTTCAAATATCATGATGACTTTTCAACATGCAACAATAGTCATAATGATTTTTCAAGACAACAATTATGAATTCTCCAACATGAAGCAATAATGAAGATATGGATTTCAAGATAGCAATTATCAAAGGAATCATCGTACTTTGTCTTCTTTTGAAATTATTGTACTAGTTGTCAAATAATTAGGCAACTATTTGTCCTTTTTACTATTCTTAGTCAAAAGTTGTAATGTAAAATATTTTTACTTTTGTAGAAAATAATAGTGCATGTAAGTGATAGATTTCTAGTGAACTCCACTTTCATTGCTTATAATTAGGCTGCCCTCTCCCATTTGTTTCTCAGAACTTGATTTTCACTCATACTTATTTTGCGAGAAAAACTTGTTTTGAAAACAAAATTTTCTTCTTCCTCCTCTTTTGTAATCTTTTCCTCACTAATTATTTGTTGCAAATTAATTTTCTTCAAGTTTGTAAGTTTTAATCTTACCTCATCAAAAATTGAATACTTGTATTGGTTATTTTCCTTCAATAAATATTTGAATTCTTGCTTCTTAATACTATGTCTCTAATTTTTAATTATGAGAATAATTTAGTTATCTTGGGAAATGAGTAGATTATTTAGAATAATTCTTCTTGTAGCAGTATGTCTACAATTAATACAATATCAGACATAATCAATGAAGAACGTGTTGAATACTTAGAAGATGATCATGTACATCAAAAAGTATGCTCCTTTCTTCGTAATACTTTGTCTTTTATTTTAACGCAATTTTGCCTCTTTTGGTATCAGAGTCAAACCTGATAGGGTATTTACTGTTTACTTAATTCTTAACTATTGTTCTTCTTATCCGCTCAAGTGGCTGGTTATTGTTCTTATTGTTGCTTACTTGTTTACTTGAATAATTATTTTTATTTAGTCTGAATCTCCGCCCAAGTGGCTGGTTAATTTTATAATATATATATATATATATATATATGTTTGTGTGTGTGTGTGTATGTGTGTGTGTGAGTGTAAAGAGTAGAGGTGACAACTGGGCCGGTTCGGCCTGAGAAACCGGTTGAATCAGCCTTGCCTGAACCGGTATTGAACAGTACCAGGCCGATTAAGGTCCACGAAGTTTGAAGTTTAAACTCTTGACCTCTCTATTATAAATCACACTATTTACCAATAGGCCAAGACAATATTTATTAAATATATTATTTAAAATATATTCTTATTATCTTTTAACACATTTCATCGAAACTTCAAATAATACACTTTTAAGATAAACGTATTTAATTAAACAAAGATAGTATTTTTCATTTAAATGAATATTTTATTCAATAAAAAATGGATTCATGAAGATTTTAAAAAATATTGGTTTAATATTCATAATATTTTTTGTTCTGTTAATGAACATGAATTATAAATTAGTTATTAATTATTTATTATATTTTTAGATTTTATGTGAATATGAATATCACTAGTTTATAAATTTAATAAATAAAATAACTATTTTACTTATTATTACAAGTTTTTCTATTGAGATTTTAAAGTAATAAAATAAAATAATGATAAGAAAGTAACATGACTTCCATATAGTTTAGTGGTAATACCTACACTTCATCTATTCCCCACCAAGGTTCAACTCTTACATCCACATTTTTTAGAATTAAATCACATTAAAGGGAGGGGAAACGGTCCAGACCGGTTATTTAACTGGGACTGGCTGTGACTGCACGGGCCGGTTCAGCTGTTCATCCCGGACAAATTTCTGACGATCCAGCCCGTGAACCGCAGAGAGTTCAGGGAGATATATATATGTAGAGAGAGAGTATGAATGATTATACAGTTAAATTAAATAATTGAAGGATGAATTAGTAACTAACTAAATAAGAAAAATTATTAAATTTAATGAAATTTGCTACTTTAATTATATTTTTTAGAAAACTTTCATATTTAATATTTTTCAAAAGTTGTGGACAAATTTGATTTTAAAATTCAAAAGTCATCTAAATAGTAGGGGTGAAAATTTTGGTACCGAACCAAAATGGTACGTTTGGTCAGTTATATAAGATACCTCGAATTGGTTCGGTTTGACATTTCTGTTGAACCATAGTTTCAGTTTAGTTCAAAAAATATTTGATTTTGAACCGAACTGAACCAAATCCCATATGTAAAATGATGTTGTTTTCTACCCCAGTGTAGTTTCACTTTTATACTCTTTAATACGATGTCATTTTGAGTCTTTACCCCATATATAACATGAAAAATTAGGGTTAGTCTCATTTTTCCAATTTTCCCTTTTCTCCCGGCTCTCATACGCAGCAGGTTCTCCTCTTCGAACAGCTTCTTCTCTTCGACGAAGAGTCTTCATCTTCTATACGAATCCTTAAATTTAAAATCACTTCTTCGTGAAATCCTTCTGTGAGCGAGTCCTTCTTCTTCGCAAAGTTGAACCCTAATTGTTCTTTTGCTTCTTCCGCGGATCCTTGAAGTTGAAACCCTAATCGTTATTCTCCTTGCGATGTCTTCTTCTTCTGCGTTTAGAAGTTTGTTTTTACTTCTCTATCTCAGTCTCTTAGATCTGGTTTTGATTTATTGTTTACTGTGTTTAGATCAAAGTCTGTTTACTGCTCTATGGTTTAGATTCTTTTATATTTCTTCATCAGTGACAGAGTTTTCCTTGTGTTTTTCTGGGTTAACGATAACGATTCTTCCTTACATTTCTACGTTTCCTTACTTTCTGCATCTACTGATATTGATTCAATTATCACATTCCCATTTGATAATCTCTCTTAATTTTTTTCATTTTCTTCACGAAAGATAAATGATTCAAAAATTATCTGCTTTCCTTTATCAGAAGATGCACATTTGCTAAGAATTGCTTAATTTCATGTTTCTAGTAAAGCAAACTAAGATCATAAATTCAAATTGAAATTTGGGGAGATGATAACATAGTCAAAGAGCTTCATTTAAATCAATACCAGTCGAACCAGTGAATCGAACCAAACTAAACCGTAAGTCACAGTTCAGTTAAGTTTGGTTCGGTTCATATGAAACTCATGATTTGGTTCGGTTTAGCATAAGGCTGAACCGTGAGTTTCGATTCGGTTCGATTTTGCCTAAATAACTGTTCGATTTTGCCTAAATAATTGACTGATCCAAACTGATTACACCCCTAATAAATAGTATTATTTCAAATTATCGTATGCCCTTTAGATTTGATATGTCCCCATGTGGAAACAAATGCTTTGATCCACTAAAATCAAATGTAGTCTGTAGTACTGACTTGGGGTTTTTAGGTAAATATTCATTTCAGATTTTTATTTTGTTAAGTAGCCATTAATAATGATAGTTAAGAAAATAACCATTTTACAAAAAGTTAACAAAATTATAAACTACATTTACTATAATACCCATCGACTATATTTATTTCAATACCATTTATCCTAATTAATAATTAAACTAAATAATTTTAAATTTTAAATTATCAAAAAGCTGTATTATTTTAGATTACTTAAAAAATTAGAGGATTGAATAACTATTTAATTATAAATGATAAATTAACTATTATTTATATATACACACATACATAACAGTAAGATAACATATTGTTGAATATTAACGTATAATTTTTTATTTTTATAATACAGACAATAAGTATCAGTGCTACTAAATATTCTTTAATAATCTTTTATTATTTTTAATGTTGTTTATGTAAATAGTTGTTATCAGAATGATGATGAATTGTTTGATTACTTCACTAAAATAATTATTATATATCCATAAATAATTATGAAAATATTTATGTAAATAATTATTGTAGTTCATTAAATATATATATATTTCTTTTCAAAAAAAATTATATAAATATATTACGAAAAAATATGCAATATATTTACTCCTAAATTATATATTTTTATTTTATTAAAAGTTAAATATATTGCGCGAAAAAAAATCTGCAATATATTTACTCCTAATTTATAATTTTTTATTTTATTAGTAAGTATATTTCCCTCAAAATCATATTAATAATTCTCTTCGAAAATAGGGAATCGCTCCATCATTAAACATATGCATTTAATGGAAAGCCTATAGATTTCAAAATAAAAAAATGTTTATGCACTATAGGAAAAACCACTTATTGCAGCGATTTTAATAGGTTACGGAGGTGGTTTTAATCACCGTTAGAAACTTATACAGCGGTTCGACAATCATCACGAAAATTGTCACCACAAAAGTTTCTGCGATGGTTTTCTTAACCGTCGGAGGACCGCCGTTAAATCCTGACAAATAACGGTAATTTTTCTGACATACATCTAAAAAATATAGCAATGGTTTTAAACACTCGCTAATGTTCACACATTTTAAAAAAACGGGTTGTTTAGCAAGATTGGAAAGCACTTACAACACTCATTCTAAGTACTGTATATTTGTATGAAAATAACATATATTCATCATTCCATAACCTTCGATTAATATACTCAAAATAGTTAACACACTCTATATTATAAACATTCAAATTAAAGGTATGTGAAGAGTTAACACAATGCTTCTTCTAATTGGGACCTTAAGATAACCTACCTTTTCACCAGGAAAGAAAGATTGATTAAGTGAACAAGTAGTCATGAACAAAACATTCATCAGTTTGGGATAAACATAAAAACATCTTATAATTTTAAAAAGAAGAGTTTAGTTCACAAATTGTACTAAGCACCTAACAATTCACTCAGCTGGATTTCGATTCTCTACTTCCACCTCCCCCACCTCCACATGAATCAATTCACACATCTCTATCCAATTCTCTACTATCCAGGGTTTTGTACAGAAACGAGACAACATCAAAAGTTTCAAAGAGATAGATGCAAAATCCAACTAAAATTTCATCAACCAATTAAGAATAAAGCTGCTTAGAGCTACCAGAAAACACTAAATCAAAACTTTCTTGAGAAACATCAACTTAGAGAAAACTAAATGTAGAAAAATTGAAAAAGAGGAAAGAAGATTTGCTAACAATGATAAATGCAGTTCTTAATCAAAGAAGATTTGTCAATCGGTTGCATTAGCAAGAGAAAACTTGAAAAAGGGGAATAAAGCCTTACTTCATCAGTACAAGTACTTCTAATGTCTTCATCTGAGTCACCATTTCTTAAACACATCTTCATGCTATTATCCTTAGATCGATAAGCTATGTCTTCAACACATCCGGTTTCTCTGCAAGATCGAAACCCCAATCAGATTTAGAAAATAAAACTCTGAAAGGCCAAGAAAGGACTAAGAATAAATTCATAATTTGATACCATTCGTAAGCATTTTCTTGCAGCCTCTGCATAGAAACCTATAAGAAAAAGAAAAGAACTAGCCAATTTAGCACCGTAATCAACATTCAAGTCCTTTTTAACTACAATGCCAAACGAGAGATATAGAGAGAGAGAAGGGGAGAGAGATTATTAACATGGAGAATTGCATCAGAAATTGAATTCTTAAGGGGAAGAGAGACAAAAGAAATTTTTGTGGATTCAACATAGTCAGCAAAGTTAACAGAAGCTTCTCCAAGAACACCAGCTTTTGCCCATCCCTATATAAGACACACAAATAACTAAATTAAATACCAAAATCAAAATTAAGTTATCAAAAATCAGTCATATCAATAACATTTCATATTGTCGAGACGACGGATTTATAGATTTTGTCATTGATCTTCAATTTTTTTGGATCCCGGATGAATTTCACTTATTCATAAACAGGATATTCCCATCGACAGCTTTCGTCTCGAACCGGAGCATTGTTTAATCCCCCATCAGATACAAATTCTTTTAATCTGTTGGGATTCTGAGAAAATTTACTTGATATGAATGTACACATGAGTTAACATGGTAAAAGGTCAAACTTTCTCCAATTTCAAGGAGTTTCAGGCCCTCAGGTCCTTAAAGTACTTAAAATTTCACAACAAGAGAATTAAATTTTCTCCCAACCAAACAGAACCTGAGTTGAAAAACATTGAATTCAAAAGCATCAAATCTCAACCAACCTGAGTTGCATGAAACTGCAATTTAAAAAATTCGGTGTTTTAAAAACATGCGGTGTTTTAAAAAATTCTTAATCAAAGAAATAGATGTTAAAGATTTGCTAACAATGCTAAAATGCACGGAATGTTGCAAGATGGTGTTCCGAAAAAATGGACATTACTACTGATTTCAAGAAACCCACAAATTAGCGCATAATAAGTCCTAGAGATTCTGAGATTCAAAGACAACAAGAAAGAAGAAGAAAATCTCACATGCACCGATGAAGCTGGATCAGTTCCAGTGAGAGAGAGAGGCTTCGAAACTCCTAATTGCACTGTTATGAGTAAAATAAAAAAATCTCCATCATAGCTCACGTACGAAGCTCGCGAAAGAGAAAGGGAAATCAGAGGGGTAATCAAACGATTATAGAGAGAGATAAAAAGGGCTCCTTCGGAGAGAAACCGCTGCAAATTGCCTTTAGGGATTTGAGAGAGAATAGAGATGTAAATTATGGGTTGGGAAGGAAATGAGGATTTAAAAGGCTTTTAGCGACGGTTTTAGAACTACCGCTAAAAGTTAAAGTACGCTAAAAGTTAAAGTACACCGCTAAATAGTGTATTTTGGCTGCGGTTTTTGTAGAACTTTTACCGTATTTGTTTGCAACGGTTGCTACAACCGCCGCAGTTAAACCGTCGCGGAATATCATTTTTCTTGTACTGATGCTAAAAAATACCCCCAATTTTTATTTAATTATTTTATTAGTAAATATATATTTGACTAAAAATCACAATTAATTCTCCTAAAACATGGGATTGCTCCATCTTTAATTTAATAAAAAAACATATATGAATAATTATCTTGATTAATTATGTAAGTGCATATAGAAATAAAATGGACCAATAAATAAGGAAATTAACATAATTAATGAAAATAATTATATAATTCATATTATTCCTATTATGTCACATGATATATCTCATTTATATAATAATTTTATGTTGATTTTCAGTCATAAATGAATCAGAAATTTTTTGTAATTAATTTCATTCAGATTTTTTTATGTGACAAATGTATATGTTTCTTTTTGTCTTACTAATATTTGTTATTATTAGTCTCACCAATTTCATTTTGTTAAGGTAAGGAAAATTAAATTTTTTTTTAAAATTTTTAAAGAACAAATCAGTTATGATCTTTTTACTTACTAGTAAGTAATGCTTAAACTTCTCTATATTGAAAATGACTGGTCGAAAGGTACGTGCTTTGTTGAAGAATTTTAAAATTATTATTAATGTTAATATAAATAAATTAGCTTTAAAAATGTTATAAATCTAAAATAAAAGAAAATAATAATGGTAATTTTCTCATACTTACAATTAAACTATTACAAATAAAAGAAGATTTGAATTGGTCATGGATCACCTGGAGATGATATATTTATAAAAAAAATTATTACAAATAGAATGAAACATGAATAAGCAGTGCATCATTTTGAGATGACAAATTATCTACAAAAATTATTGTATTAAAGAATGCAAAGAAACTAAAAAGTTGTTGTACAAGAATTGTTATCTAACAAATTTATATCGTAAGATAAAATGAAAAAAACTAAAAAATTTATTTGAGAAGAGAAAATTAAATATAACAAACTATTTTACTACTGATAATGGAAATTAAAAATTATTACATTTATTACAAACTAAAAAAACTAAACAACAAAAAAATTTTACAGATAGACAATAATTCGTTCTATTGACTGAAATAATATTTATGAATAGTAATCTTCAAAATCATATACATGATTCTTCATATTTCTAATAACATAATGATATAAAATATAAACCTTATAAAGTATTAGTAAAAGAATAATTAGTTAATAAAATTATGAATTAATTAAACAAAAAACCTAATATAATACTATTTTTAATGGGGCTTAAATTGTAAAAGACTAAATTAAAAGTTTATCCCACTTAAATCCCTTTTAATATGGTAAAGATAAACGATACATGACTATTTTTAGTCATTTATTTAATATTAAATAAATATATTAATTGTTTAGAATATATCATTTTATTTATTATTTAACAATTAATAGTAATTATCTTAGAGAATGATGAAATGGAAGTAAAATGTTGTGGTCAAACTTAGTTATTAATTTAATTATTTTTAAAAGTGACTAAAAAACTATAACATCCTGCTACTAGAATGGTTAAATACTGTTATTTCTGTTTTGACTTACAAAATTTACCTAATATTTGTTAGTTGGAAAAATAGCCAGTTTTTTTCATCATCAAGAACCTAGTTATAATAACAACTCCTCGCTCCCTTAAAACTTGAAGAATAGCAACCCTTCCTAACACTCATGGAAACTTCATAACCATGGACGTGCAAGCTTGGTGGCCGTGGGTGGAGCGACCATTGACAATGATCTTGGATACCATGGACGAGAAGCTTCAATATGGCCTGGACAACAAGGAGACTGAGATGAACAACTGCCATGGACAGTAAGCTCACGGGGAAGATGAAGATTTGAAAAAAAAATTACAGATCGTATAAGATATATACATTATATATATATATACGTGTGTGGGTATAGATGTAATGAACTCTAACCAAGGTGGCTCATAATGAGAGGTGTCACTTATTATTATTAGCTTTTATTTGAAAATGAGTTGAGAATATAAAACTATTAATTGTTTTTGAAAAGTTTAAATATATATATATATATATGATAACCTATTTTATAGAAATATCCAATTAGTAATGATTTTAGTATAAATATTGTGCAGCATGTTTAAAGATATATTCTTGGTATAAAAGACTAAAACAAATCTTGATAAATATTATTTAGACCCACTAGAACAAACAAACAAACAAGAATACGAACTATAAACAAAAAACTAGATCGACAACATCCAATTAAAAAAAAGGAAATTTTCAGAGAGAGATTTCACTAATTCCTTACAATTTTCAACGAGAGAACATGGTTTATTTACCTAAAAGTTCACCATTAGTGGCTGCCTCAGCCTGGATTTAACGCCGTAAGTAGGAGAAGAAGGATCAACAAATTCAGCATACATTTCCACGAAAAATCTGTCAACAATCTCCAAATAAGCAGGGCAAGTGAGTCGAGAGTAATAATGAAGAACTTCTTCAATATCCAAAATATGATCAACATTGCTCATGTCTAACATCTCCAATTCTTTCAATTTCCGTGCAACCAAACACCTACTTTCCTCCCTCACACCCTTGACACACACATTTTCTCTTTCTTTTCTTTCATGCCGTTCCCTGTTTATCATTTCCACAGAATTTCTCTCTGCTCTTTCAATCTGATTCTTCTTCAATGGCGATGAGGTGGCTTTGTTCTTGCCAAAATCAGTGTTGGTGTAGGAAAAGTGAGAGTAAGCTGGGGTTTTTGGAAGCCTTTGGTATCCTCTAGAGAAGAAAGACTTGAAATTTCCAAGTGTTTTCTTTAAGAACTGTTTGGTGTTAGAAATGGAGGTTCTAAGAATCATTTTTTTGGGTGAAAAGAATATGATTTATCTCTTTATGGTTTGGATTCTTCTGGGTTGTAGACGTTGATGGTGTCTGTCAGTGCAGAAGATTTTTCTTTATAGAGAAAAGAGAGTTAGAGGAGCCATTGAAAGTTTGCTGAACTTTCTTTTAGGCAATTATAAGTCTTCTCTTTCTTTTTTGCTGTCACACTTTTGGTTTTTCTTTCTCTCTCTTTTGTCCTCACACGCTCCATTCTTGTTTTTGTGTCTTCTTCTTGCTTCTATACTGGTCCCACTAACCCTGAACCATAGTTATTTTTTGTATGTAAGAATTTTTATACAATTAGGTTACCGGAGGAGCATTGTTCTTTGTATTTATGTTAGGGCTTAACTTTAAACTTTTCTTTGTCAAAGTCTTCATACTTCTAATTCTTGTATCATTATATCTCGTAGGAACTAATGGTGCACAATTAATAAATTCACGGTGATTTTGAAATTGTAAAATAAAGATTAGATAAAATAGATAAAAATAATTCTTCTTTATATCCCACTTTTAATATATTAAAGATAATTATGACAAATGATAGTTGCATAGATTCTTGAATACCATTACATATAAATACCAATTTATGTGTTATATACACTCAATGGTCAATTCTTATCCTTTTAATATACCTAACATCTAACATGCATATAGGTACCTATACTAAAATTAATATCTGATAGCAATGATATTCTATTTATTAACTGAAATCTCAAGAATTCAGAGAGAGAGACAAAGATTCTCCGAAGACTGTTTTTTAAGGACCAATCAGAAATCAAGACCCGTCAGTCCTCTCATGGGGTCAATGCCCACGTGTAAACCCCTTAGCTCTTTACAAGTCCCAATCAGGTGGATCCCACTACCAACTCTTCCTAAACCTATATAGCATCTTCACTTGATTCCGCTGCCTCTCCGTCTTTCTATCCAAACCAAGAGTGTAAGCAAAACCGATACCGATGGAACTATTTTGTCTAGTTTTTATTTTATAATTTTAAAATCACTGTTGAATTTATTAATTGTGCACTAATAATGATAATTTCAAAATCACCATTTCATTCAAAAATGGATACATTATCAATTTCAATATCAGAACCCTGATATTTCTCTCTGTGTAACAAGAAAGATTGTGATGTTATTGATGTAGCCATATGGGTTTCTTTGCTTTTACTTTTGAAGGTGGAGTTTGGTACTTTAAGCTTCTTTGGGAGAAGCAAAGGAGCGCTTGTGGTTGTTGCACACTCAGTCTCTCATGTGATTAATGTGTGATGGGTTTTGCCTTTCTTTTCTAGTTTTCCTCCATGCCTAATTCTACACATAATTCCTTTCTTTTTTTATAGACTCTACATTGGCTAAAACTAAACTTCAAATTGTAGTTCTCACGTTATTCTATTAATTCTTCCCAATAAACGTGTTTGTTTTAATTAATTTAGAGATAGGTTTCTCATGTTGTACTTATTTTCATTGAAAACTCACGTTAGTTGCAGAAGATATCTAAGATTTGTTTATAATATATTCTGATTGGTATTAGTAAATGTGGTGCATATTACATCTCTTTTGGTCCTCATTTCTCAAAATCTTTGAACTGGTCAAGAGAATTAGATGAGAATTTAAAAGACATGAAGTAGTGGGGCTATAACGACAAGGCAAATCATCCCGTTAATTACGCACTAAGAGAGCACAGTTGATAGCAACACTATTAAAGAAATATAATACAAAAGCGCGATTTATGATTTATACTGCTGGTATCAAATTGAAGAAAAACAAAGAAGAAATTAATTAGAAATCATAAAGCATTCATTTCCCTTTATTTCTAAAGTTGTCTTTATCCAAAATTTGTATTTCTTTGGATTCTGTCTCTATGACATTTTATCGTGTTGTTTGCGTGTTTACTCGGTCAACTTATCCACGATTATCATCACCATTACATACTGAAAGAATAAAATGGTCATTTAACACAAATCTTAATATACCTGAATCTAAATTCCACACACAAACCATACCTAAAAATCATAACTAGTTTGGATAAAAGTCATCACTGTCTATCAGAGAGTAACTTGCCAGCTTGAAAATCGTATTAAGCACAGGCTAAGTCCTCTTACTAGCCTCTTAATATCATGGAGTATCTTCTCTTTAGATAGAGTCTTCTCTTACATCTTATGATTGTTCTTTATCTTTTAAAACAAAATCTCCTCACCATGGAATGCTCCTTTAGGGTAGATCCGCCTTTCACCCTTTGTTACGAAGTCATCCTCTTTCATCTTAAGGCTATCATATAACTTTTAGAACAAAGTCTTTTTACTTCTTACTATTTGTCAAAGCAGAGCCACTGAATCTTTTACCAGTACCTCATTTTTATAGTCCTTCAAAACTCATTCAACAGAAATGCCATTATATCTTTTCCGAAAATAACTCTAAACTCAATCTTCAAGAAATTTGCAGCATATTTTCTAGCACACATACAATATACCTACTTGATTTCCTGTAGTTCATGTAACTATCTGGTTGTGTGAAACTGCGTGCATTTCGTTGGTGCATTCTCTCCAATTGATAACATCTTAGCAAATCAACAGATTCCCAAAATAATTGTTAATTCTCTCATGTTTGTCAATGCTTTGTTGCTCCACGTTCAACTCTCATTAGTTCCCTATTTTGCTTGATATCTTATTGTCTTTTTTTCTACGAAGACATCTGATACAAAATCAGTTTTTAGTTGAAATAACTAAAAAAACATAAAGACAATAGATTTCTATAGGAAACGTAAACCTACGCGATAGGTTTTTCGAAGAAACCATCCATACGATCAACTAGTGATCCAAATTTCTATCAGAATAATCTATACCAATTATATTTGATTTACTCTCTTAAATAGAAGAAAACCACACACATTCACTACTAAATTGAAGTAGACACTAACTCATCTATATCTATATCTATAATTTTATTAAAAGTGACATGCTTAGAAGAATTTTTTTTGGACAATTTTGTCCATACATTTTTTTAATAATTCTATAATACCCCTTAAAATTACATGTGTCAAACTCTTATTAATCGTGTTAGTCTTAAATAAAATAATTATCTAAATTTCATTTATATTTACTCTCCAATAACTGTGAAAAAAATCAATATCCCATTAACAATTAATTGTGGATATAATTTTATTGTTTAGTAATTTTTCATATTTCAAATAACTACAACAACAATAACAATAATTACAACAATAAATAATGACAATAAAATAGTTTATTTTTAAAAGCAATAATATACAAATATATTCTATATAAACTACAAATCTGTTTATAGTTCGTATTATTCATAATATATAATATATCTACAATATATAAATAGAGAATCCTTGGAAAAATAATTATAGACAATTATCCACGTATTGTTTATGCAGTATCTAAAATGATAATCTAAATGTGTAGTTATATATTTGATATTTTTTATTATAATTTTATCAATTAATGCATATATATATATAATTTATATATCAAATATCGATAGATATATATTAAATGATGGGAAATATGATTGTGACAACATCTGACTGTCTTTTTATTTTGACAAACTTAAAAAAAATCCCTGTGTTATATTTTCAACATTTAGTCACTAATTCGGCTTCACATTCTTTAATTTTATATTCTCGTTTGTCAAATAATCACGTGCCGTTTCAAAGATAACAGATGTCGACATGTTACACATGTGTAGGCGGCTCCCCATGTAGAAGAAGAAGAAAATGATAGGAGACCAAACACACCAACTCCATCTAACCGATAGTGACAGTCCGGCCGTTGTTCTGCGTAACCAATAGGCAATAACTAGAAGTAATCTGCACAAGGGAGTTGGAAACAGTTTCCCTCGAACAACTGGTACATAGAGGTAGTCCATGTCATATTCTCATATACTTTCCCAAGTTTAGATGATTAGTCCATACTCACATGCCTAATTTCTATGTTAAAATCGGAAAAAAAATGTCTTAAGTAATCATTCGATTCTAAATATATACACCAAATGAACTTTTAACTGTTCTTAGCAGAACGATAGAGAGGTGAAGTTGAAGTTAGTCATCTACATTAAATTTAGACGGCTTAGATTTATTCTATCAAAAAATTCTCAATACATGAAATTACATCTTTTTTACATGTAAGCAAATTTAGGTCGTCCAAAAACATATTAGATACCTGAATCATCTGACCTGCGTAACCTCTTCATACATCAAAGTTTTTTTTAGATTGTATTAAAGAGTTCTCAAAATTGTTTATCATGTAAGACTATTCAAATCATCAAATTTGTAAGTGTTCAGGAGTTAGCTAAGAGGGTGTGATTGTGACGTCATGTGGATGCAGTTATATGTGTGATCTAATCTTAGTAAATTACAAATATAGCCTACGAAAGTGGAGGTTGCGATCTGAAGGGTGAAGGGTGAGTACTTTGAGCCGACCTATGGATGGTGACAAAATGCTCTTCGGATGAGGAATTCAAAGAGAACTATCCAAGTTTAATAAGTAGAAAAATACCAAATGAATCAAAAAGTGGAAAAAAGCCCTAAACAATGAGGGAATGCCTCTATTTATAGAGAAGCTTCCATGCGGGGTCCACTCTAGTTAATCCCTTGACTAATTGACAATGGACTATATGTAGTGACATTTTAGCAAGTTCATTGAGGTGGCAACATCCAATCATCGCTTATAATAAATAGCAATACAAGAAAAACTGATTATGGCGGTCATTTTATTCGTCTATTGCAACAGTTCTAACCACCGCTAAAAATATTTGCGGCGGTTGAAAATCCGCCGCCTTATCCACCTCCAGAAAGGTTTTTGGCGGCGATTATTTCAACCACCGGAGGGCCGCCGGCAAAGGATGTCTTTTCTGGCGGTTTTCTTTCTCTTTACTGGCGATAAAGAGTATTTAGCGGCGGTTTAAACGGTCGCCAAATACCCATAAACTGAAAGGAAATATCTTTCCCTGGGTCTTTTCTGGCGGTTTAAAATCGTCGGTAAAGCTTATTTAGCAACGGTTTAAACCGCTACCATATTCCTATAAACAGAAAAAATATCTTTCCTGGTGGTTTTAAACCGCCTCTATAGGCTCCAAAACCACCACTATAAATTAAAATTTTGGCCATAATTTTTTTTTTCTGTTTTTTAAACATCTCATAATTTTCAAAAATACTTGTTTCAGAAAACATTCTATATCACATATTTCAGAATCTATCAATACAAAAATTCTAACAGTTCAGAGTCCATCAGTTCAAATATTCATTATTTCTTGAATTTTAAACGTTCACAAATTCAAACATTCAAGAATTTTAAAGATTCAGAATCCATCAATTGAAACATTCACAAATTCTAAAGACAAAACAATATACATTCAAACTTAAGCAAATATAATATTTTTCATCCTCATTGAACTTTATGCAATCATGAATTTGAGGGAGGATCTCCAGAATCCTATAAACACTTAAAAAATCAACAAAATTAGTATTAGTGTTGTAATAAATATAATTTATAATTACGTAAAGTATATATTCCTTAGAAATCTTACATGATCACCACCAAGGTATGAGAACAAAAGATTTTGTGCTTGCATCATTTTCATAAGGTACACCACTTGGGATTGAAGTTGAACTTGACCATCTTGAAGTTCATGGACCTGTAACATAATTGTCCCATGTTCTGCACGTAGAACGAATGCCTCTTCAGAAAATTGATGGCTGCTCTGCGATCCAAATACACTTATGAGAGTTGGACCTAGTCCCATTCCATAGACTCGTCCAGGATGCTCTGGACCCATAACTTCAGAAAATGCATCTCTAGGGGTGAAATTATTCCCATCATCATTTGGGTTGCTAGAAGTTCTTCCATTTTCTCCTACAACACAAATAAATAATTCGATCACCTAGAGGAGGAGGATTCACCTACGTATAAAACATTATTTTTGTATGTTAGACATTATATGAATAAGAACAATAGTTTGTAAGAAATATAAAATAAACGTTATACCTGCTATTCAGTGGGAGCGTCAATGGTGGATCTTGATCACCAACGGACTCGTCCTCAATTATGCGCAAACATCTACCACAGACCATGATGGTTATACTTGCACAATAAAATAGATAATAACATTATCAAAGAGAGACATAACTTATCAAAATTAAATATTAACACTATCAAATAAACTCATTACACACTAAGTGCCCATGCACACTCTCCCTATTCATCCTCAACATATTCCCACAACGTTTACAAGGACACAAAATCTTACCCTCTACAGAAACCCTTTCAAAAGAAGTGTATCCGCACAACGTTTACATGGACACAAAATTTTACCCTCTACAGAAACTCTTTCAAAAGTAAAATTAAGAAACTCCTCAACTCCATTAAGGTAATCTCGACTATTTTGATATTTTTCAATCCAACTTTTATCCATATTAAAATCAATCTGAACACATTATATAGATAGTTAAATACAATAAAAATCAAACTCACAATGAAATCAGAGTCACAAATTGAGGTATAGAACAGAGACAGACAAGTTGCAATCACTACAAGAATAAAATAAACTAAAAAATTACTTTTGTTAATATGGATAAAATTACTAAAAACTAACGTGGATCGAATAATCAAGTTGAAAAGTTAAAGCTAACAGTTGACTGTAGTTCATGGGAGCTACATATATCACCGTGGTGAGTCAAAGTCATAGCGGTCAACCATGTGAGTGACGGGTGTATACCCATGTATAGAAATCTTTTAAGTAGCAAGAGGCTTATTGTAAAAAATTTACGTAGAAGAACTAAACTGAGAAAAACAGATTGTATTGGGAAGTATAAGGGATGCTGTCAAGGAAATTTCCTTATTTTTTCACACTAAAAAATAAGGAAATAAATGAGAGAGAGATTCGAAAATAATACGAGTGTAATTGCTTGATTGATTTTTAATGCTCTTTGGGGGTTACAATGAGCCTCTGTTAATAGGCTTTCAAATGATCACATAACATTTGATCGAGTTTATCTAATTCCACTAAAAATGAGATTAACAGAATACTTGATAAGATCTAATTTATCAATAACCGAACTAATCTTAACCGTATAATTCAATCAACAACCTTAATCTCTTCTCCCAAATCACCACGTGAGCTATCTTCGTGCCTTCTTCTGATTGATCTTTTCTTGAGGACGTCTCAAAGAGAGGATTTATGCCCGTTCATTTGCTCCTATTGTATTTGACTTTATTTAAAGAAGCCAATATACAATATTATAAAGGGAACAAAAAATCATTCTAAGTAAAATGATTTTATTCATCATATCTTGTCCCTTCTGTCACTTTTTTTTATACTTTTTAGAACACAATGTACAGCTTTCTAGTCGACTATTCGACTACATGTTGTTAGTGGCTGCCTTTCACGTTGTTCTGGGGTTACGTATTCATGTACTCATTTTTGAAGTTCCTCGGGCAGGCACGGTTCTATTCCTTGAATCATGTTTTCAGCAAGGTAATCATGCCCCCATTGCCAGTTGTCATTCCCTTACTCATCAGTGGTCGCATCGTTCATCCATTTGTCAGTCATGAATTTTCGCCATTGGGTACCTGTAAACATCTTTTTGTTGCCCCGTTTCAGAATTTATGAAGCATTTTTCATTTCCCTATGATGTTTATGTCCTATTTAAAGACCTTTTTCTTCATTTATTCTTTACTCTTTACTTTTAGTATTAGTAAGTTTCTCATCTCTTCTTCCCTTTTTCTCCATTTTCTAGTTTTAGTGTCTTCTAGAGTCATAGAAGATGAAACTGTCTTTAAACCCACGGTCCCCCTAGTTAGGAATCAAGAAGAGTTTAGGTTGTTCATGGATCATGACCGAGAAGGATTCTCCCGATGTCATGTGCTTACTAGGAGAGAGTTTGTCCACAAAAATCCCTTGTAGATTCCCATATCAAATCACGCTTAGCCCCATGTACATAGCCTTAGGACTGAAACTCTTGTTCTCGCCTTCATTTCAAGAATTCGTCTATAATTTTGCCCTTTCACAATCCCAATTCATTTCAAGCTCGTATAGAATACTTCTTTGTTTTGAGATTATGAGTATGAGATTTAATCTAGGTTTGGGTATCGCTAAACTCTGGGTTGTATATATAGGAAAGTGTCATTGGGAGAGTTACTATCTTGCTCCTCGCCCTGGGGAAAAGAGGGGGTCGTTGATTATTGACCTCCCGAAGGGAGATAAAGGATGGGAGCGGGACACCCTTCTTATCGCTGAGAATTGGGGTTATGATGGCCACTGGATAATTTTCAAGAACTAGGCAATTTTTAGTAAGTTACTAGAGCTCCGTTTCCTCACCCTTTTTCCTTCAATTTCTTTATTTTTCCCATGTCTTTTTGTATACTAATGTTTCTTCCTTTTGGTAATGGAAATAAAAAAGTGAACAAGAGGCCTTACAAATCAAAGGCGGTTAACGAACGGGTATCTGTAGCTTACCATTTCCCAGAGAAAAGGTGGTTCTAACTTCTTGACCCACAAAGGGAAATCAATGTCGCCTTTGCCTCAATCGTAGTACCCATCACCTCAACATCTGCCCCATCATCGTCTTCTCCACTTCGAAGAGATATTCATGTTCCTTATTTTCATTCAATTCCTAGCAATTTAGCTTCTAGTTCTTCCGAATCAATTGACACAGAAGAAGAGGAAGAAGAAGAAGAATTTATGTTTCAGAGAATCGTTACGAGTATCAAGATGTCAAAGTAGTTGCGTAGCACTATTGTTGGCAATGTTTCGAGGAATGTTCGCCCAAGGATGGACGCATCTAGTTCTTCCCAAGTGCCTCATCCTCCTATTCCTCCCGCTCTGGATGCCCAAAATAAAGGCTCGTCCATACGCTCAGAAATTGCTCCTCCTCCTCCTACACCCGCTGCTCAATGGGAACCTATTCCCGCAGTTGTCTCTGGTTCATAGAGGATTCTTGCGGACCCCGTTCTCTAAATATGTAGGCGGTTTACTAATGTACCTCCCATTCTGGCATCAATCAACTTTCTGGACGACACCCGATTTTCTCATATCGTTCTGCGTGGCATCCAGTCTGATGTGGATACGTTTACAATTTGTAGCGTCAATGTTGACGATCTCATCAGCTCCTTGAGTCATGACCTAATGAGAGTACGTTTTCCTTCCTTCCTTTTTTTTTCTTCCCTTTCTTTCCTCTTTTTGGAAATTCTTTTTATCCTTTCACCCGTACTTGTGTTTTCCCTCCTTTTTGCAAGTCATTATCCACCATAACGCTCTTCAGGAACATCACCTTGCTCGAGATCAAGCTTTGATGAACTTTTGTAGGGAAGTTTCTAAGGTCATAGTATCATTGAACTTCTTCGAACTGAAAATGAATAGTTGAAGAAGAACGAGGTTGAGCTTCAGGGAGGTATGGAGAAAATGGCTCCGGATGCCGCCGCAGCGGCGGCCGAGCATCAGAAGCTAGCTAAATATTTGGAATCAGCTAAGGAGTCTTTAGCTACAAGTGAATGGGCAAAGGCCGAGGCAAAAAAAAGGGAGTAGTTGACTAGAGACAAATACCAGGCCTTATTTGATCAAGCCGAGCAAATGGTTTATAGCGTGGGCTACATAGACGGTTTGGTGAAAGTCCCTCCCAAAAAGCCTCTCGTTGATGTTGCTCCTGAGGCCTACAAGGAGATAAATGCCTCTATGGAGGACATCGTGGCAAACCCTCCCGAAGTCGCAGCTGAAACTATTGTTGTCAATTAAGATAAAGGTGCAACTGTCGCCACTGCTGAAGATAACACAATTACCATCTCTTAGTTTTGTTCTTTTAATTTGTGCTTATAATTTCCTTTCCTTGTATTTTCTTTACTTTCCCTATACTTCTTTTTACTCTTCTTGTACTCTTTTCTTTTCTTCATTGTAATTTTCAATCACCATCAATGAAAAGGAGTTTGATTTTCTCAACTTTCGACCTCTCCGTTGTTGTGTACTTGTAGATTTCTTCTTCATACTGTACTATTTACTGATTTTTCATTTCCGTTGATTTAGTTGAGACTTTGGATTTTTTGTTCTCTCGGGTTGTGTTCATTCTCAATTCTCCTGAAGTGATTCTGTTTACTAGTTTCCCTTTGAAATTAACGTTCGTTGAATATCTGCTTCTGAGGACTTGAACTTTTCATAAGGCTTAGGGGCCTTAAAATTACCTTATGAAAATGGTGTACATAGAAATCTGTTCCCAAGAAATTAAGCTTCTTACAAAGCTCAGGGGCCCTATAATTTCCTTCTAAGAACGGTGCCCGTAGACATCCGTTCCTAAGGACTTAAGCTTCTCATGAAGCTCAGGGGCCATATAATTTTCTTCTAAGAATGGTGCCCGTAGACATCCGTTTCCAATGACTTAAGCTTATCACAAAACTCAGGGTCCCTATAATTTCCTTCTGAGAACGGTGCTCATAGAAATTCAAAAAACTTAAGTTTCTCACGAAGCTCAGGGACATTATTTGTTCCTTCCAACCTAAATAGAAAAGTTGGTTCCAGATTTTATGTGGAACCCCTTAACGGAAAAAAACCCACGGGATAATGTAAATTTCATTGAAGAACAAAAAATAAATCATACATAATACTTGCGTAAATATAAAGCATTCCAAGGTTTGGATAAGTCATTCCCTTCGTTAGTCATTAGATGATAAATGGTCCTTCCCAATTTCCCCCAACAGCTTTGATGATGAATGGTCCTTCCCAATTTGGTCTCAGCTTACCTCATTTGTTAGGAATATTCTTTTAAGCACGAGGTCCCCGATCTAATATTGTTGTTTCCTTACCCTTCTCTGGAAATATTTCCTTCACTTCTGGTTGTAGGTAGTCAATATTTCCTTCACCCCATTTTTGTTAGGGAATTGATAATTTGTTTGTTATACTGAGTCCCACACAAAACATCTTTACTTGGCTCCCGATGAATTGAAGTCCATTGTCAGAGACTAATGTTTTTTGAACCTCGTATCTACGGACAATATTTTTCCACAAAAATTGTTTTGCCTCTTCTTCCCTTACTCTCTCCAAAGCCTCTGATTCAATCCACTCGGTGAAGTAGTCAGTCACGACCAACAAAAAATTATTCTGAGCAGGAGCCATAGGGAGGGGTCTGTTTATATCAATCCAACATTGCATGAACGGTCATGGACTTATCAACGTCTGCAACTCAGCTAGGGCCATCCTCAAAACTAGAGCATAACGTCAGTTCTTATCACATCTTTTTACAAAGGATATTGATTTTCGTGCATCTTTGGCCAGTAATACACTTCATTCAATTAACTCATTCGCCAGGATCTTTCACCTGAATGATTTCGAAAATTCCCTCATGCACTCCTGCTAATGCGTACTTTGCTTCCGTTACCATGAGGTATTTGAGATACGGTCCATAAAAAGATCTTCTGTATAATCTTCCATCAATCAAAATATATCTCGCACTCCGTTTTTGAAGCTTTCGAGCTTCCATTTTTTTTGGAAGATCCACACTGAGAAGATAGCGGACGATCCCTTCCTGCCAATCACTCCCTTCAATATCCGTTGTAACTCCATCTTCCACTTGTATGGGTGCCTTCGTGCTAGGCTCATTCAAATATTCTACAAAAATATTCCTTTTGAAGGGAGTACTATCGAAGATTCCAAATTAGCAACTGCATCCACTCCGGCGTTCTCCATTCTTGGTATTTGAGTGATTTCATAACTCTTGAACAAGTTTAACATCTACATGGCATATTGCAAATATTCTACCATTCTACTATCTTTGGCATTGAACTTTCCTGAAACCTGATTAGCAACTAACGTTGAGACGTAAAAAAAAATAATATTCATTACCTTAAATTCATGAATAAGGTGGAGCTCGGCTAAAAGCGCTTCATATTCTACTTCATTGTTGAATGCTTGAAAACCAAAGGATAATGCCTGCTAAAAAGTCTCACCATATGGTGTTTGGACCACGACTCCCACTCCCGCTCCCTAATGATTGGAGGCTCCGTCTACAAATTAGGTCTAAGTTTCCTCCTTTGGCTCCGTCTTCAGTGGATCATGATGTCGATCTTCATAAGTGAATTCGGTAATGAAATCTGTAAGAACTTGTGCTTTGATCGTTGTCTGTGATACATAATGGATGTCATATCCCTCGAGTACAACTGCCCACTTTGCAAGCCTTCCAATCATCTCTAGAGAATGTAGAAGACTCCTTATGGAGAATTCCATTACTACATTGATTGTATGCACTTGGAAGTAGTGTCTCAATTTCGTTTTGGTGCTGATTAATGCTAGCACCATCTTCTCCATCATCATATACCTCATTTTCACAACCTCAAGACTTTTACTAAAGACTTACACAATCTTTGGATCGACAGAGTAATCGAATCAGATTATGACTGTTAGGTTAAATTAAAGATTGCCAGTTTTTGGGAATGGGAGTGGAGACTCTGATGGTTGACCTAGACATATTACAAAACATGTTTAGAGTAAAATTATTTACCTAACTCTAAATCTAATTGTTACACCTTAAGGGTATTCTCATAATTACTTGTATCCTAAAGTGAATACAAAGCTTGACTTAGTTACTTGCATTTTTTAATATGTCAAAAGAGTGAATTTGAATTACTGGACAATACATCGGATGTTAGGATCGTAATTCAACTACGTTGGAGTTGTGTGATTCACACTTGTGAAAATTCGTGGTAAGATTATGAAAGCAACAATATCACCTTATGATTTATTGATGGGTGTGTGAATAAAATAACTTGGCCAAGTATTCGATGAAATGAGTTATTGAATAAGACTTTTGAATTGTACGAGACAATTCACTGTTATATCTTTCTTATTCACAGTCAATAAATGAGTTAAGGAAATAATAACAAGATGGGTAAATGGTAATTTTATATCCCGCTCTTATTATCGATATTCACAAAGGGTAATATGTTAAAATATTATGTGGGCGTGTGTGAGTCGTTTCTAATCAAATAATGGAATTGAGCATTAGAATGCCGTCAAACATATCTTTAAGTATCTTACGAGAACAAGGAACTACATTCTTATGTATTCATGTACTGACGTGAATATGATGGGGTATACTGATTCTGATTTCCAAGCATACAAGGATTCTAAGAGGTCCATTTCAGGATCGGTGTTCATCCTAAACGGTGGAGCAGCTATATGGAGAAGTATCAAACAATCTTGTATAGTTGATTCTACCATGGAAGCAGAATATGTGGCAGCTTATGAAGCTGCTAAGGAGGTTGTATAGTTTAGAAAGTCCTTGAAGACTCTGGAAGTTATTCCAGAAGCTGACAAGCCCATGACACTTTATTAAGATAATAGTGGGGCTGTAGCAAACTCGAAGGAACCAAGGAGCCACAAAAAATCCAAACATATAGAGCGTAAGTATCACCTGATAAGAGATATTGTTCAGCATGGAGATATTGTAGTTACACACATATCGACGGTCAACAACCTGACGGATCCATTCAAGAAGACTTTAAGCAGTAAAGTCTTTTATGGTCAACTGGAGGGCATGGGGATACGAGATTGTACACGCCTACTTTAGTCCATGTGAGAGATTATTGGAATTATGCTCATAAAAAAGGGTGTAATAACTATTTATGAGTATTTAGTTATTTCTTAGACATTTTGTATTACTGAATTTAATAAATGAATGAAAGCTTTACTATTAATTAAAATGTGTTTACAATTTACTCATGTCCTAGAACTATTGTCAACTTAAGAAGAGTAAAGTCAGAGGGGTCTACTAGACAAAATCTTTTGAAATAATTCACGATATTCGTAGTCTTAGGATCGACTGAGCAATTGAGTCTGATTATGACAGTTCGGTTAAACCAAATGATGCCAGTCTTGGGGCACGGGAGTGGAGACTTTGACAATTGCATGGACATGTTATGGAACATGTTGAATAGACCAGTAGCAAATTAGTTTAGAGCAAAACCGTTTACCTAGTTCTAAATCTAATTGTTACACCTTAAGGGTATTTTTACAATTACGTTTATCCTGAGGTGAATAGAAAGCTTGAATTAGTTACTTGCGGTCTTTGATATGCCAAAGGAGTGAGTTTGAATTGCCAGACAATATCTCGGCTGTTGGGATCGTAATTCAACTATGTTGGAGTTGCCTAACTCACAGATATGAAAATTCATGGTATGATTGCGAAAGCAACTATATCACATTATGTTTTATTGACAGGTGTATGAATAAATTAACTTGGCCAAGTATTCAAGAGAGAAGTTACCATTTTAACTCTCTTGTTATTATTTTCTTAACTCTTTTATTAACTGGGTCATTGAATAAGACTTGTGAATTGTACGAGACAATTCACTGTTATGTTTTTCTTATTCACAGTTAATAAAGGAGTTAAGATAATAATAACAAGAGGGATAAAATGGAAACTTTACATCTCTATCTTGTTATTGATATTCACGAAGGGTAATATGTTAAAATATTATGTGGACCGTGAATAAAAGAGTTTATTTGCACCAACAGAAAATGTAGAGCGCATGAATCGAGAGTTGATTCGGTCTCGAACCTATAGTGGAGTTGTACGATGTCAGGATTAATAAGGTTAGTAATTTATGGAGATAAATTCTCCGGGTATTTGAATCTTATAGCTTTATTCAAGTGGGTCTATTCGGGCTTAGGAGTGACTCATGAGGATAGGAATAGAAGAAACAACATTAGTTGGACCAAAATGTGTTTTGAGCCAATGTGTATTTTCTGAATCCATGTGTGATGGGTATTGTCACTTTATTAGTGAAGAGTAATTAATTGATGTTCAAATTAATTAATTTATTATTTTCTAATTATTGAATAATAGTAAATAAGAGAAATTAATTAATTGATGTAGATAAATTTAAATTTATCAATTTGGATTGATGAATTTGGACACAACATTGACTCTAGGAATATATGTAATTTTCAGCAATAATAAAGAATAAGGAGGTGAATTTCAAAATTACATATATATGGGGTATATGTGAAAATTCTAAAATTATTATATAAGGGATGGCATTAAGGTTGTATCCCTAACCTAAGTTTGTTGACACAACTCTAATTACAGAGAGCAGAAAAAAGTTTCTCTTTCCCCCTCCTACTGTTACCGCCGAAATCACCAAAGGAAGAGAAATTTGATTTGTCTTCCCCAGTTCTTTTGAGAGCCCACACTTAGTTCCTAACAAAGTTCTTGTGAGATATACTTCTGAATCGTATGAGTCATTGTTGGTGTGAAGACTGATTTGAGTTCTACAAGGAACGAAGAATGCAAGACGAATAATAGGATTCCTCCAAATCATAATTTCTCCGATACAAGAAAGGTATAAAATTGTTTCTACCTATTTTGAATATGTTGAACTTAATATACATAATCGGATATATGGTTTTAATATTTAATATGATTAAATTGGTTGATGTAAAAAAATTTTATATTCCGCCCACGAACCGTTCGTGGTTCAATGATTTTTCCTCAAATTTTAAAACCCAATCCAATAGTCCAGCACTACAGAGCCTTGGAGAGTCTATTGCCATCTTTTCGAGTGTTGATCAGTGGAAGATATTCAAAGCACTCCCTCATCAATGAGGACCCTTCGTAATAAACCGTTTCTGATCTGAATGGTAATCACCAATGCGTCATTGTGTTCGTCATATCGCTCGTTCTCTTCATAAAAAATTATGGGGACACCATCACTGTTTACTTCTTCAGGTTCGTTATTCACCTCGAGAGTTGATTTTTACAGCAGATTTTCATTCTATTCTCAAGGTGCCTTCATGTTTTGTCAGAGCTATTATCGTATCCACGATCCTCAATGGTTATTTTTCCTTGGAGCGTTCTTGGTTCCTATCCTTCTGGGGTTGATCTATTATGTCAATAAAATCCTTCAGATATCCCTCTTGCACAATCCTTTCAATATAGTCTCTTAACCAATAACAGTCTTTGGTGTAGTGGCTAGCGCTTCGATCGTAGGAACAGAAATTGTCTTTGTCTCTTTCTTTTGGCTCCTTGGTAAATGGAGTCGGCCTCTTCAGCCAGGGTTTGTCCTTGATGGTCTCCAGGATTTGGTTGACTGGGATAGCCAAAGGGGTGTAAACTTTCTCCCTCAAGTGGACTAACAAGCCGGTCTTGGTCACTTTTCAACTTCATTCTTCCTTTCGCCTATTTTCTCCATTCTATCAGTTCCACACTTTCCCGTTCTCGAACTCCCCCCATTCTGATGTTGGTTGGGGTTCCGTTGTTTTGTCAATTTCTGCATGATTTTCTTTTCTTCCCCCAGGTTATATACGTTTGTGCCCTAAGGAAAGTCTGCCATCGTAAGCAGTTTATTCTTGGACAGATCCTCAAACAAGGGTGAGTCTAGGTCAATCCTCATCTGAATGCTAGTTGTGCCATACAGTTGTCACAATTTTCAACTTTCATCATCTCACCTTTAAAAATAGTGAGTGTAATCTCGTAGAGATTTGCCCTTTTTTTGCGATCGTCAACAAGTATTCGAGTCCTCCATAACCATTTGGTAGGTGGAATACTGTTCCAAAAATCTAAAAGACATTCTAGTAAAATTATCAATTGAACACGGGGGTAGAGAATGATATCATTTCAATGCGTTGTCGTTCAAACTCATTGGAAACATTCTGCACATTAGCTCATCCTCGTGTTGATACAGTGACATTACTTGCCTGAAAAGACGTAAGTGATTTACAGGATCCGTTTTCCCCACATAGCACTTGAATTTAGAGGAAATGAATTTCTTCGGCATTGGGGCCTCTAGAATTTCTTGGCACAGATGGGATTATGTCAATGTTTACAGATCTGCCACCGCAGTGACACCCAGTTTCCTCATTTCCAATATCTTTTTTCTAGCATCTTCTCCACTGTCCTCTCTGTCATTAGTTCCGCTAGGCCATTCTCGTCCATAGCCTATTTCCAATTGTCATGAGAACTGACTTCTGGCTCATCACGATGAACATTTTGGCTAGCACCCAGATTTGGCTTCCTGGCAGTCCATTCTCTTTGACCTCTATCTCACAGATACTCATTTTCCCATCCTCCTACCATAGTCCTCTGACTTGCCTTCGCTCTTGTCTCTGTAACAACCCATTGTAACACCGCAATCTGATCTTGCATAGTTTGCCATGCGTTATGTAATGCTTCACTGTTGTGGTTCTCCATGTTTTTCATTCTTATTAGAATGGTCTGGATCATGCCGTGCACTCTTGCAGGCTGGTTAACGAGCTTATTGACAACGTCGTTGTCGTTTCCCATTTCTTGCGCAACGTATGATCTGGTTCGAGGCATTTTGAATTACAATCTCGAGTTGATTCTCAGCTCTCAATGAAAGCATTAAAATGTAAAGGAAAATGTTTCATACTAAAATATAAGGAAATAAATGAGAGAGAGAGAGAATTGAAAAGAATACGAGTTTCATTTCTTGATTAATTGATTATTAAATGCCCTTTTGGGTTTCAATGAACCTTTATTTATAGAATTTCAAATTATCACATAAAATCTGATCGAGTTTATCTAATTCCACTAAAAATGAGATTAAAATAATATTTGATACGATCTAATTTATCAATATTGAAAACTGAACTAATCTTGACCGTATAATTAAATCAACGGCATTGATCTCTTCTCTCGGATTGCCACGTCAGCTATCTTCGTGCCTTCTTATTGGTCTTTCCTTCAGGACCTGCCAGAAAGAGAATTTATGCCCTTTCAGATGCCTTTGTATTTAGACTGAATATATTGTTAATGAGAAATTTTGCCTTTAGAAATACTCACTTTCAATAACTATAAAAATCTACTTTATGTTAAAAGCATATAACCTATCAATCAACTAAACTGACAAAAATGGTGTAAATAAATGTTCCTTCGTAGCTTGGTAAGCTTACCATAACAAGCTGGCTATTAAGGATCATATTAGTAAATGGTGCCCGAGTGCTGGTACTGCTTGTGTTTTCTACATTGATGTCATAGAATATGTTGAGCATTTATTCTGAAACTGTAAAGCTACTAAGTATCTGCTCCAGAATCTCTTATGTGATCTAATTTGCCCCGATTTGCCTTTTTCTTCCTTTCATATATGGCTGTTAAAGGTTGCTCCCAAGAGAAGTTTTAACTCTATAGTTGTAAAGCTCATATTTACTATTTTCATTTACTGTGTTTGGGCTGAAAGAAATAGGATTTTTTACAGGTAAAATTGTTGAATCCCCTTATCCTTGAGAAAATTTTAGGTATGGTGAGGGATAGAATTATGTTTTTAGGTAAGATAGGTTGATAGATAATTCCTTTACTTTTGAAAGATGGACATAGGTTCCTACTCTTTCTCTTTGTTAGTAGTTGTTGTTTGGTTCTTTGTTTATTGCGCTCTTTACCTAAGTATGCCTCCTGTAATTATGTATTTTTTTTAATAAAATTTACCTTTTAACAAAAAAATTGGGATTACTAGCCACTCACTGTAAGTATAACAAACTGCACTCAGTATAGTAAAATGATTAAAAGAGTTGTCAATCTATAATATATCAATGGAGTCCAGGGGAGAAATATGTTTTGGAAAGTGTTTTAATTTCTTCATGAATTTAAGATTAAAAACTTACAATATTAATGATATTTTTAACTTTACTGTTAAAACTATTTTAGAATTCCTAAACTTCTCTCTATGTGTGTACTTGATAATTAAATATTTTAAATTAGTTACAAATTTTATTGAATAATTATTCTAACACTTCTATAACTTTGTTTTTAATAACATTTTTCTTAAATCATTGAATATTAGCTTGTATTTGATTTATTTTTAAATATAATCAATATATAACTTAAATCGAATTTTATAATTTAATATTTTAAATAAAACAATGCTCATGAAAAAACATAAAAAAATGAATCAAATGTGAAATCATTAGTTTATATATACATATATATGAAAAGAATAGAGTTTGAAATAACTATTTAATCTACATGAAATCTAATATATTTTTTAAGAATTCTGCAATTACTCATTGCTATGTATCATTTCTAAATCGATATTTTACCATTATATGATTAATCCTTTCTCATAGTTTGCAATATTGCATTAACTGAATTTTTATTTTTTTAATCTATCACATACAACGCATGTTTAAGAATTATTATCTATACTATATATAAAAGTGTGCAAGTTGGAGAAATATTTTTAGACCATACAACTCCAATTACTTTTGAAATTCCCACATAGTCATCAAATTCAAAATTAAGCATAAAATTATATGAAGAGTTTCTCAACGATTTTGATTAAATTGTCATCTTTAAATATTGTCTCCTCGAGTAGCCCATTATTTCTTCACCTAAATACTTTAGGTAGCATGGAAGTAAATAATACTTATATATGTTGACCCTAGTCAAGGTGATAATTGTTTTATGATAATAAATAATACATAGACTGGTATTTTAATTTAATTAAGTGTGTAGGCTCTAAATAAAGTGAAAACAATGTTGAAAATAATCTCAATTGTTAATGCAAAAAGAATAAAGAGAAACTGAAACCATACATTGCGAGAACGTTGCAAGGAATTTAGAACCGAACTGAACCACTCATGAACCAGACTGTAGAAAACCGAACGAGATAAAATTGTGTAAAAATATCAAGGCCCGATTAAGCCTAGTTCGATGTTCAAACCGACTCAATTTTGCCATGCAAATGCGTATTAAACTGGCACACTGGTGGGACTTCATCGGTGCACCGGTTTGTAAATTAAGGAAAAAAACCTTAATTGTAAACCGTCCCACCAGTTTTCCTACCGGTGCACCGGTTTCACAATTAATGAATTTTTTCTTTATTGTGGAACCAGTCCATCCAGTTTCTAAACCGGTCCGACCGACTTCTACAATGTTTTTCACACATATAAATACCCTACGTGATTCCTAGCTTCTCAACATCTCTTCGTTCCTCTCTAATGAAGTTTTGTGGACTATAATATTTTTTAGAGTCTTTTATTTTGAGCGCGAATTTGAGAAATATTTTAGAGATGAGCTAGAAAATACTATAAGCGAAAAATTGAAAGATCTACTCTTTGAAAAGAGCGAGTGATTTTGTAAGACATTTAAAGATCTTGAATGAGCCACGTTGTTAAGGTCTTATTAGCACCATAAGCCAATAGGCTGTGTAGAGGTTTGGTGTAATACCCCTAAGGATTTAATGGGATTATTTTGTAATTTAAACCCACCACTCACATAACATATACACTACACCCACACCTCTCTTATTAATTATGGAACCAGTCCATCCGGTTTTTTAACTGGTCTGACCGACTTCTACAGTATTTTTCACACCTATAAATACCCACATGATTTCTAACTTTTATACACTTCTCAACATCTTTCCACTCCTCTCCGATGAAGTTTTGTGGACCTCAATATTTTTATAGGCTTGTATTTTGAGCGTGAATTTAAGAAATATTCAAGAGACGAGCTAGAAAATATTGTGAGTGAAAAATTAGGAGATCTACTCTTTGCGATGGTGAGTGATTTTATATAAGATTTGAAGATCTTGATCGAGCCTCATTGTTAAGGTTTGATTAGCACCATAAGCCAATAAGCTTTATAGAGGTCTGGTATAATACCACAAGGGTTTAAATGGGTTACTTTGTAATTTAAACTCATCACTCACACAATATATACACTACACCCACACCTTTCTCATTCTCCATCTCTCTCTCTGGTAGTTTCCCCTCCCCTGTAATCGATGTTCAATCTCTCTCTCGCAGCCATCCCTTCCCTGTCGAAGCCCCTCTACTCTGCATCTTCATCTTCGTTTCTTCGTCAATAGCTCTCCTACATTGATCACAGTAAATGATTTCTTGTTTCTTCTCTTTTCTTTTCTCTTTTCTTTTTCTAATCAACTTAGATTTTGATTAATTCGTTGAGGCACCGATCTGAATTTTTATTCTCTAATTTCCAGCAATTTACATTCTTTTCTGTCACTGCTTGAGTCATTCTTACATCTTCGCCGCTCATCAAGTCCGGTAAGTAGTTTGGTTTTCTCTCTATCGTTCTCGGTCTTTTTCTTTTCCTTAAGCTTTCGGTCTCTCTATTTCCTTCTTTTTCTCTCTATTTTGTTGCTCTCTCTGATCACATCCCTATCTTTCCTGTTTTCTTTTCCTTCCATGGCAGCCTCCTTGTCATCTTCTTTGGTCAACCAGAACAGACCGAACTAGTTCAATCCAACCAGACTAAACCAGTCCAACATAGCAAAACCAAACTGGTTTAGACTACCTGAACTTAGTTAAACTAGTGTGAACCGTTTGATCTGTTTACTCCCGGTTTATTTTTCACCTCTTTCTAATCTCACTCGCCCTACTAGTTAATTAAATAATTATATTTATTATATAAATATTTTATGATCTAGTATCCTTGGATTTCAAGTCATTAATTACTAAATATAATTCGTAGCAATCTAGGTAATTAGACTTGCGTAGTAATTTGATTCATATCTTATGAATGTAGTGTATTTAATTTAATATTACTTTCTCTTGCTAAATTATATGATCAAGTATTATATTTATTTTTCATATCATGATAAAGTTAGTTACCATGTTATGTATGATTAGACTTTGAGCTTTACACGCATTAGCTATAACGTTTATGTTCACGAATAAGTTGCATGTTAGTCAGAAGTACAAGTTACAATGTTTCATGAAATTAATCCAAGTAAAATGATAGATAAATAAAGAATAGAATTAGACATATCTTTTAGTTATCAAGTGACCAGACTGATCATGTTATCAATTTTACGGATAGGTGTCACCATGTTCATGTTAGCCTCCTTAAGGTTCAGATAATCTGACACCAGCTTTAGGACGCCCATTTCATTCATGTTACAAGTTCAAGTTCAAACGTGAATTAATTTTGATTAGGTTGAAAATTAAAAAATATGTCTAGTCGAATCATGATCAGAGAAGTTACAAGTACAAGTTTATGTTACATGATAACCATGAAATTCAGCTATGTTAATTATAAGTACTTTATGTGATTTAATAATCAATTGAATACGATAAATTATAGTTGTGTGAGTTACATATTTACATTTATGTCATGTGAAGCTTATTAGTATGTAAGTTTACTTACTGTGTATTTTTAATACTCACTCTCTCATAGATGATTGTGTTGCAGGTGATGGCGAGCAGCAGGAGTGAGGGACTGTCATAGTCAGCGGAAATAAGATGTTTCAATTAATTATGATTATATGACATTATAGATAGATTTTTAGTTAACTTACAGCTGATTTAGAAATTTAGAATTTTCATGTTTTAGTCTACGGTAATATGTTTAACTTTCACACTTTATAGATTTTCGCGATTGACTTTATTACAGATTAATTTATCATTTATTACAGTTTATTGAATAAATATTTTCTTAAAATGATTTTAGGATTCCGCTATTTAACGTTAAAGTTAGGGTAAAATTAAGGTTTTTAATTTGAGGAGTTTCTCAAATTAGGTTTTCATTGGAATTGGGGGTTTTTGAATTGGTAAACATATGTTTACCACTCAGAAATCGGGACTTTACATTTGGTCTTCACCGTTAAGAAGATATCTTGAGGAAAATCTTTAAGGGGGATCTTTGGAGCGTAAACATAATGATAGGTTTTCTCGAATCACGCAAAAATATCATGTGTCAAATTTCTCTCTTCCTTAATCTTTTATTTACATGCACTTTACTTTCCGTATTTAATTTTTTATACGTTTATTATTCCACACTTTCTGTCATCTGAATAAATCACATAACCTCCCATCGATCTTCTGTCATCTGAACCTGATACCCAATCATTATCTGAATAACCTTCCAATGACATAGGAGTGAAAGGACTGAAACAAGTTGATCCTTTACAGTCCCCTTAAGATATCGCAATAATCTTTTGAATGCTTGCCAATGCACTGAGATTGGAGCATGTAAAAATTGACTCAGCTTACTAACAATAAAGAACAATAAAGAATATATCAGGCCTTGTTATTGTGGGATATTGCAATGCTGTAATAACATGCCCATACAAAATAATATCAATATGTAGTTCACCAGATTGTAACACTAACTTAGTTGAGGTAGTAAAAGGAGTTTGACAGTACTTAACATCTACCGTATTTGTTTTAAGCAACAAATCTTGTATATAATGAGCCTACGATAAACACATAGCTAAAGGATTTCTAGAAATCTCAACAAGGAAGTCATGTACACTACTCATCCTTAAGAGCAGAAGTATCATTCAAGCGCTTGACAACAGATTGAATGCCACCACGTGTATTCCCATTGATGAGAATATCATCCACATAAACAAGAAGAAAGATAGTGCAATGAACTATTTTTTAAACAAACAATGAGTTGTTAGTGTATTAACAAATCTGCAATCCAATAAGTTACTCTTAAGACGATCACACTAGGACCGTGGAGCTTGATTGAAACCATAAAAAGTTTTTCGCAACTTGCAAACAAAAGTAGGATGTCGTCCATCAGTAAAACCCTCTACTTGTACCGTAAAAATTGATTCAGAAAGCAAATCATTTAGAAATGTATTATTGACATCGAATTGATGAAAACCCCACTTGAAATAGACAGTTAAGGTGATAACAATATGTGTTGGCACTGGTTTAACAACGGGACTAAACGTCCCAGAAAAATCGACCTTAAGAGTTTTGTTAAATCCTGCCACCAAATGTGCCTTATATCATTGCGCAGTACCATAGGCTTCGATTTGATTTTGAACACTCACTTATTTGCACATGACTCACATGAGATGGATAAGGAACTAAATCCCACGTTTGATTTCTTAATAAAGATCAGAATTCCTCTTCCATAGCACATTTTCACTGTGGAAGAGCTAGAGCTTCGTTGACAGTAGATGATTCCATAAGATCACAATTGGTAAGAATTCCTCTTCACTTTTAGAATGAGTGATCATAGGATGAAAGAAACATGTGGTAAAACTGTTCTAACAGAAGATAAACCAGGACACGGTAAAGCTGAAATCAAATTTAATGAATTGGAAGGTAAAGATAAGGAAGGCAATAGGGAATTATTACCTGGATCAGAACTAGAAGGACCAGTGGTGTGGGCAGTAGAGGTTAGGTCTCTGTAGATTAACATATAGGAGTTGACAGAGCAGAGAGAAACTATAGGTTGACTTGCCGAAACATGAACAAGAATAAAATGAAAACTAGGTAAAGCAGAAGAACTAGATAGAGGAGCGGTATGTGTAGATAGCATGAAACCAGTCGGAAAAGAAAATTAAATCTCATTAAAAGTAACATTTACGGAATAAAAATTTTATTAGAAGGATGCAAGCAAAGATACCCCCTATGGTCAAAAGAATAACCCAGAAAAAAAAAACACAACTCAGAACAAAAATCTAGCTTGTGTTGATTATAAGGTCTAAGATGGGGAAAACATGCACATCTAAAAGGCTTAAGAAATGTGTAATTTGGAGGATGCTTAAGATTTTCTGAAATACTGAAATATTTTAGTGCACAGGTGTAGGCAACCTATTCATAAGATATATGGTAGCTTTAAAGGCATATCACTAATATGAGACAGGCATACAAGCTTGAGCTAGTACCGTGATATGTATGCTTGACAAAGAGTTAGCACGGATCCGAGAAAGAAATAATGTCTTCGTTCAGAACTACCATGTAGGTGATGAGTATGGTAATACAGATGCTGAGAAACAATAGTTTAGGAATCTAGAAAAGACTTAAAAGGACAATACTCTCCGCCCCAATCAGATTGAACAGATTTAATGGGAGATCGAACTATTTTTTTAGTCATTTCTTAAAAAAACAAAAGTCAAAAGAGCATAAGATTTCATCTTTAGAGGATGGATCCAACTAAAACGGGTGAAATCATCAGCAAAAATGAATATAATACATGTAACCTTCAGAGGAAGGCACAGAGGAAAGTCCCCCAAGATCGGTATGCATTCATGCTAAAGGTCGAGTTGTTCTAGTTTGAACAAGAGAATAAGATTACCTATGACTTTTACCTTTTTGACACGCAATGCAAAATAAAACTTATTTTTATGATACATGCATATTGCAGTGTTTAAGCATCAAAGACGAAATCTAGAAGAGGGATGTCCAAGTTTAAGATGCCAAATATTAAGAACAAATTATCTCGAAAGGAGAACTTAGAGATCTAGCATCAATAAAAGACACAAGTCAGTGCAGTTGATCTCCCAGCAGCAGGTCTGTTCAGCTCATACAGACGATCCTTGAGATGTCCCCTAAGGAGCACCACACCCGTGACCTTGTCCTTCACCAAGCAAGGTCAGAATGAAATTCAACAAAGATGTTGTCATCATTGGTAAGTTGAAAAATACTAACTAGTTTTCTTTTAATATTAGTAACTCGAAGAATAGTATCAAATTTAAAAGGATAGGTTTTAGAAGAAATGAAAGAGATTCCAACATGTGTAATATTTAAAACCTTACCATCTTCAATAGCTAATCTCTCACCTCTATTATAGTTAGTAGCAACATGCAGATTATATCCGTTGTTGCAACATACGTCATTGGACCATTAAAATTCTGATTTTGACGATTTTGTTGCCAGATCTGGTTCTGACTTTGTTAAGCTATAAACATAGGTTTGAAATTTCTTTCAAACCTGCAATAACATATTGCTGCACCATGACCAACTCGATTACGGACCTGGTAGATCAATTAATTTCCATAGTTCCGACCACATCTACCACCACGACGATCTCTGAAACTTCCTCCTCGAAAATTCTGATTATTCTGACTACTATCACGATTATTAACTTTTCTAGAATTATTGTCAGTTGGATTATGTATCTTCTTATCACTTGAAAATGTAGTAAAGTTCGCATACTTCAAGTTAGACTCTGTTTTAGTCCGTTCCTCTAAGACAGTCTTCATAGCTCATAAGTCAAAGTGCAGCAGTCTGAGAAGTAATGTGCGCTACAAATAAGTCATATTCAGAACCTAAGCCACTCATTATTTGTAAAGCCAACTCTCCATCAGCAACAGGTTTTCCAGTCGACAACAGATCATCTGCGATATTCCTCCTCTTATCAAAATAGTCTACAGTCGAATCAATACCTTTTACTGTAGCTTGAAGTGAGTCCTTCGTATTAGTTTAGCCTCAGACAGACTCGTATAGCTCCTTTCAAAAGCTTGCCATAGCTACTTGATGTATTATACTGTATCACAGACCCTAAAGTTCTCTCTGTCAAAGAGGAATACAACCAGCTTAACAGTAGTTGACATTGTGATTGCATTTCTGAAGCTCAAGATTCACTTCACTATTTGTTAACGTCTTCGGAGGATAGGTTTCTGGTCTGAGATGACAATCTTCCGATCCAGTTCTATAATTGCTGGAATTATCTGAGCTTTCCATAAGAAGAAATTATTTCAATCAAGTTTGATAAAAAGAGTGGAGTTCAATGAAATTGAGAACAGGCTATATTCTTTCACTTCTCTCAACATGGTATGATTATTTAGTATTTTTTCATGTTGTTATAAGTATTCTCATTTGTTATGATAAAGTTATTTAGTTTGATAAAATAACAATCACACATTATTTTCCCTACCACTTTTCCACAAAAATCCATTTTACCAAATAATTTTTCCATCTTAAAACACATCTACATATTTTTCAAAATAATATTTACTTTCCCAAATCCTTATAAAAATTTCATTATTTGTTTCAATTATTCTTATTTTATTTTAATATTTTATTTTCTTCAAGACCAAAGCCTCACAAAAATATCGTAAGCGATCCTGATGGAACCGAAATAGTCCTGATATCGAATTTTGAGATTTTTTTCATCCCTTCCGAATTGTCCGCCAACTCGTCTCGTGAGATTAAGATCTGCACGTTAATTGGAATGAATGAAATAAAATATTAAGTTTGAATTAATGATAGATAAACTCTTCATATATACAAAATATAAAATCTAAATGATTAGAATACATGTTAATAATATCAAATATTTTTTGACAATAAAATTAGTTTCTTCCCTAAAATAAATATTATTCATAAACTATCAATATGTTAAAAATACTAAATTTATAAAGGAGAATATAACTGGAGGACCGGACTCGTGGAACAAAACCACGAACGGGGGGGGGGGGNATCAATCATTTATATTCAACTTTAGATTGTATTTTACCAAAATAAAAAAAAATTACATAATCGTTCTATTTTATTCCTATGACACAACTAAAATATTTTACTCGTTCCTGCCGGAGCGGAAGGATATTGATAACCATGATATATATATCTACTGAAAAAAGTAAATGTAACGAGAAAATTGTTATGTATAAATAAATTCAATGACAGATTGTTCAAAATTTCATAGCAAAATTGTATACAAATTCTCTATTAGCAACTATTAAAAAGTTTTAATAATTCATGTCAAGTTTGATTAAATATCATATAATTTTCCTCTTTATATATAAAAACAATCTGATATAAATAACCATCAATTAGGCATTTCACCTCAAAATAAGAAATTGTATTGATACTAGGTATCAAAAAAAATCGTGGTCGGGAAGGTTATAGTAGCAAAATTCATTGGAATTTTTATTTTATACATTGGAAAAATCTGTTTTGTTATTAATAGACTAGGAAAGGGGAAAGGAATAACTGAAAGAAAGGAAATCCATTAGTTATTCATCAAAGTTTCATTTATTCAATGATCAGAATTAAACGAGGATATATAGCTCGGAGACGTAGAACCAAAATTCATTTATTTGCATCAAGCTTTCGAGGGGCTCATTCAAGACTTACTCGAACTATGACTCAACAGAAAATAAGAGCTTTGGTTTCAGCTTATCGGGATAGAGGTAAGCAAAATAGAGATTTTCGCCGTTTGTGGATCGCTCGTATAAATGCCATAGTTCGAGACAATAAGGGAGGAAGTAAAAAAAGTATTTTAGTTTTTGGCGTAGTAAGAGAAAAATGGTTGATTTAATTTTATTGATGGTTTAATAAAATAGTTAATTAATTAGTGCGTAAAATAATGTGTATATATATATAAGATATAATGTGTGTTTGAATCTATAAATAATCATTGACAATAAATTAAAAGTTGATAAAAAAACTACAAATAATAAATAATTTTATTACTTTAATATAATTTACCACACAACTTTACCCGAGTATTTTACATACCAACTAAGAAAATCATACTTCCCAATAACTTTGTTCACTTAACCATACGTTACCAAACATGATAATCTTAATATCTTATCATCTAACTTTACTATTTAAACTTTTCCAGCAACTTAATGTTTTCAGCATTCTTACTTAACTCGTACCAAACGGCCCCTTAGGGGGAAATTCTCCACGACTTTCATCTGTAGCTCTAATATCAAGATAAAAATCCAAATCGAATGAAACCCTAGGTGGGCTAAGAGAATGCAGAGATACATGAAATATTTTTGTTTAGGTGTTTTTGTGTGATTTGAAAGTGAGCGACCTAGTCTATGACAAGTAAGCCTGGAAACATGATAAAGGTGTGACTAAAAGGGTGAAGGACAAGCACCGTCGGACGATCACAAGAAGGTGACAAATGATTTAGTGCTCTAAGGTTGAAGAGAACTCAATTACGAAATATTCTCTATTGTTTTATCTAGGGGAGTGTGAAAGTGATGATCCTTAATGATACCAAAGACCTCCTTATATAGAAAAGGCCAGGTGGGGTCCATAAATCTATCTTTTACGATGATCTAAAACAGTTCATAATGAACGTGGCCACACTCATAAAATGAGGTCACATAAACGTGACCACACTTTACACCCTCGACTAGTCGTGCCTTCATGGCATCGAGCACTCGCATAACTAACTCACAAATGGAATTCTTGAACTATGGCATTAACCCTCGGGCTTCCCTAAAGGCTTGTGTACTAATAGCCACCTTTACGATACTAGAGGGCGGGTTTTCCCATGCCACCCGCCTTTGGGTTCCCCCAAAGGCGGCGACACCAAGCCACCCGCCCTCGGGCTTCCTCGAAGTGAGTATACTAAGCCACCCACCTCTAGGCTTCCCCGAAGGCAGGTGTACCATTGTGTCCGCCTTTGGACACACCAAAGGTGGCACAATGGGGTGTTTCCTCAACGGCGGCGCATCACTCCTTTTGACTATTTTCTGTCAAAAGAGGGCAATCTTTGGGTGCCATGTTTATAAGTATAGGGTGTCCCTTAAAAGTATAGTCATTGGGTATGTCGCATTTATACTTAAGCGACGTCCCTTTCAAATATATATGCTATTATCATATATTTGTCTTATCATGCCATGTAGGTGCCACCTAGGCCTATCTTTGGGTGCCACGTGTATATCCCGACATGTCAAATGACAAGGTGGCTCACTATTTACATTAGCCCCTGGTCAAGGTTGAAGGTGTAGTAATCAAGCTTGGAAATATTTAGTCTAGCTAAGTGCTTAATCTTCCATATCATTTTGTAGACTAAAAGTCATCATTAATTGTATTAAATGCACCAAAAGGATTTATATGAACCTATGTGGGTTAGACTTGGATTGGATGCGTCCTTACATCCACGCATGTAGAGGACTACAATGGCGGATGCTGAGGACCACTGAGGTTGAAGCCTTGGAGAGGGAGTTGGATAATCAGGTAAGTATTCAAGAGTCTACGGGGATGACATCGAGAGTAATCAAAGAAGAAATCAACAAACATTGTGTCGTGCTAGAAAGTCATCCCAACATTTCAGGCAAGGTCATTCTGAACTTACTTTCAGAGCCTAAACTTCTTTTGCTCGTATTTTCCCTTTTTGTATTCTTTTGCACTTAGCAAATTTTGTACACCTGCAAATGCATTAATACAAGAAGAGTTTTCTTAGTAATTGAGATTTTATCTCATTGTATGCCGAGTATTATTCCTAACTCAGACTTTTATTATGCATCAGTTCCTACTTCAGACTTTCGTTATGCATTAATTCGTACTTTAGGCCTTTCACTGTGCATGTTTATGTGTTTTTACTTTGAACTTTTCATTATGCGTGCTCATGCGTTCCTACTTTGAACTTTCACTACACATGCTAATTTGTTCCTACTTCGAACTTTTCAGTAGGCATGCTTGTTTGGTTCCTACTTTGAACTTTCACTACACATGCTCATTCGTTCCTACTTTGAACTTTTCATTAGGCATGCTTACTCGTTCCTACTTTGAACTTTCATCATGCTTCATTATCATGCATTCCTACTTTGCACTTCATGTCGCCATTACACACGAATTTAGCATAAGAATTTTTAAAACAAATAAATCTTTAGGTTAGATTTAATTTCTATGACAGTGGCCATATTCCACTATAACGAGCAAAACAAAGAGTTAAGGCAATTTGTTCATTTTAAACATGTTATAGCAGCCAAGTTTCGCTTACATATATCTATGTTGGTCCAACAGCAAAATGCCTACCAACTACATATTTTGAGGTTCAGCGACTCCTCCTCTTTATATTTATACTTAACAAAATATCATTTATGTTGCAACGACCAACTTCTGTTTTGGAGGGATTCGCAACAGCGGCTATGTTTCGCCCAGACACTAGGTAGGTTCAGTAATTTTGTCATTCTCTCGCCTCACTAGTCATAATTTAATAAGGCATAGTAAGGTTTATGATCCTTATACATCTTTTTGTTTGCCTATCTACCTTCGCTCAAATGTCTTCATTGCATCTTAGGAACAAAATTTATTGAAACTTCTTAAATGCAGTTTAGAAACAAACTTTGCTAAAACGTCTTAGATACATTTCAGGATAACCAACCACTTATAAATTTTTGAGCCATTTTCATAATTACAAAAACTGAAGTAAAAATTACAAAGCTAAGCATAATACTTCTTGATGTACTTGAAATTGATTGTCGTTGGTATGACTTGGTGCGTTTGAGGGTCGGCCAATTGACAATGTTCACTATCAGCTACGGAAGCTATATCATGTCACCCTTCCCACTTGCACAAGCCTGCAGTTAGACAAATAATCATAAGTTTCACAATAAGAATTTTTTCATGTGTAAACATATGCATCGTGACTTAGGATACATAATCTTTGGAATTCATAACACATGATCGCCTTTGCACTTAGTACTCTCGCCTTTGGGCTCGTACCTTCACGCTTTGATAGTACACTCGCCTTCGAGCTCGCTCCTTCACACTTTGATAGTATAATTGCCTCGGGCTCACGCCTTCATGCTTTGATAGTACAACCACCTTTAGGCTCGCCTTGTTCAAATCCCTAAAATCAACACAACATGGTATCTGACCATTCTTCCTTTTCACGGGGAAAAATTGGGTAGCCAAGTAAGGTGCTATATCGGTTTTACGAACTTAACCTCCATGAGCTTGGTGATTTCAAACTTTATTTGCAATTCTACTTCAGGGAAAAAGTGTAGTAGCGGTCACTTGATGGGGCTATAGTCCGTTGAGACCCCCCCCCCCAACTTATGAGTCACCAAGGCGGGGATGAAGCCCTGGCATATCCATGTATGACCATGCGAATGCATCCTGAAAATCTCGAAGTAGGGTCAATAGGCCTTCTCTCTGACCTTCAGACAGACTTTTTGCTAGAAGGATAGGCCTTCACCCTACCTCCCCAGCAATTCTATAAAGGTAGCATCTACTCCCATATGCACGCCCTTGTCCTCTTCTTCCTCCTCATCCACTACAGCCCACTGTGATGTAGAGGTACCTTCAACCACACTGATCATGCAAAGGCTAGTTCTCCACGACTTCTATGTCCTCAGTAATGATCTCACCTTTGTGGAGTTTTTCATGGAAGATCCACCTCAAATCTCCATAATCTTTGGTTGCTTAGGTGGTGTGTCGGTGGAAGCAGCAGTACGAGGGTGATTCTCTTTCTTCTCTAGTGGGCAACCTGTCCACCCAAGGTCTCCATATGTCCTTATCCTTGATACAGACGTCCAAAAGCACCTCTACCTTGTCCATAGAGTAGGGGAAAGGCAGTGAAACATCCATTTCACTCATGCCCTGCTTTGAACCTCGCCTTTAGGGTTGTGCCATAGCTACTTTCAGCATGTACCTCACGGGCTTCCATGAAATCCTTCCGCGCTCACTCTGTTCCACGAATTTTGGCTTG
This sequence comes from Datisca glomerata, assembly GCA_003255025.1. NCBI lineage: Eukaryota > Viridiplantae > Streptophyta > Magnoliopsida > Cucurbitales > Datiscaceae > Datisca > Datisca glomerata. Next base: position 428,451 of record QANY01005876.1, on the reverse strand, counting down.
AGCATCAAAGTGTTAGTGCGTTGAGCAGCGACACTAAGGAGGTGAACGTGATGATGTTAAGGTTCTCCAGATGTGATCTATACTCATTTATCATCCCGTAAATGCACATTCTGACTAAGGCTTCCTTCTTCCACTCTTCCTGACAATTTAGTGCTTTATCCTTGAACCATCTGATGTAGGTTATCAGGTCCTCATCTTTATTTTGAGGCTCACCCCACAACTCAAGAATGCTAATATTCTCTTCAGTATAAAGACCTTGGTCATGAAGGCAAGAACCATATGCGGCCAAGCCAAAATTGATCTCGACGCAAGGTTGGTATACCATGTGTATGCTTGCTCATTCATTGAGTTCGAGAACTCTCTCAGCCTCATGGACTCATCACATCCATGTGGGCTCAAGTCATCGATGAAATGTATGACATGATCTCTTGAGCACCCTTTATTCCCATTATACTTGCAGAACTTTGGAGGCACATAATCAGACGAGTAGGGCCTCATCGCCAACTCAGATGGGTATTGGGGACGGAAGTCCACTATTGTCTCGTTCAAGGCATCATTGAGCATCTCCATCTCCAACATTTCTATAGCACCTCCCTAGTGATGAAAGAGTCAGGGTCAGGCTGTTGATTGGGCTATCGTACACTGGTGTAGTTTGTTCAAAGGCTCACGGGAAGGTTGCTGGTGGGATGATGATGTTTCCGGGGTTGTTTCATTGATTTGAATTCTAGTCACTATTTACTATCCTGGATCTAGATGAGCCTTCATATTATGTTGGTGGGATGGGTATATCGGTGCCAACTTGGCTCATCGTGTGGGATTGTATAATATGGACAGCAGATGTGGGTGGAGGAGGGTTTTGGGCAGTCATGAGGAAAACGGTAAGTATGCCCAAAAAATTGTGGATCTCTACATTAGAAGCCTGCAGATCACTAATAGCATGAGTTTGCTCCGCCTCTGTCATGGTGGCACCAGCAATGGCGGCAAGGGTGGATCTCTCACGGAAAGTTGTTTCTTCCAAGTTCTGGTTCTCTATTAATAGGTTAGTATTTTCTCCTTCCATATGGGAAGAAACTCTAGGGATTCTACCACATCCAGCCATGCCCAATGAAAATGGTAGTAGACAGGTCGCTCCTCATTAGAGTCGCCAAAATGTTTAGGCATTCTCGTATGATATGGAAATGAGTGACTTAGTCTATGACAAGTAAGCTTGAGAACGTGGGAATGATGTGACTGAAAGGGTGAAAGACAAGCATCTTAGGATGACCTCAAGAAGATGACAAATGTCCTTAGTGCTATAAGGTTGAAGAGAACTCAAGAATGGCATATTCTCTAGTTTTTTTTACATAGGGGAGTGTGAAAATGCTGATCATTAATGATATCGAGGACCCCCTTATATAGATGTGGTCAAGTGGAAACCATAAATCTGTCCTTTGCAACGACTTAAAATCATTCATAATAAATTTGACCACGCCTAAAACGTGGTCATACTCATAAAATGAGGTCACTTTCACATAACGTGACCACACGTTATGCCATCGACTAGTCGTGCCTATGGCATTGAGCAGTCGCATAACCAACTCATAAATGGTAGGCTTGAACTATGTCATCAGCCCTCGGGCTTCCCCAAAGGCTTATGTACTAACACCCACCTATGCGATACCAGGCAGGTTTGACAACGCCACATGCCTTTAGGTTCCCCGATGGCGGGTACACTAACCCACTCTCCTTCAGGAAACTCTAAAGGCGGGTGTACCATTGTGTCCGCCTTTAGGCACACCAAAGGCGGCAGCATAATGAGGTGTTTCCCCAATGGCGACGCATTACACATTTTGACCCTTCTTTGTTAGAAGGAGGCACATCCAAGGTGCCTAAGGAGGTCATACCCTTCAAAGAGATTTTTCTCTTTTGTTACAGCGTAACATTGCCCTAATCTCAGATTACAGCCCTCAAATTATTCTCAGGCAAGGAATATCCTTCGATCTTTTGTCACTAAGCTCGAAGGAGGATTACAACACTTAATGTATATTCATCAATGAGTTCGCCTCCATTATAAGTCTAGGAGCGTCTCTTACAAGTATAGTCATCGGGTACAATGCCTTTATACTTAAGCGACATCCCTTACAAATATATTTGCTATAATCCTACATCAGTGTTGTCATACCATGTAGGTACCACATGGACATGTCTTCGGATACACATCATATATGATAGAGTGGCTCACTATTTACAAAATCATATGATTGTCATTAAGTAAGTAACTTGGGTACAGTATTTGTATACAACTGTAGTATACTCATAAAATAAACTAAAGTAGCGACCAAGTACAACTGTACAAACAAATTAACCAGTAACTAATGCAGGGTTAAGCCCTCACACTCATAACTTAAAAAATGTGGGTTTGAGTCATATCTTTCATTTCCTTTCATATCTATAATATAACTTTGAAAAAAAACTAACGCAGGGGCGAAGCCACGTAGGCGAGGGTGGGGTCAAGTGACCACGCTAAAACATTATTATTACTTTTTAGTAGGAAATTTTTTTATTTTGACTCCATTAAAATTTTAAATGTGACTCCACTATGTTTTTAGGTTTAGCCCTTGTTTAAATTTTAACCCTAACATTATTTTAACCTCTCAACAAAAAAATTTCCTAAAATCCCCAATTTCCCTTAAAACTCATCTTCCTCCCTCCCTCATAAGCTCAACGGCGATGGAGCCCTATAAGTCCGACCGAGCTATGTGACTGCGAGGTTCTCTCTCTCTATCTCTCTCTCTATCTCTCTCTCTCTCTCTCTCTCTCTCTCTCTCTCTTTATAAGATAAAATAGAGGAAAGGAAAACCAGTGGAAAATCTACTGGTATATTACTTCTAGTATATTGATATTTCAGTATAATTTGTTACAGATTACATAAGCAAAATGAGCAAGGCAAAGATATAAATAAGGTTGAAGAAGAACGAAAAAAGCCTTGCTGTCCAGATTCAAAAATTGAAGAATATTCCTCTCTAACCAATTTCGTCCTTTAGCGACAACACAATACACCTCACTTGAGCTCAGTCGTTGCCATATGTAATAATATCATTTGAACTCCTTTCTATTGCTGAGCAGGATATATTTGATGATGCATTGGGTGAGGGAAGCTGAGTTGGATGTTGAGCTGGAGACTTGGCAAGCACACTGTCTATGCTAGGTGAGTGAGAATGCTTATTGAGTCTAATATCCCCCCTCAAGTGAAAGGGGGAGGATCCCACATGGAGCTCATAAACAAAAATTTGTACTTAGATAGAATCTTGGTGAAGATGTCTGCGATTTTATCATGAGATGTGACTAGAGAACCTGTAAATCCTTAGATAGAATCTGATATCTAATGAAATGAAGATCAATCTCAATGTGTTTGGATCTAGCATGCATAATTGGATTATAGGCCAAGGCAGATGCACTCAAACTATCACACCAAATAGTAGAAGGAGTGAGAAGATTGAAGTGAAGCTCATGAAGTAAGGACCTGATCCAAATGATTTAAGCAGCTGTGTTGGTGAGAGATCGATATTCACTTTCAGTGCTAGATTGAAACCCCATGTTCTGCTTTTTTGAAGACCATTAAATGAGAGAACCTCCAAGAAAGATAGCATACCCCCATGTGCTTCTTCTTTCATCTGGATTGCTAGCCCAATCAACATCCAGAAGGCTTGAAGATGAAGAGAAGTGGTTGGTTTAATACAAGTGCCTTCATGAATGGTTGACTTGATGTATCTAAGGACTCTCTTATAGGCCTTCCAGTGAGTAGTGGTTGGATTATGCATTAAGTGACTAAGTATGTTGACTATAAATGAGAGATTAGGTCTAGTGAGTGTGAGGTATTGGAGAGCACCAACTGTGCTTCTGTACAGACTTGCTTTAGGAAGGGAGCACCAACATTGAGAGATAGCTTGAGAGAAACACTGGCAAGACTAGGGGTAGGCTTTGCACCATCCATTTTTGTCTTATGAAAAAGGTCCCTGATGTATTTAGATTAAGATAGAGAGAGACCATGAGCTGTCCTAACCACTTCAATGCCTAAGAAGTGGTGAATAGGCCCAAGATCCTTGGAAGTAAAGCATGAGTTAAGTTTCTAGATAAATGTGTTGATGAGAGACTTGTTGTTACCAATTTCCAAGATATCATCCACATATATCAGTATATAAATCAGATTAGAACCCTGAGCTAGAATGAAAAGGGAAGCATCAAATTTTGCATTAACAAAGCCACATTGAAGAAGAGTATATCTAAGCTTGTCAAACCAGGCACTTAAGGCTTGCTTCAGAAAATATATAGCCTTCCTTAGCCTGCAAATATGATTGGGTTTTGACTGATCGATGAAGCCAACAGGTTGGTCAATGAAAACAGCTTCAGTGAGCATGCCATTGAGAAAGGCATTGTTGACATCAAGCTATTGAATAGGTCAATTAAAGGTAAATGCAAGAGATAAGCAATGTTCTAATAGTGTTATGCTTTATCACAGGGCTGAATGTTTCATTGAAGTCCACCCTAGGTATTTGGTGAAAGCTCTTAGCCACAAGTCTTGCTTTCAATCTTTGAGCAGCGCCATTTGAGTTTAATTTCACCTTATATACCTACTTGTTACCAATGAGATTCATTGTTAGGGAGTAGGGAACCAAATCTATGTATGATTGAGCTGAAGAGCTTTGAATTCTTCCTTCATTGTTTGAAGCCACAAAGGATCATTAAGGGCTTGATTTGTAGATAATGGTTCAATGGGAAGGGAGTTATCTAGGAGAGGATATTTGGAGACAAGTAATATTTTTTGTTTAAGTGAGCCTGTCTTAGTTGTGGTAAGCATGGGATTTTAGGATAAAAATGGATTTGGAACTAGTTTTGGAGAGTTAGTTCGAACAGAATCAAATGTGAGAGGAATGGAGAGTCTGTTGGATATATCAAAGAGGTTTGGTGGGTAGGTAACAGTAGGAATCTCTAGTGTAGGAGAGCTAGAAGTAGAAGGACTTACATCAATGGAAGATGAGGGAGGATATTGCTGTTGTAAACCACCAGATAAAGGAGGAGTTGTTGCATTGCTAGGCATTGCGATGGGCACAAAAGGTAGGCTAGAACAGAGATAGAATGAGCGGTCTGAGAGGAAAACTGTCTAAATGAAGGATGAGTAGGAAATGGGAACTCATGTTCATTGAACACAACATGTCTAGAAATGTTGACTCTGCCTGAGGGATGCATGCATTTGTATCCTTTTTGAAAGGGAGAGTAACCTAGAAACACACAGACAAAGGATCTGAATTATAGCTTGTGAGAGTTATATGCCTTTAAGTACGGATAGCAAGAACACCCAAACACCCTAAGAGTGGTAAAGTTAAGGAATTTTTTAAATAACTTCTAAAAAGGAGACTGAAATTGTAGAGTAACAGTAGGTAACATGTTTAAAATATAGGCAGCACACAAAACAATATCCCACCAGAATTATAAGGAAGAGAAGCTTGAGCTAAGAGGGTGATAGTGGTCTCAATTAGATGTCTCTGCTTTCTCTCTGCAACCCGACTTTACTGGTGAGTGTAGGGACAAGGATGTCTTAGGGAAATACCTTGGGAAGCCAAATAGGTTTTGAAAGGTCTTAACTCACCTCCCCAATTTGTTTTCATAGTTTTGATAGGTAAACCAAATTATTTTTCAACTAGAAGTTTAAACTGTGAAAAGATGTTAAGGGCTTAGGACTTAACTTGCAGAGGGTAAACCCAGGTGTACATGTTGTAAGCATCAGTGAAGTGAATATAGTACTTAAAGCCTTCCTTATAAATAGTGGCAGAAGGACCCTAGATGTTAGTGTAAATGAGTTCTAGGGGTTGAGAGTAAGTTATCTGTGAATTGGAAAGGGAAGTGCATGTGTCTTGCCAAGTTGACATGATTCACAGAATTGTCAACTTGGCAAGATGAGTTGATCCTAGAAATGCCTCTAGATGAGTCTAACAACTATCAAGTCCGACCACAACACACTGCTCCAACTTACTTTCAAGCTTCTCCTGCAGCTTTCATTATGCACACTGGTCCTGAATCTGTATGTGACTCTTCTTGGTATGTGGATAGTGGGGCAAATAGCCATGTCACCTCTAACTTTGGCAATATGAGCATTGCATCTGAATACACAGGACTAGAAAGACTTGCAGTTGGTAACGATACTCTCTTTCCTATCCTCCTTGACCATTGAAAGATCTTGGACCATTTGAGGAGAAGTTGTTGTTTCCTCTGTTGGTGTTGTTGTTGTTCCTAGAAACATTTGAACCTCTTCTAGCATTGTTGTTTGAAGTTGCTAGGTTGGCAGTGGCTTTGATAGCTAGAGCATTTAGTGAGTTGAATTTTTCAAGTCTATTTTCATGGTTCATTAACAGAGACTGGACATCTTCTAAACCCATGCTAGAAATCATGGAATTTATATTAACCACAATTGAGTCATATTCTAGACCTAGTCCATCTAGAATATTAAGAATCAGATCTTCTTCTTGCACCGGTTGCCCTGCTGCAGTAAGAGAGTCTGTAGTAAGAGAGTCTAGTAATGATATTACATAATCACAGTATTCACTTATGGTTCTGTTTTCATTGCTTGCATCTTACAGTTACCCTTTCAAAAACATTAGCCTAGTTTAGGAAGAGCTGGCAAAATTCCTTTCTAAAGAGTTCCATACCTCATTTGAGGTTTTATAGTTAATAACAGACATCAACACTCCTTCAGTCATGCATGTTCTTAGCCAACTGAGTAATAGTTGATCACATCTAACCCACATTTTGTAGGCGGTGGTAACCTTACCTTTCTCATTGAATCTAGGTGGTCATTCTTTTCACCAAATAAAATGTCATCCAGGTCATGTCCTACTACTGCTGGTATAACTTGAGATTTCTGAAGAAGGAAGTTGCTGCTGTCCAGTTTGATGGATAGTGCTGAATTGAAAGATGCTGAAAATTGATTACCTAGGTGCAGGCATGGTGTTTGCAAGCGTGGTGTTTGCAAGCGTGGTGTTTCCACTTGTTTCAGTCGAGTTGCTCATGGCTTTAGCCTTAAAGATTTGATACCATATAAGATATTGCTTCTAGTATATTGATATTTAAGTATAATTTCTTACAGATTACAGAAGCAAAACGAGCAAGGCAAAGATATAAAGAAAGTTGAAGAAGAACGAAAAACGCCTTGTTGTCCAGATTTGAAAACTGAAGAATATTCCTCTCAAACCAATTTTGTCCTTTAGTGACAAACACAATACATCCTACTTGAGCTCAGCCACTATCATATGTAATAATATCATTCGAACTCATTTCTATTGGTGAGCAGGATATATTTGATGATGCATTGAGTGAGGGAGGCTGAGTTGGATTTTGAGCTGGAAACTTGGTAAGCACATTGCCTGTGTTTGGTGAGTGAGAAGGCTTACTGAGTCTAATACTCTCTCTCTCTCTCTGTTACAGTGATTTGTTACTCTCTCAGTCTCTCTCACTCTCAATTTTTGTTTCATGAACCGTTGCCTTAAGCCCTTATGAATTTCTGCAAATTGATGCAGATTTTTGTTTTGTTGTTTAATGCAAACCCTCTCAATCTACAAATTTCTACAAATTGATGCAAATTTTTGTTCTGTTGTTGTTTGATGCAAACTCTCTCAATCTTCTCTCTCTCAATCTGGAAATTGATGCAAATCGTAACTATTCTCATTTCTGCTGTTGTTTTATGCAAGTTTTGTGATGCAAATTTCTACAAATTATTCTTATTCTGTATTTTGTTGTTCTGTTGTTGATTATTCTTGTACTGAACTGCAAATTATTCTCGTTGTGTATTCTGTTCTTCTTGTTCATATGCTAATATGCAAACTATTTTCTCAAATATTTAGTTTTCTACCCCCATTTTGTGGTTCTATTTTGGCATTGTCTTCCCCATATTGATTTGATGGAGGATGTGTAGCTTAATTCCTACTTCTTCACTGTTTAAACCCAACAATATCAAAAATTCCCAAAATGTAGTTGAATAAAGAAGAGCTTTTTTGCCTTTTCTAGCAAAGTTCAAATTTTCCGTAACGAGAACTCACTAAAACGATGCGAATTGATGATTTGCCCAAGTTTTGGTATTACCCATGAAAAACCTCACGTGTTTGAAGCCGATTCTGGGTTTTTTATACAACTTCTTGGAAATTCGGTTTATAGGCTGAGCAAAGTTTGTTGTAATAGGCTTTACAACATTTCATATAAATTCGGCTCTGAAATTTGGGTTTTCCTTCATTTTCTCAGCAATTAATTTAGATTTATTGAAATTCACTTTTCTTCATTTTCTTCATTTTACTTCAACATCTCAATTGTCGTATGTTTTTGGACAATTGTAAACTTGAATTTCAATGAAAATTTTTCGACTGCAATTTTATATTTTTGTATTTCTCTTTCTTTTTCTTACATATATGTATGTGTGCACAATATATTAGAATAATATAAAACACACCGTAAACAGAAACATGAGTAATCAGGTTTTTCAAGTCAGGAGTTAGAAGTCCATGTTGGATCCCTCTCCCCTAAGGAAAAAAAACAGAAATAGGAGTAGAACAAGTGATCTCATAGAATTGCTAAGCGTATATGACTAAGTTGTAAAATTGGTTAAATATATGTGAACTGGGATTTAGGGTTATACATGTTCATTATATTGTGAAAAATTATTTTACTTGATACTTGTAATAAAATCACAACAACATAATCAATAATACGTTCTTATGCATTTATGAATAAGTGTTCAAATATTTGAAAAAATTTACAATGTCGAGGGTATTTCTCCGGCATTGATGCCTGCAATTTTTTTTTCAATTACCAAATATGTACTAGGGTTCACCAAATATATACTAAGGGTTTACTAAATACGTACTAGGATTCATCAAATACTTACAAATTAATCAATCTTAGAGGTGTTCACCAAATACGTATTGGTTTTCACCAAATACGTAATGGGGTTCACCAAATACATATAAATTAATAAATCTTAGATGGGTTCACTCAATATGTAATGGGATTCACCAAATACATATAAATCAATAAATCTGGGATGAGTTCCCCAAATGCATAATGAGGTTCACTAAATACGTATAAATTAATAATTGTTGTAGGGGTTCACCAAATATATAGTGGGGTTCACCAAAAATGCAATGGAGTTCACCAAATATGTAATGAGGTTCATCAAATACGTTTAAATTAATAATTCTTGGAGGGGCTCACCAAATATGTACTGGGGTTCACTAATTACATATTGGGGTTCACCAAATATGTACGAAGTCATTTTTGGTGAACTCATCCAAGAATTATTAATTTGTACATATTTGGTGAACCCCTAATGTATTAGGGTTTCACCAAATATGTACAATTAATAAATCTTGGAGGGGTTCACCAATATGTACTGGGGTTCAAAATTTAATTTTAAACTTTTAGTGGATATATTTGATTTTTTGATCATCATAACATCACGACTTATAATTATATATGCTGAAAACACGTCTCGCTCGATACTTGTCACAATAGCATAGCAGGATTATCAATTACAACTTTTAATGAGTTCATTAATATGTGTTCAATTGCTTCGAGAATCCTTACTTAATCCAATCTAATTTCACTTAATAAGTGTATATGGTGGATGTTTGCATTCAGAGAACAAGTCTTATAAAGGTGTTCACCTCCATCCTTAAGGATTATACATATTCGTTAAATAGTGAAAAATTATTTGACTCGATGGCTACGAGTATGAAAATGACCAAGTGTGTGAAAATGACTAAGTATATAAAAATAGTTATTTGAAAATGATTTCATTGTGAAAATGATTAAATACATGAAAATAGCTAAGTTTTATCAAAACAAGTACGTGAATGCCAAAGTGGAGAAAAATACAAAGTGAATGAAAGTTACCAAGTGTAAGTGACTATGTTGTAAAAATGGCTAAGTATATGTGAACTAGGAATGAGGGTTATACATGTTCGTTAAAATGGTGATATACATTTTACTTTATACTTGCAATAAAATCACAACAACATAATCAAGAATATGTTCTTATGTGTTTATGGATAAGTGTTTAAATGTTTGGAAAAATTTACAACGCATTTGGTGAATCTCCGACATTGATGCCAGTAATTTTTTTTTTGTAACCAAATACGTAATAGAGTTTACCAAATATGTACTAGGAGTTTACTAAATACGTATAGAGATTCCCCTAATACTTACAAATTAATCAATCATGAAGGGGTTCACCAAATACGTATTGGTGTTCATCAAATATGTAATGTGGTTCACTATATACGTATAAATTAATAAATCTTGGATGGGTTCACTAAATACGTATAAATTAATAAGTCTTGGATGGGTTCACCAAATACGTATAAATTAATAAATCTTGGATGGGTTCACCAAATACGTAATGGAGTTCACTAAATACGTATAAATTAATAATTATTGGAGGGGTTCATCAAATATGTAGTGAGGCTCACCAAATACGTAGTGTGATTCATCAAATAAGTAGTGAGGTTCACCAGATACATAGTGTGATTCCCCTAATATGTATAAATTAATAATTCTTGGAAGGGTTCACCAAATATGTACTAGGGTTCACCAATTCCATATTAGGGTTCACCAAATATGTACAAATTCATTTTTTATGAACCCCTCGAAGAATTATTAATTTCTATGTATTTGGTGAACCCCAATACATATTTAGTGAACCCCTCCAAAAATTATTAATTTGTACGTATTTAGTGAATCCTAGTGTATTGAGATTCATCAAATACAGATAAATTAATAAATCTTAGAGGGGTTCACCAAGACGTACTGGGGTTCAAACTTTAATTTCAAATTTTTAGTGGATATGTTCAATTTTTCGGTCATCATAACATCATAACCTATATTTATATATGGTGAAAACACGTCTCGCTCAATACTTGTCATAAAAGCACAACAACATTATTAATTTAAATTTTAACGAGTTTATGAATATGTGTTAAAATGCTTAAGGAATCCTTACTTAATCCAATCTAATTTCACTTAATAAGTGAATATGATTAATGTTTTCCTTCAGAGAACAAGTTTTCTAAAGGTTTTCACCTCCATCCTTACGGATTATACATGTTCGTTAAATAGTGAAAAACTATTTAACTCGATGGTTACGAGTATGAAAATGACCAAGTGTGTGAACATGACTAAGTATATCAAAACACTTATGTGAAATTGATTAAGTACATGAAAATAGATAAGTTTCATCAAAACAAGTATATGAAAATGGCAAAGTGGAGAAAATAATTAAGTGAATTAAAACTGCCAAGAGTATGTAACTAAGTTGTAAAAATGGTTTAGTATATGTGAACTGGGATTTAGGGTTATACATGTTCATTATATTGTGGAAAAAATACTTTACTTGATACTTGTAATAAAATCACAACAACATAATCAATGATACGTTCTTATGCGTTTATAAATAAGTGTTCAAATATTTGGAAGATTTTACAAGGCCAAGGATATTTCTCCGGCATTGATGCCTGCAATTTTTTTTCGTTACCAAATACTACTAGGATTTTCCAAATATGTCTAGGGGTTTCCTAAATACGTATTGGAGTTCACCAAATATTTATAAATTAATTAATCTTGGAAGGTTTCACTAAATATGTATTGGTGTTCACCAAATATGTATTGGTGCTCACCAAATACGTATTGATGTTCATCAAATATGTAATGTGGTTCACCAAATATGTATAAATTAATAAATCTTGAATGGGTTCACCAAATATGTAATGGGGTTCACTAAATATGTATAAATTAATAAATATTGGATGGGTTCACCAAATACGTAATAGAGTTCAACAAATATGTATGAATTAATAAATCATGGATGGGTTCATCAAATACGTAATGAGGTTTACTAAATACATATAAGTTAATAATTATTGGAGGGGTTCACCAAATATGTAGTGGGGTTCACCAAATACGTAATGAGGTTCACCAAATATGTATAAATTAATAATTCTTTGAGGGGTTCACCAATTATGAATCGGGGTTCACCAATTGCATACTAGGGTCCACCAAATACGTACATAGTCATTTTTTGTGAACTCATCTAAGAATTATTAATTTTGTACATATTTGGTGAATCTCAGTACATATTTGGTGAACCCTTCTAAGAATTATTAATTTATATATATTTGAAGAATCTCAATACATATTTGGTGAATCTCTAATGTATTGGGTTCACCAAGTACGTACAAATTAATAAATCTCCGAGGGTTGACCAATACATACTAGGGTTCAAATTTTAATTTCAAACTTTTAGTGGATATGTTCAATTTGTCGGTCATCATAACATCACGATCTATAATTATATATGCTAAAAACACGTCTCGCTCAATACTAGTCACAAAAATACAACAACATTATTAATGACAAATTTTAACAAGTTTATGAATATGTGTTCAATTGCTTCGGGAATCCTTACTTAATGCAATCTAATTTCACTTAATAACTGAATATGGTGAATGTTGCATTCAGAGAACATGTCTTCTAAAGGTGTTCACCTCCATCCTTAGGGATTATATATGTTCGTTAAATAGTGAAAAATTATTTAACTCAATCGCTATGAGTATGAAAATGATCAAGTGTGTGAAAATGACTAAATATATCAAACACTTACGTGAAAATGATTAAGTACATGAAAATAGCTAAGTTTCATCAAAACAAGTATATGAAATGGTAAAGTGGACAAAATTACTAAGTGAATTAAAATTACTAAGCGTATGCGACTAAGTTGTAAAATTGGCTAAGTATATGTGAGCTGGGATTTAGGGTTATTCATGTTCATTATATTGTGAAAAATCATTTTACTTGATACTTATAATAAAATCACAACAACATAATCAAGAATACGTTTTTATTAATAAGTGTTCAAATGTTTGAAGAATTATACAATGCCAAGGGTATTTCTCCGGCATTGATGCCGGTAATTTTTTTTCCGGTTACCAAATATGTATTAGAGTTCACCAAATATATACTAGGGGTTTACTAAATACGTACTATGGTTCACCAAATACTTATAAATTAATCAATCTTGGAGATTTTCACCAAATATGTACCGGTGTTCACCAAATACGTAATGGGGTTCACCAAATACATATAAATTAGTAAATCTTAGATGGGTTCACCAAATACGTAATGGGGTTCACCAAAAATATATAAATTAATAAATCTGGGATGAGTTCACCAAATACGTAGTGGGTTTCACTAAATACATATAAATTAATAATTATTGTAGATGTCCACCAAATATATAGTGGGGTTCACCAAATACGTAGTGGGATTCATCAAATAGGTAATAAGGTTCACCAAATACATATAAATTACTAATTTTTTGATGGGCTCACCAAATATGTACTAGGGTTCACCAATCACATACTGGGGTTCACAAAATACGTACAAAGTCATTTTTGGTGAACCCCTTCAAGAACTATTAATTTGTACGTATTTGGTGAACCCCTAATGTATTAGGGTTCATCAAATACATACAATTAATAAATCTTGGAGGGGTTCACCAATACGTACTGGGGTTCAAAATTTAATTTAAAACTTTTAGTGGATATGTTCGATTTATCGGTCATCATAACATCACGACCTATAATTATATATACTAAAAACACGTCTCGCTCGATACTTGTCACAATAGCACAACATTATCAATTACAACTTTTAACGAGTTCATGAATATGTGTTCAATTGCTTCAAGAATCCTTACTTAATCCAATCTATTTCTCTTTATAAGTGTATATGGTGAATGTTTGCATTCAGAGAACAAGTCTTATAAAGGTGTTCACCTCCATCCTTAGGGATTATACATGTCCGTTAAATAGTGAAAAATTATTTGACTCGATGGCTACGAGTTTGAAAATGACCAAGTGTGGAGAATGACTAAGTATATCAAAACACTTATGTGAAAATGATTAAGTACATGAAAATAGCTAAGTTGCATCAAAACAAGTATGTGAAAATGGCAAAGTGGAGAAAATTACTCAGTGAATTAAAAGTGCTAAGTGTATGTGACTAAGTTGTAAAAACGACTAAGTATATGTGAACTAGGATTTAGGGTTATACATGTTCATTATATTGTGAAAAAATATTTTACTTTATACTTGTAATAAAATCACAACAACATAATGAAGAATGTGTTCTTATGCGTTTACGAATAAGTGTTCAATTGTTTTAACAATTATATACTTAATTCAAAAAAAAATTTAAAAATAAGTGAAGGTACTTAATGTTTGCATTGAAAAATCAAGAATCTTGATAACTTTATTTGTGAGTCATCGAGTATACATTGATTAACTTTAGAAAATTGAATTTGTTAAAAAATCACCGTAAAAAGGTCACAAAAACCATTGTATTAATTCAAAGCGCCTAAAATTAAAAAAAATTGCCAGAAACCACCAGTATAGGGGGAAAAATTGCCGGTATAGGGTATAACAAAACAAATGTTTGGGTCCCAAACGCCACCAAGAAGATGGCGTTTGGGAGCCCACACGTCACCAAGAAGATGGTGGTGGCGTTTCACCATGTGGTGATGACGTTTCCATGCGGTGTTGGCGTTTCGTCATCTGGGAATGACGTTTCACATGTGATGATGGCATTTGGCCTAGATGCAATATTAAAATACGGGGAAAATGTTTTTTTTAAATTTGGTGAATGTTTGTATTTAGTGAACGAGTCTTATAAAAGTGTCCACCTTCAACCTTTAAGAGTTATACATGTTCGTTAAATCACGACAACTTATTCAAGGATACGTTCTTATGGGATAATAATTATAAAATAAAAGGTTAAACTGACCTTGGGGTTATACGTATTCGTTAAAATGATAAATTGGATTTACCGACCACAGCACGACCTATAATTAATCATGGTGAACATCCATCTCTTTTAGTACTTGTCACAAAAATACAACAACATATTTCATAAATTTGAATAATCCATATACGATCATGTGACATACATATTAATGTAGGACATATGAATCGATAAATATAAGACATAATAGTGTGTAAAATGATAAATGTAAGACATAATTGTACGAAATGGATCTAGAATTTAGATCCATATGTGATTGTAGGACATACATATTGATTTTGATTCTATACATGAACTGGGAATCTTGGTATTTGGCAACAAATAAGGGCGATTTGCACATTCATGATGACGTTTGGAGGCTGAAGAGTGCTGATTGGGTTTTTTGATGTTCACCAAATTCGTAGTGGAGTACAAAGAGAATCTTGAGAGGTTCACCAAAAATTAAAATTCTTCTTTTTGGAGAAGTTCACCAAAAATGTATTGGGGTTCATTAATATATATTGAGCTTCACCAAATATGCATTGTGATTCATCAAATACGTACAAATTAATAAATCTTGAAGGAGTTCACCAAATATCTTCTAGGATTCACCAAATACATAGTAGAGTTCACCAAGTACATATATTAATAACTATTGGAGGGTTTCACCAAAAATGATTGTACGTATTTGGTGAACCCCAGTACGCAATTGGTGAACCCCAGTACATATTTGGTGAACCCCTTAAAGAATTATTAATTTATATGTATTTGGAGAACTTCATTACGCATTTGGTAAACCCCAATACATTAGAAGTTCACTAAATATGTACTGAGATTCATCAAATATGTATTGGGGTTCACCAAATTCGTACAAATTAATACTTTTGGAGGGGTTTATCAAATACGTATTGGAGTTCACCATATACATAATGGGGTTCACCAAATACGTACAAAATTAATAATTCTTAAACGGGTTCACAAAAAATGACTTTGTACATATTTGGTGAACCCTAGTATACAATTGGTGAACCCTAGTTCATATTTTATGAATTTGTCTAATAATTATTAATTTATACATATTTCATCAAAACTTTGATGATGGGTTGGTGGGTGTTCAGGTACTTTGCTAATAATTTAATATAATGGACACCGTGTATTATATTAGCTAAATTGAATATGGTTAACTAAGCAACAAAGATAGATGCACAAAATGCATAAATGATTGATCTTGTCTCTTCTATGTATGTACCAACTTCTTTTTGTTAAAATAAATTTTGGTTCTTTATTGTTGAAGAGTATATTTATCTTTTTGTTAGATATTAAAAATTTCATGTCATGAATATGATTCACTATCTACCGTAGAATAATTCTTTCACGCGTCGTTTGGTTCCAAGCAATCTACAAAAGAGAAGATCCTAAAAGGTATAGGCCGACGATAGGGACATATTACACTCTGTGATCGGATCAATAATAATTTTGACAGAAAATAGATAAGTAGGGAGAATGTCACGTACTGGAGTGAATACGTGATTACTCTAGTTATAAGATTTTAGGCGTGTATTAATCCCAAAATGCACTTGGAGGCTTCTAAAAAGAGATTTATTAGAAAAATATCTCTAAAATCCCCTATATAAGTAAACTTGCTTTATCCATACCTTCTTGCCGGCCAATTCTCTCCGTGTATGGAGTATCATGACTTTCAACTCGGATCTTAGGGATGTTAGGTGGCAACTGCTAGAGTAAGGCTCGGGTGCAAAGTGAAGCATTTGACTCGGACAATGAGGGGCAGACCTTGCTTGCCTAGTCTCCTGGTTGTGTCTCTATCGTGCTATTGTCCTCCAGTCAATGATGATAGTAGTCTCAGCCTCGGTCCATGGCAGTAATGAGGCCTTATAGGTTATGAGATCCCTCCAACTCAATCTATAAGGGGATGACACAGCTGGTACCAACGTCAAACTCAGACCCCTCAGGCTGAAAGGATGCCATGGCTTAGATATGTGTCTGGTTTCACACCCCTCAAGTTCTTCTTTAGAGAGTAGCGTATTTGACATGCCAATGGACCCAAGTTCCTTATGTAAGTTTCTCTCATGAGTTACCCACTCCATGTAGTGGGCTTCTTGGGCTTGTGAATTAGAGTGATCTGACCCAAAGGTGGATTTAAACCCCTTTACAAAAATGTCATTCCAACAAAACGGAGAACACGACATGGATTCTAACATGAATTGTTAGATTACAAAAAAAATACATGATTACATGAATCACCAAAATCATTAATGTCATGAGAGGTGGCGCTAGGTGTTTACAGGGGGAGATGAGGAAGATGGAGGTTGTGCTAGGGTTTTACGAGGAAAGCTTTAGAGGGTGGAGATGGTGCAAGGGTTTTACGAGGAGAGTTGTAGAGGGTGAAGGTGGTGTTAGGATTTTACAGAGAATGAGAGAGAAAAATGAGAGAAAGAGTGGATGGGTGACAATTTTATAAGTCACAATTTTCAAAAGCCTTATATTATGTTTCCTTCGAGTTCAAAGGTAACGACAGTCATACTGTAGGCCAGGTAAGATTGTTTTGTATCAACTACAGTGTTATGGATATTTTCCTAACCTCCAATGACGCAATGACGTGTAATGTGACACATCATATTAAGAAGCTTAAGACAAGGGAAAGTTCCCAAGGAGGAGAACCGACCGCACTCAGCCAGCCTCAAGAGAGCTCGAGTCATACAAATCTGAGCTCATGGAAAGGAAAGGGTAAAACTCGTGAAGAGAGCTCGAAGGTCCTCGAGTTCAGGGTCATCATTCCCCCGTCAAGGGTAACGACCGAGGTGGCACTCCATCATAAGACCAAGCATTCAACTGGTGCAATCACCATGGCAGAATGACAAGATAGCCTCCGCCTGGTCATCTCATGGACACATCGACACTTAATATCTGCCAGGTTTATGTCAAAGGCCACCTCCTTTCCATCCAATCAGCGCTAATCAAAGTAGGTTTATGTCCTAGAAAACTTCCCCAACATGTCTTTGAAGGCTTCTTCGAAACATATCCTCCTACACAAAAACTCATGTATAAATATATCGATGTATTAACAAAAAAATGTATGCTCATTCTCCCTTAAGAAAATTATACCAAAATATCAACAAAGGACTGACTTAGGCATCAGATGCTCTTAGGTAGGGTAACCACCCACAGCTTCTCGCCTTTATGGTTCTTTGTCTGTGTGTTACAGACGTTGAAGCCGTGAGGAGTCCTAGTTAAGAGGGAGGGTACACTCACCATAAAGAAGAAGGAACCTGTATAACGCCAGCAGATCCTCCCGATTAGGAGGACTCACATACTTAGCACGAGAAAACAACATTAGTATTGTGGTAGTTTTTGGCTAAAATAGTTGGCACTGTCTGTAGGAATGACTATAAAGGCATCCCCATCAAAGCCTCATGAGCCATTCACATTCCTACAAGGAGAAGATGTGCCCAACGTTCTACGCTAATGAAATTCGGGATGAAGAGGTAGACCTGCTCGTGTCCCCGCTAGGGAAGGAACCTCCTACCTCCCTCGGGGCTATCCAACAAAGGAGGAAGGATGTGGTGGTTGTAACATCTAATACAACCTGGAGAAGGAGGAAAGGCGTACCAACCACCGCCCAAGTCATGACGGTTTCTTGCATGGAAATTATCACCATCAAGGAAGACAGGACCACACAGAAGCCTGACCTTGAAAGGCCAGGTTCCCCCTTGGTGAGATTTTGGTTGGGCCATCCCGGAAAAGAAATGGGGATGGTCAAGGATTTGCACATCGTTTTCTAAGAGAACCAGAATTTTCACAATGGGGGAACATCGACATAGCTTCCCCCCACCCGCTGCTCCCGGGTGAAGTAAACCGCACCATAAGGATAGAGGAATTCGAAAGGCCTTATTGGTTAGTTTTACTCCCGCTAGATTGTCAGAAGGGAAAGATCAAGACAAGTCCATACTTACCCACGAGTGAAGTGTGGAGATCGCGGGTCCCATTGTTGACACAAGGACAAAGCTCACACAAGGGGACGTTTCAACAAAAAAAGGGATGGCCTAAAGCTTAGAAAATAAAAGCTCGACTATTTTCGGGCTCTTACCTCACTGTAACTGAAGACAAAGGTCAGGTACTTATCGACGGTCTTCAGATAAAATGTCTATTTATCTCCCCATCTAGGGTTAACATCCCATAGAAATCTTTTTGAGCAAATTTATTTCTACAGAAAAATAGAACATGTTGCAGGAATATCTGCCAATGATTTCTGAATGTTCTACAAGCCTCTGAGTACCGACTCTTCTATGACACGCGACGTAGGCCAAAAGTATTTACTGGTGAGGCGCTCTAGCCCATCAGTCGAGATTAAATAAAAAAATGATGACTAGGGAGGTGCTCTAGCCCACCAGTCAGGGTTAAATAAAAAATGATGATAGGGGAGGTGCTCTAGCCCACCTGTCGGGATTAAATGAAAAATGAGGGTGAGGGAGGTACTTTAGCCCACCAGTCGGGATTAAACAAAAAGTTATGACTAGTGAGGTGCTCTAGCCCACCAGTCAAGATTAAATAAAAAAAAGTTATAATTGATTAGGTGCTCTAGCCCACCAGTCAGGATTAAACAAAAAATGATGATTGGGGAGGTGCTCTAGCCCACCAGTCAGGATTAAACAAAAAGTGATGACTGGTGAAGTGCTCTAGCCCACTAGTTAGGATAAAATAAAAAGTGATGTATGCCGAACAATCCTACTCGCAGACTAGATCAAGGGTCTAGCTAGAGCAGGGACACCTTACTAGACACCAAGGTAAAAAAATGATACATGCCGAGCACTCATGCTCACAAACAGAATCAAAGGTCTAGCCAAAGTAGGCGCGTCTGGCTAGACATCAACGTAAAAAGTGATGTCTACATAGCACTACTGCTTGCAAACGGGATCAAAGATCTAGCTAGAGCAGGCACACCTGGCTAGACATCAAGGTAAAAAGTGATGTCTGTCGAGAACTTCTGCTCGCAGACGGCATCAAGAGTCTAGCCAGAGCAGGCACGCCTAGCTAGACATAAAGGTAAAAGGTTATGTCTGTCAAGCACTTCTACTTGTAGATGGCATCAAGGGTCTAGCCAGGACATAATGGCAAGATAGCCTCCGCCTAGTCACCTCATGTGCACATCAACATGTAACATCCGCCAGCTTTATGTCAAAGGTCACCTCCTTTCCATCCAATCAATGTCAGTCAAGACATGTTTCTGTCCTGGAAAACTTCCCCAACACGCCTTTAAAGGCTTATTCGACATGCAGCCTCCTACACAAGGACTCATGTATAAATATATCAGCGTATAACAAAAAAAGGTAGCTCGTTCTCCCCTAAGAAAATTATGTAAAAATATCGACAAAGGACTGAATTGGGCATCGGAAGCCCTTAGGTGGGGAAATTACTCTCAGTTCCTCACATTTAGGGTTCTTTGTCTATATTTTACAAATATTGAGGTCGTGAAGAGCCTCAGTCAAGAGGGAGAGTGCGCTCACCATAAAGAGGAATGAACTTGTATAACGTCACTCCATCAGATCCCCCCGGTTAGGAGGACTCCCACACTTAACACGAGAAAGCAACATCAGTATTGTGATAGTTTTTGGCTAAAACATACCGTTTGAACAAATGACTCAATATCAAGTCATATACATGATTTAATGATTCCGAGTAGAATAAAATTGTTGCAAAATTTGAATGTTGGAAGTCATGACTGAAAAGTGGCGAAGAAAATAAAACTTTTTATTTGATAGCTAGGAAACTTGTATAAAATTTTATAAAGTGCATGAGACTGTAAAATAGGTGGGGCATCTATGAAATAGATTGGGGAAAAGTATATTTATGTAAGAACGAGAATAACAAAAGAGCACCTTAACTTACTTTATTATCCAAATAATATTTCTTCAAACCAATGAGGTGTATTGTTGAAGAAATAATTTCACTCAACTGAAGATATGTATTCGACTATGAATATAAGTTTAGTGCAACGCTCAACTCATAAACTAATTTTTTAATATGAGTTAAGCCTAAAAAATTTAACATGAGATCAGAAACAACTCAAGTACTAATGAACCCACAGTATCTTTCCACGTAACAAGGAACATATAAAAGTTTAATTTACACGTGACCGGGATAGTTGAGAAAATCATCTCATAATGATTGAGATTATGTTTTACACTAAGAATATAAGTTTTGAGTAACCATTAACTCATAAACTAACTTTTAGATTTGAGGTCTCAAGACTTTAAAAATGATATAAGAGTCCATTCATATACAAGTAATCACATTTTACCGTTTAATAGGAGAAAGACCAAGCAAAAAAATCAACTAGCATGAGGTGTTAAGGTAATAATCTCATATCAGTTTAGAACATTTTTTTGGATTAATTATAAATTTAAGAAAATCCTTAATTCGAAAACAAGATTCTGGACATGAGTTAGCTCTTGGGACTTAAACACAGATATTGTTTTACAAAAGAATGGATGTGAAGCAATTTGAAAGTTTAACTTTCCAACAGAATCTTTCTACTCATTTTCAAGCTCTAATGTTGAAAAGACTTAACTCTGAGTCCCAATCACATAAAGTTATTATAAAAAATCCAAACAAAATTTTTCTTCATATTCCCCTGAAAACACTCAAATCTCAAAAGCACTAAAGAAACTGCACAAAATCTTGCAAATCTAAAGCAGAACTTCTGCCTAGTACTCGTCACCTTCCAAAAAAATTATTAAGTTTCCTTCTCATCAACTTTGGGCATTTTACATATCGGAATTAAGAAATTAAAAAGAAAATATAGATTGAATAAAGAAAAAAGGATCACTCATTAGTTAACTTAGAACAGAGTAAAAATCTCCATTAATTTACAGCAAAAGAAAACAGGGGCCATTAGTTAAACACTTATTAGTTGTCTTCAAGATCCCCAATCGGAAAACAGAGCTTCCCAGATCTCTGTGAAAACCTCAACAATCATTTCATGATGTTGTTTCGAATTCAGTGAAAGAAAACATTGCAACAGCTGCTCTAGATCTTTAGCTCCAAATATTTGCTTCTCCACAATCATCTCCACCATTGAAGTCCTGAAATCGCTGTACGGATCATTTGACTTCTTCACCACTGCGAAGCTATCTTTCACTTTCCCTTCTAATCGCAATTTCCCCATTTGGGTACTCTCACTTGCCGCCCTTCTCCGGTGAACTTCTTGTTTTTTACTCCGGGAACGGTGTTGGCGACGTGAGTCCGAGGAATCAGAGGAGCGACTCTTGGAAGAGAAAAGCGTCTCTGTTTCGTCCTCTGTTTGTTCGTCTTCATTTCCACTGCTGTACCACCAGGCGCCACCGAAACTTTTAACGACTGGAGATGAATTAAACGAGCAATTTGTTGCCTTTTTATTGATTTTCCTCATCTGGATCTTCTTCTTCTTCTTTCTTAGATTTTTTATCTCTGAATTTTTAAATTTTCGCTCCAACGCAGATTGCCCGATACGGTAGGAAGTGTTGAGAGGCGAAACTGGGGAGGCCGGAGGGCAAGTACGGCCTTCGATATTTGCCGCCGGCGAATCTCTCTCCGACACTTTACGCCTCGGAGATGAAGAGATGGTTTCGGTTGTTCCGGACGAACCGGGTCGGCAAATGGAGGGAAAGAGCCGTGGTTTAGGGGCAATAGGCTGGAATTCTCGTGGGTTCCGGCGGACAAATATCGCTTTTTCGGTTATATCGGAAAGGTTTCGAGAGCTGCAAGAGCTAAAAGAGGATTGGAAGAAGCGAGAGAGTCTAAGCTTGAACCGGTTTTCCATTGAAGAAGAAGAAGACTGAGCTTTGGGAGAAACTATGAATTGCATGAATGACAAAAGTGAGTGTTTATAATTTATGACTTTTTCGTTTGGGTGTTTTTAGTTTTATGTTTGTCTTCATTAAGGAAGACTTGTTTAATGTTAATCAACCAATCAACATTTGGATTAGTAACTTTAATGACAATCAAGTTCCAATCTGGTATTGATTAGCACTCCCTATCTCTCTGCGACATTGTTTCTTTACCCTTTTCTTTATTTTGTCTAGGACCCACTGCCCAACATTTTAATATCAAGTAATTCTTATTAATTTGATTAATTTAAGTGTTTAAAATAACTTTGTATTCATTGACTTGAATTTGAAGGAATATAAACATTCAAAATATTTCCCCTAAGAGAAGTAGGATTAAGAACTAATTTTTAGCAAATCAGGGGAGACCACGTTAATAAGAGGACAATTGGCCCTTTGCTTTCAGATTTTTATATTGTTAAAAAGAAAATATATTTTAATTAAGATAAACACTATTAACACTGTATGAAGGACACGTACCATATATACAAACAGACATCAAGCTAAACAGCAACAAAAAATTTATAAAAACCTACTAAAATATTCTCAGGTAAACTCCACCATTTCTCAATCATGATATTCACATTAGATTTAACTATTTACCTATTATACTAGAACTTCATTCTAATCGTTCTAACTATTAAAAATAAATATTATTAACATCTCGTATAACCCATTTAAACATCTATTGTTTCGTCTCAAACAATTAAAATCATATAAATATGTAAGTCTTCTATGATGTCATGTATCATTATTCTCTAATATATTAAGATATTTAGATAATGGTAAAGCTTAAGAATACTTCTAAGTCTCAAACAATATCCAACAAATGCATTGCTACGTTTCTCCATAATATCATTTTACATTTTTGTAAAGGGGGCAAGAACACAAGTGTTGGCTCACACTCTCCTTTCCATCCACACAACAAACACATTGTAAAGGAACTTTACAGTTTATGTAAAACATAAGCAATATAAATTGATAAGTGAGAAAATTGGGCTCAAACTAAGTGATTATATATTTAGCCGTGTCTTTTTGAGGTCGTGTCAACCATAATTTATCCACATAATATAAAATTTATTTCTAAGAATATTCATTTTTCGTTGCGTTTTATCTGAAGCTGTTGAGGGAGTTACGATTTTGATTGAGTCGTTAAAGGAAGCATAATATTCTGCAACGTTCAATTCTCTTTTTACAACCGTTTTGTCCTAGCTGTTTCCTTCATCCAAAGATCCTCAGTGTCTAAATTCATGTTTACTTTGATGATTTGTTAAGCTCTTGTCATGTGTCCTTCTTACTATTAAGATACCTACACATGCATCTCCACAATTTCACCTCAAAATATTATATTTTGCTGTGAGTTTGTTCATACACGTTAGCCAATGAAACTGCACTTATCATTTTAGGTTACTATCTCTATTATCATTGTACACTAAAATCTTAGTAGGCATTTCTATTTGTATTTTTTTTACATATATTCTCAAATTTAAAATTATATTTTTAAATTAGGTCAATGACATAGTTCAGTGACAAAATAACTTTCACATAAAATAACCTTCAAATTTTAAGTTAGATCTATCATGTCCCTAATTCGACAAAATTTCCATTTTTTCAATTAAAGAATCAAATTGATATCTGCACCCACCAGAGCATTCTCTAATTTAGACTGTCACTTCTTTGGTAGCATAGTGAATACTATTAAATTGCATTGCTCAACTAGATTGGGGCAGGGGAACCAAGTACAATTAAGCATTATTGGGGGGCTTTATATGTGTGATTTGAAATTCAAATTGTCAAAAGAGAAAAAAGTACGTATTTGGTAGAAGATTATTGAAAAAGGAATTTAAACAGCTAAGAGCCTTTACTGAGATGCCGCAAATTATGGACTTAACGCCCATTAATTATCATTTCCTAAATTAGCGTTATAATGACCAGGTTTAGCTAGACTACATTAAAAAACTTGCATTGCATGTATAGATAGTATTACTTATGTAGTGAGAAATAATGATTTTAATAATATAAACGTGTCTATTTTATATGTGAGGAGTTTTAAGGGTAATATGACAACTTTTTTGTTTGAAGGACAAGGTACGAAACACTTGACATGTTGATACAATTGATTATCACTTGTCCATATGTTAATGTCTTATGCAAGCTGGTCCAATGGTTAAAAGACAAAAATGACTAAGACTAAGCCTTTGGTAAAATCCAAAAGGTGGATCTTCACATCACCTATACTGCTCACCCTCACTATCACATCCATACCATTTCCCTAAAAACACATTGGGGTTTGATCATAAACGTTGAAAAAACTTAATTGTCAAATGCCTTCAATTTTGATGAGTTTAAAGAGTATCTCATAGTGGTAGAAAAACTCCAAACATACAAAAACACAAGGTAAAGGTCACAGTCACATCAATGCTTGCGTTAGATTTTCTTTGGTTTAGTTGAAGTTTGCTTCATGACAAGAAGAAAAACACTCCCCCCATTGTCATGAATTTCCTTACCCATCTTTGCTTTGAGCTGTCAACCCTTTAACCTAACAAATTTCATCAGCACAATGAGGTTAATTATTAGGGTAAAATCTCACCTTAGCTTCATGTGTTTTCAATCCAGAACTTTTAGTGTTAATGGCTATTTTCAATCAAATTCTGATCTACAATTTTATCGATTTATATATGAAAATGGATTCCCTCATGTGGATGATCTCAATAAAAGAGAAGATCACCTGAATCCAGATGAACGACTTGCTTAATTTTATTATGATGAAATCACAGCCAAAATAAAGTCACATCATCCTCTTTAAAGATTGGTCTGAGTTGGATGGCGTTTGGCTGCTTGGGATAATACATGACTGCATGTCAGCTGTCCACTTTTTTTAAACATATATTAAGGGGTCACAATATTGAAAAGCAACTGGCCTATATAAGTTGTGAAGGATCCTCATCCTTTATCCATTAGTAGCTCATTCCATACGTGTAATGCTTGTCTCCATGTCATGCGGCAGCATACCGGGGCACCCGTGACCCCATATCTTTGTCTCTTTTCTCTCTCCCCTTCCTTTCTAGTTGTGCTTATATTTTCCAATAATGATCTCATACTACTATACATGTTAAATTACCATTAATAATAAAAATAATAAGGGTAGGTTTGAAATTACTTTTGTTTAAAAATGCTTTTAGCGGCATATGAAAATATTATTTTAGCTACTAGAAAAGATAAATCTATTAACGGCGAGTTACTGTGTAGATATAATTTTGATTCTCTAATCGTATCTATGTCTTAAAAATGAAATACCATCATGTGGGGCACATAGTTGAACATAATATTACTGGAAATCAAATAAAGGACAAAAATGACATGATCCTAAATTTTGGGATCCAAATGACAGAAATAAAACTTCATGGTCAAGATGAAAGAATGAAAACGTTTAAGGGAGTACTTTGTATTAGGTGGCTTCCGGGATAGGGATAACTTGTGCTACATCAGCTTTGCGGGCCAACAATAGTCCAAATTTGGGCTCACTGGCTCAGTCGGTTACATTTTTTTTTTAAATTTAAAGATATTAATCAACTGTACGTGAAGTTACACGTGTTGAAGAAATTAATAATAAATAATATATATAAAATATGAATAAAATTACACAAAATAATATTTGATCACTTTCAAATTTGTTATGTCAAATACTAAGAATTCAATCTATTAACTGTTGATATTTTTTGTTAAAGGTTTTATGTTGCTATAGAGAGAATAATTTTTTTAAATAATATTCTAGTTTGACATGTTCCTAGATACTGCAATTTGATTGTTGATCATATTGTGAAGTTGAACTCTGCTTCGATTTCTTGTCATATTTGATTTGATGTGATTCCTCATGATATTTTGATTTGGTGCTTATATCGACTCTTGTTAATTAGTTTTTTTTGCTATTTTGTTGATGATTTTATTCCCTCAAAAAAAACAAAAACAAAAATTGAAGTATTAATTTCAATATTAAATTGTTCACTTATACAATTTTTTGATGTAATTCGATCTATTGAAACTAATTTATCTCTAAATTTTTTACTACTCATATATTTTTAGTAATTGAAATAGTGAATGTGATTTTAGTAGAGAGAATATCAGGAGACGTATTAATTCAGAATTCTATATAATAGTGAGGGCATGAGTCAAAAAATGCATTCCTCTCTTAGTCTCATCTATATATACTATAGATTTACAAAAGGTAAAAAAATATTTGAAATATTAATTTCAATATCAAATTATCCACTTATCCAATTCTTTAATAAAATTCGATCCATTTAAACTAATTTGTCTCTTAATTTTTCACAACTAATATATTATAAGTAATTGACGTGATAAATGTGATTTTTTTTAGGAGAGAGAATGCCAAAAGACTTATCAATTTTTCACAACTAATATATTGTAAATAATTAACAAAAGACTTTTCAATTTGAAATTTCATATAAAAATAAGGGTAATTTGTGTTAAAAAATGTTCCTCCCCCAAGCCTCATTTAGAAGTAGTAGTGATAGTCAAGTTTAAAAATAGTGTTTTGATCAACGTCATGTTTTTAGAGTTTTAGATAACTGTCAATAATTATTTGTATAATTGTCAATAATTATTAATTAAAATGTCCTTAATCTATTTAAAGGGTATTTCAAATTAAAAATAATTTAAAATTAGTCAATAATAATAAGAATATATGGTCAATATATTTAAAACATATATACAATTAATTCAAACAATGATCTAAAGAAGAATAAAAATATATAGTTAATCACTAATTGACTACATACACTTATCATTAAAAACATGGAGATAATTAATGTTGGAAAACCAAAAAAAATTAAATTAAATTTTGAATTTTTCTTTAGAAAACCACTAAAAATATACTTCGAACAAATTATTTTTAAAAGTAATAAAAACATTCCACAAATGGTTATGATTACCAAAATAAAAAGCTTCCCAAAAATCAACCAATCCCACCCTCAATGAGAACCATCGAAAAACCATCAAAACCGTAACTACCCCTATTTTATATTGACTAACAGTAATAACTCTTTGATTTATTTCTAATCCCTCAATAATTGATATAATATCTAACTAATCAATAATGGAATCATAAATAATAATCAACTATTGTTCACATAAATTCTTCTTTTCAGCTATTCGTTGATGGTTATTGATAAAATCATTATTGAATGATTGGATATTAATCAATTTTTTTAGGGAATGTTAGTAAATCAAAGAGTTACTAGTTTTTCCAGCGAAAATCACTTATATAGAATAATACTTCGGTACAGTAGAGCAAAAATCGTCTATATAGAAGAATTCGGTACAGACGTACAGTGAAGCAAAAATCGTCAATGTTCAGTTTCATTGACAGTAAAATAACTTTCCATATGATTATTCTTTTAAACCTCCTTTAGCTGATTTTTAGAACACTATTAAATTCCTTAAATAAAGGAGATTAAAATGAAACAAAAACTACAAATAAAATCTCAACCGGAATTCTGTAATAAAAGATATTAACGTTAAAAGTTATATATTGTTTCAAAATAAAACAAAACATGTTATATCTTAAATTGAGTTTTAACAATTGACTATTTGATACAATTATTTTACATTTTAAGAAGAAAATTGGATGGAATGTCTGATTTGAGACGTTTATGTAAGTGAATAGTATAGTTTGAAAATTTTAAATATAAAGTTTAAACTGAAACTACCCAAAGTATAGAGTAAAAATGCATCTTTTTTAAAACTCAATTTACATAATAACTTCTTAGGTACAATCACATGCATAGTTTCGATGAGTGAATTAAGAACAATCTTAGGCAACAACTTGATGCTGCTCACTAACAACGTCCTCAAACAAAGCTCCAATCTCTTCCAAGCTCTTCCCTTTCGTCTCCGGCAAAAACAAGTAAAAGAAAACTGTACCGACCACCATGATTCCGGCAAGGGCAAAAAACATACACCCAAATGTTATCTCTTGAGAAATACTCAGAAATGTCATTGCCACCAATCCACTCACCAACCTATTCACCGATATAGCTAAACTTGACCCTTGTGCCCTTAATCTCGTTGGAAATATTTCTGATGAGTAAACCCATGTAATGGGCCCAAGCCCAATTGAGAAGAATGAGAGAGCTGCACAAACAGCCAACACACACAACACAATAGCCCAAATAGGTTTTGTGTCAGAATATTCTAGAAACTTCGACCCAAACCCTAGCCCAGCTAATGAAACAGCCATTCCGGCTGAGCCCAACAACAAAAGCGGTCGCCTGCCGAACCGGTCCAAAAACAACGCCGATACCAAAACAAAACATGTCTTCACAATTCCCATAATCACTGTCACACCAACAAGCTCTTTCTTATTGTCAATTCCAGCTTCTCTAAACACTTCCGGGCTGTAGTAAACGACCGCATCATTCCCAGATGCTTGCATAAAGAAATTAATCCCTACCGCAGCGATTAGAATCCGGCGTACCGGCCGTGTCGGTTTCAATAACAGTTCTCTCCAGACCCCTTCCCCGCGCCAATTTTTAGGCAAAAGCGATGCGGCTTTCACAATTTCTTTCAGCCTAATTTCGGCTTCTTCCTTATTTTCGGACGTCTTTGTCAGAACTCGCCTCGCTTCGGCTACACGATTTTTCATGACGAGCCAGTGGGGTGACTCAGGCATTACGAACACCCCCAAGGCTACACCAATTGCTGGGAATGCCGCAAGGCCGAGCATTAGTCTCCAATTTATTTCCTTGGGGAGATTTGACAAGGCGTAATTAGAAATGTAGCCGAGTAAAATCCCGAAATTGATGAAGACCTCAGGTAGTGAGGTGAGGAAGCCACGGGTGAGAGTCGGTGAGAGCTCGGAGACGTATACAGGAGCGATCATCAGGGAATAGCCAACGCCGATTCCGGCGATGATACGGCCGGCCATGAGGAATTGGAAGGAGGGTGCGAAGCCCATTAGAAGTGCACCTACTAGAAATGTTGTGGCTGCTAAGATAATGGTGTAACGTCTGCCGATTAGATCTGAGGTTCTGCCTGAGGCAAGAGAGCCTATTAGAGAACATACATTTAAGGAACCAACTAGGATTTCTTCTTGGGTTGTGCTGATTTTGAGGTTGTCTTTGATGTATAGTACAGCACCACTCATCACTCCTATATCTGGATCAATATTACAAATTCAGAAATTAACGTAAATAAATAAATATATATACATATATGTTACCATGTTTGTCTTTTTCCATATAACTGAATCTGATTTGTAAGAATTTGTTGAGATTATTATGCTTCTTTAAACCGTATTAGATTTACATAATTTATAAAGATAAAAGAGAATTATATTTCAAGGGTCCTTCTACGTACTGATAAGTAATGTACCGAGAATGTACATTTATACTTTATTTATTATACATATAACACAAATTAAAGTACATACAGTTGCCTGAACTAAAGAGAAATCTTTTCATATTTCAGTGTTAAAATTAATTGTGATGATTATAATTGGATAAAATATACACAAAAAACACCAAACTTTTTAAAATATATGTTAATTTTAGCGATTATAACTGAAAAAAATACTGGCAAACAACATCGAACAGGTATATATTTTCAATTAAAAAAATGGGTTTAAAGAGTTAAGGTACCACAAGGTAATTACTAAAATTTGAGGTACGTCTAACACAAATTAAGATACATGTAACACAATTAATATTATAATATTTTAAAACCTATTTCAACCTTAAAAAATTAAATTTAAAAAATAGTTTTTCTAGTTTTTAAAACGAATATACAACGGAATATGTTCGTTTCATATTTATAGGTTTTTATAAATATACAATCATGGAGGTTAATGCAGATTAATAAGGAACTAATGGGTCCCAAAGAAATACAAAAGCGATTTCAAAAAATCCCAACAGAAAAGACTTCAATGATTTTCTCTGAGACTCAAGAGGGTTTAATCCGTTTTTTCCTTTTAATTTTTCTTTCTCTCCTGTTATATCTCCGGCCGATTTCACTGCAAATCCCAACACCGAAACAGAAGAGAATCAAAACTCACCGTATCCCAGCAGAATAGAATTTGTGGAAGCCAAAACCGCACCAGCCAACGCATATTTATTGAGGAATCCCCTTCTGAGAACAGGGGAAACATCCTCTGCTACGCTATTCTGTACTCCAGAATCATCATCATCATCATCACCTTCATCACTGATCTCTTTCCTCTGTTTTCCTTCTCTTCTTCCTCCATTATTACAGTCATCATCTTCTGCATCTGGAAGTGGCTGATAGAAATGGTGGTTCGCTGCTTCTTCCAGAGCTGAACTGGAATGCATTGTTCCGTTTTGGTATACACTGGAAACGATGGGTTTTAATGTTTATCTCTATTTATATTATTATATTTTTTTCAGAAAAAAATCATGTCTATCTGTTTTTATATTTTAATACCTTTTATATATATAGCCAACTCATGTGCTTCTTTCCAAACTAACCATATTTAGTTCCTTCTAATCTCCTAATTTAAATTTTATAAAATTGGTCCATAATATATAAGAGTTGACCCTCGAATTAGACATGGGGAACAATTTTTTTTTATAATAACCAATATTTTCTTTCCTATTAGGTACCGGATAACATTGGGTCTTATATTTTTATATAACTTATATTATACAGATTCAACATTATCACTAAATATTAGGAGCACAGATGATAAGTTGATATAGTAGTGTTACCAGATTATAAACTTTAATATAAATACTTTAACGATTTCATGTGTCGCATGAAATTATTTGAGATACTGCAATATAAATATCACGTATATTTACCATTAAATTGATGAGCTGATCCAATAATGTTACATAGTTGTTAGCATTACAGACATGTAATAACTAAAAAACTATTAGGATATATTAGGAAATGGGATTGAAAATAATGAAACACAGCGAGAAAATTATTTACTAAGGTGGATAAAATAGGAAAAATGGAATAAGAGTAAAAAAAGAAATAAACTTGTTGAGTACTTTAACAAAAAGCTGCTTTATCTAAAGGAATCACGCCCGCTGCTGGCACACGCCACTTTGACAAAGTGCAAGGACAAACACAAACTACAATAAAAGACATGGACCGGCATAGCAAAAGCACGCACATCGCAATTCACTGATTCCATGAACCTTAATTACCAACAAACCAAACCAACCTTATATTTTTATAACGATTAATTCACAAATTAGTATTTTATAATTTATTAAATTAACCTATTAATGTTTAATATATCATTTAATTTATTAAAATTTAATAATTAATTAATCACTGTGAAATATTTCTTTCACAATTATGCTCGGAACTCCACGAAAAGTTCCCATAATAGTGGGGCACTCAATTACCTACCTAATCATAGAAAAAAGCTACTAATAAAACGTAGAATGGAATCTATGAACTAAGGATCTCCTCTGGTTCTTTTGGAGGAAATATTCGGAATACTGAAAATTCATTAATTATGGATGTCATTTGATAGAGATCGAATATTCTCTTGTTGCACAACCTAATCTAGCAGGGGTGTGTAACTGTACTGAAAAATTTGTCTAGTTCTGAAAAATTGATCTGAACTGAGTAGGACGGGACGAGATGAGATAAAAAAATTTTGTCCCGTCCCAATTTTTCATAAATAGTTCAATATTTTTATTTGTTTTTAAATTTGACCCTTAATTTTTTAATTTTTAACCTTTTAATTTTTTAAACTTTAAACTAATTTTAATTTTTAATTTTTAATTTTTTTACCCGAAATACTTGTCCCGTCCCGTCCCGCTCTGGAATTTCTCTCAACACGAGAAGGGGCGAGACTTAAAAAATTATCTCGTCCCGATCGGGACAGCACAAAAAGACTCAAAAATCGTCTCGTCTCGTCCCGCGCGCACCCCTATACTGGAGAGATTATTAGGACTACCGGTCACATTATGACCAGTGATCTGGGCCATTGGATGGGCAATCCAACTATCACAGTCTGTTTTAATTTTAAAAAATATATAAATTTACTATTTTAATTTCTGTGTTCAACAAAACACACTCATTAGTATCTAAATTGATGGATCATTATTCTAATAGGTGGGGCTCATACCACATTATGGTGGCCGCATCTAGTAATTTCTCAATCTACATGGAGTTGAACAGTGACGGTAGGCTTCTTTCTAAGTGTGAACACGAACCTCCAAAAGCATATTTTCAGTTTTTTATTTTCAAAACAAGACAAAAGAGCAAAGCCCTATCCAATATCAGCGTTCTCTCACGGTGACAAAATTCATCAACTGATTTTCACGGTCACACAATTTAAAATTTTAAGTCATCACTTATTTAAATTTTATTTTAATCTATAAATTAAAATATATTTAACACAATTTATTTTAATTAATTTTAAGTTATAATTTATGTCAAATTGATGTTTAGAAAATAAATTAATAATTAAATTATTTTAATTAAAATTATTTTAATATCTTTATAAATAATATAATTTGTATATAACTAATTTTTTTAATATCCATATTTTTTCAAATCATTAATCTAATTATTAATCCCGTAACAAATTGATGTCGGGGTCAATGGTGGGTCAAATTGGGGACATGGTTAAGGCTGGTGCCACTGGTGGGATTGGGGTCGGGTTGGGACCGCGTCGGGGTCGGGGTCGGGGTTGAGGTCAGTGTCGAGGCTGCGTCGAGATCAGACTCAGGGTCGGGCCTGGGGCTGCGGCTAGGGCGGGTTGGGTCACGCCATATCGGTAATGAATGTTTAATAGATGATTTGCTTTGAAAAATAGAAATATGTTCATGTAGTTTTTTAAAAAAGATATGGATAACTTTGGTGATATGAAAAAATTAAAAGAATTTTAAATCAAAAAGCTACAATAGTTTAACTTAAAAGCTGTTATTTATTTTTTAGCTTAAATAAGCTGCTAATTTATTTGAATAAGCTGTGTCAAAGGTCATCTTAAAAATAAGTTATCCATTTATTTAAACTTTAAGTCATAAACTGTAGATTATAAACCGAGCTAAACGGAGTCTCACAAAATTCAAATACATGTTTTTTTGTATTAAACTGTGAGGGGAATTTCATGGAAAGAAAAAAGAGATTGAGAACTCAATCATGCTTAACTTTAAGCATGCTTAAACAGCCAATTCAGCAGTAATCCATGATTCCATATTGAACTGCCTCCAGGGTAAATAAGTAATAAACCACCTCCACCACTGAATAATTCGATTTGAATCCACACACCTAAATTCTCACCTCTCCACTCTAAGAAACTGCAGCAGAATGGTGATCTCTCTCTCGGGATTAAGAATATGTTTAAATTTTCAACTAGGGTTTTCTTTGTTGGCGATAAATCGATGGTTATCTAATAGAAATCATAAATAATTAAATAAAATCTAATAGTGTGTATCTGAGAAGCGAAATACAACTTATTTACGGATTGGTTCATATGAGAATACATTGAGCTTCTCTGCAAGAAACCCTAGAGAGCACTATCCCCTCTGACGATTATAGAATGATTGATGGGGTATTGCAGAATATAATATATATATATATATATATCATAGCTTCAGGAAGGACGACTTCTATTCAATTAGTATTCTTATTATTATCTTCATATTATAGAGAATTAGATACGAACGGTTGAGATCAAATCTCATAAGTTGAAAACCATAGTCCAATGGTATGTATATCTAATTAGATCACAAAATCGATATATACAATTTAATCCATCAAGTAATGATAATTACATTACAATCCCAGTTAAGAGAAAAATTAGTTCAAGGACCACAAAATAATAACTTATATTTTTCAGTAAAAGAAAATTTTCCAACAATTTGTCACTTGTCTCATGCACTTCAAGTTGCTTTGAAAAAAGATATATAGGATTGCAAATAAGGTAGAGAAGACGAGTGACCACTCTTTTATTTTCAAGAATCATAATTATCAAAATAGATGGATTAGGACTTCAAGAAACACTCTCATCCATAGACTTTCTTAATATTGGATCATCAATGTTTAGACCGGTCATATATTAGTCTAGACCGTTCCATGATCACAAAATCAACTTCATCTAGGACTTGTGCAAATAAAGTGTGATTTTATTGCATATTATGAGCATGTGTAAACTGCATGTGATCTTAAACTAAACATCTCATCGTCGTCCTACTTCATACAGTCATTGTATGTCACCTAGACATTACAACAAATCGCCAACCACCTGTCTAGAATGAGGGTTTATCGATATGGAACCAATCACATATCTAGCCTAAGCATTGGAGCTTAAGAAACTCCCAGATGATATAAGTAGCAAGTGCACGAGTTGTATATATGTATATAAATAAATTATCATATTGATGCATCAAACTTCATTAAATTGAACAAGCAATTAAGGTATATGCATCAACTACATTTCTTTTAAAAACAATTTAGCTAGTAACCACCAGATCAAATGTAGATACCAATGTCTGAAGCATGTTTTAGCATAGATTGACTTAATGAACCTATAAACATGCTTTTCTTGTCCTTGAAATGAAAACTCTTTCAATTGAACCATGTAAATTTCTTTATCAAAATCCCCATGAGCAAAAGTCATCTTCACATTCTTTTAATACAACTCAAGTTCAATGATAGTAAGAATAATCTTTAATGGTCCACTTAACGACACTGGAGAAATCTTTGAAGACCAACATTGAACTTTTGCTTAAAATCTTTAGCCACATGTGAATCTCTCTTGGTATTAAGACCATGTTAGCATTCAATTGATTTATCCTTTTGGGGTAATTCAACCAAATATCATATATATATATATATATATATATATATATATATTTAATATCAATGAATTTACCACATTTCTACGATGTCAAAAAAATAGAAGATCTTTATGCTAAGTTCAATCGGACTAACTAGTATAACCTTCAAAGTAATCTAAAAATATCAAATTTGTCATTATAAAGTGCTGGAAGTTACTGTTATGAGAATAAAAGACTACTATGGGTTGGCAAGTTGTCCAAAATCGCCTAGACCTGCCAACTATATATGGTTATAAGGTTCTGATACCCGTCTTCCTAACACCTAGGTTATACGGAATGATCGGGCTGGACTTCTTAACTTATTCAAACTCCACTGGATCATAACCTCTTAAGAAAAATTATATGAGAAGCATCTATAATCTCTATGTGTCTTGAAGGACAATAAAATCCAAAACTATTTAATCTATCTAGACATCATGTAAATTAACAATGTACAATATAAAAGTCAAGTTCCATTATCTGAAGTCTAAATATTTGATCAATCAAGATATCACCTTATAGAAATTTTTAAGATCAAACTAATATGTTGTTCATGACATTAAAGGCATATGAATCTTCTCCCAAGTACGCTGGGAAAGTTAAGAATAACACAACGTACTACAAACATCATCCTCTTTCCTTTCTAAATTTAACATTGTTCTATGGAATATGTATGTCATGAACAATGACACTCTGACTTATAACATGTGCAATAAAATGGTCATGATTCGCACTTTCATTGTCATTCTCATTTATATCTTCACCTTATCTTTAATCTTCCAATCTAATTGATTCTTAACTTTCATAAACATCAAGACCTTCAGACGTATAGTGGATAAGATATGCATAAGAAGAGTTTAACAAATGTAGATAAAACCAATAAAGTATTTATTTCCACCTCGAATATAAATGTGAAAATGGCCATGAACATCTATAAGACTAAAATCCAAAAGAGTCAAGGGCTCGACTGGTCTTCCAAATTTATTTTCTTATATTTCCCTTTCTCACAATTAAGGATTATAATATTCTTCTAGAAATATTCCCATATCCTCCTATCCCTTAATATAAAGGCATTTTCGTTCATGGAAACACATTTAGCTCCAAATAAATTAGAATCTACAGAAAAATTATAATCATGAATAACAAATTATTAACATCCTCAAGAACTCCAACAAAATAGGAATCGTCCATCCATTCGTTATCGTTCACAATTTGTGAACCTATACTACTCTTTCCTCTACATGCTTTCTTAGTCTTTCACTAAACCAACACCATTATAATTTCCTTTCTTGTGCTCTTAAAGGTAATGAACTTCAATTGCTTCTTGCTACCAATAAAATGATATTTAATCAAATCTAGAAGATTATAATAGTGATTTTAACTCAAATAAACCACAAATAGCTTTCTTAGTCTTTCACTAAACCAACACCATTATAATTTCCTTTCTTGTGCTCTTAAAGGTAATGAACTTCAGTTGCTACTTGCTACCCATAAAATGATATTTAATCAAATCTAGAAGATTATAATAGTGATTTTAACTCAAATAAACCACAAATAGCATCACTAATAGAAGCATCTCAGTAATAGAATTTGATCTTATCCAATTCTCGTGGCTCAACCATAAATACATGAACTTTCTCTTCAGAATAACAAACCATAACGCAATAATCAAATGGATGGAATCCCTAAATTTATGAATCTAAATTGAGCTCCTCAGTGGTTGAGTTCTATAAGTTGTCTACCAATAAGCAGAAGCATCAATACTAGAATATATGTTACGTCATGTAACATCAAGTAAACACAATAAATGTAACGCCCCGATCCCCAAGGGTTAAACATGCTTCAAAGTTCACAATTCAAAAATCTCCAATTCAATTTAAAAACCTAATTTGAGAAAATCTCCAACTAAAAAACCCTAATTTTAACATTAAATAGCGGAAGCATAAAATTATTTTAAAATAATATTAACTCATTAAATTGAAATAAATGATTCATTAAACTGTAATAAAGTGAAGCATGAAAATCCATAAGACATGAAAGTTAACCATGAATATTCATAAATTTCTGAAATAACTAAAATCAAACTGAAGTCATACCGTTATAATTTAACTTAAAAATCATGATCATGCTTGCTATGGCAGTCCCTCACTCTTGTTGCTCACCATCACCGGCAACACAATCATATATGGGGGTGAGTATTAAAAATACTCAGTAATTAAATTCACATCCTAACAAGTTTCACATGACATAAATGTAAACATATAACTCATGTAAATTTAATTTTCACACGTTCACTGGTCACATAAAATACTTGCAATAAGTCACCGATTTCATGGTAAACATACAACTTGAACTTGTACTTATACATGTTGATACTTATACTTGCTTGATCATAATTCGACTAGGCATATCTCTCGATTAACAACCTAACCATAACTAATTCACAACTTGAACTTGATCTTGTAACATAAACGTGAACATGACAGATTGGATGTCCTGAAACCTGATGTCACTTAAAGTTATATGAACCTTAAGGACACTAACATGAACATGATGACACCCAACTGTATAACTTGATAACATGACGTAAATAATCTTGTTACTTGATAACCAAGGGACATGCTAAGTCTACTTCTTATCTACTTATCACTTTACTTGGATTAATATTCGTAATTCACATTATCACATATACATGGGTAAACATATAACTTGTTCATGAACATAAACGATATAACTATTACATATATAACTCAAAATATAATCATATATAACATGGTAAATAATTTCATCGTGATATGAAAAATAAATAAAATACTTGATCATAAGATTGAACATAAAGAAATAATAAAATAATTTCACATTATATATTTTACACTTATAACATATGAACCGAATTATAATGTAAATCCACTTACTTGGATTCACTACGAATTAAATCCAGCAACTAATGACCTGAAATCCAAGGATCCCAAATCACAATATATTCATATAATATCTACAACTATTTAATTAACTAGAGGGCGAGCGAGATTGGGAACAGGTGGAAACTACACCGGGTGTAGATTATCAAGCTGTTCAAAACGGTTCAACAAGGTTCGGGTGGTCTGAATTGATTCGATACTGCTATTTTGGGCCGGTTTGTTCTGGTCAGGTTGAACCGGTTCGGTCTTGTCTAACGGAGCCGGTTCGGTCTGGTCTGGTCTAACTGAACTGGTTCGAACCGTTCGGATAGAACTGGTTTGGTTCAGGTGAACCAGTTCTAGAGAAGGGGAGGAACAGAAAAGGGAGACGAAGAAGAGGGGAGAGAGAGAGAGAGAGAGAGAGAGAGAGAGATGCAACAGAAAGGGGGGAAAGACGAAGGAGAGAGAGACCGAGAGAAATAACGAGAGGGAGACAGAGAGAGACCAAGACAACCGAAACAGAGGGGGAAGAGGGAGACAAAGGAGAGGGAGACCGAGACAAAATAGAAACAGAGGGGGAAGAGGGAGACGAAGGAGAGAGAGAGATCGAGAGAAGCAGAACTAAAGAGAGAGATTGAAGCGTACCGAAATGGAGTTGCAGGTGGTGCGATGATGATGTCGGAAACAGAGATGAACAAAATACCTATCGCTGAAAAATTGAGAAAAATCCAGAATTGGATATTATATAAACATTGAATAAAGGATTAAGGTTGAAAGCATGAGAAACGAGAAAAGAATGAAGAAATAGAGAAGAATTAATTTACCTTAAATTGATGGCGGAACAAATGGAAAACAAGACAAAGAAGAAGAATGAGAAGAAGATAAAACAAAGAGCTTGCTAGAAAAATTAGAGGAAAAGAAAAATAAACTCAGATTGATTCTTCAATGAATTGATCAAAATCTAAGTCGATTAGAGAAAATAAAAGAGAAGAAACAAGACATGATTTAGCTTGATTAATGGAGGATAGTTGTTGAAGAAGAATCTCGATGAAGTAGCAAGCAAAAAGGGTTTTCGATGGGTGAAGAAAACTGCAAAAGAGTTAGAGATGTGCAGTAAAATAAAAAAAGGGAGGGCTCGTGAATATAAAAGAAAATGGGAGAAAGGGGAGAGAGAGTTGTAGGCGGTTACAAGGATTAGCTTGAGATAAAAAAAGAGAGATTTATGAGGAAAATGGTTGAGAGAGAACACATGATGTAGGGGAAACAAATGAGTGGCTTAGAGTGTATGTACATATATAGTGTGAGTGGGGGTTCTAAATTATAAAATACCCTTTATTAAATACTTGAGTATTACATTCTCCCCTCTTAAGAACTTTCATCCTCGAAATGAATATACCTTACAGAAATAACTCTGGATACTTGACACGTATCTCCACTTCTCGTTCCCATGTTGTATCCTCGACTCGATGATTTCTCTAGAGAACCTTGACTAATTGAACTGTTTTGTTATGAAGAGTCTGATTCCTGCGCTCTAGAATTCTGACTGGCTTCTCCTCATAAGTAAGATCATCACAAACTTGCAGAGGTTGAAAATCGATGACATGCGTTGGATCAAGCACATACTTGCGAAGCATCGAGACGTGAAACACATTATGAACACCTGAAAGAGCTGGTGGTAAAGCAAGACGGTAAGCCAAAGGACCGATACTATCCAAAATCTCAAAAGGGCCAATAAACCTGGGGCTCAGCTTCCCCTTGCGACCAAAATGCATAACTCCCTTCATCGGGGCAACCTTGAGAAACACATGATCACTCACTTTAAATTCGAGATCCTTCCTCCTGACATCTGCGTAACTCTTTTTCCTACTCTGAGCAATCTTCATTCTATCTCTGATTTTTTGAATAGCTTCATTTGTAGACTAAACCAAGTCAAGGCCCAAAAGCTTTCGTTCGCCAACCTCATCCCAGTGAACTGGCGACCGACATTTTTTTCCATAAAGCACCTCAAACGGAGCCATATCAATCATCGCCTGGTAACTGTTATTGTAAGAAAACTCAATGAGTGCCAAGTGCGCGTCCCAACTACTAGAGAAATCCAAGACATAAGCTCGAAGCATATCTTCTGACGTCTGAATCGTTCGCTCAGATTGCCCATCAGATTGCAGATGAAAAGCAGTATTAAAATTCAAATGAGTATCTAAAGCTCTCTGTAAACTCCGCCAAAAATTTGAAGTGAACCGCGGATCCCGATCTGATACTATAGACACCAGAACCCCATGAAGTCAAACAATATCTCGGATATACAACCGAGTCCAATCCGCAACTGAAAATGCAGTCTTGCCAAGCAAAAAGTGTGCAGACTTGGTGAGACGATCTACGACAACCCAAATGGAGTTAAAATCTATTACCGTCCTCGGTAGTCCTAAAACGAAATCCATAGCCACATGTTCACATTTCCATTCAGGAATACTTAAAGGTTGCAAGACCCCAGATGGTTGTTGTCTCTGTGCCTTGATCTGCTGACACACCAAACACTTACTAACGAACTCAGCAACATCACGCTTCATATTGTTCCACCAATAATGTAACTTCAAATCATGATACATCTTTCTTTTCAACAAATAATACTGGAGCACCCCAAGGTGAAACATTGGGTCTAATGAAACCCTTATCCAGTAATTCTTAAAGTTGATCCTTAAGTTCTTTCAACTCTGCAGAAGCCATACTATATGGAGTTTTGGATATAGGGGCAATGCCTGGCTTTGTTAGTGAGAACGCGTTTAATTCACGTCTTTTTGCCGTCTGCCATTTTTTTGCCGTTTTCTATTTTTTACTAAAAGATACAGAATAATACACATTTTTTTGGAGTCAGCCGTATAATACACGTTTAATACGGAAAGCATATTATACACGTATACTAAAATGGCAAAATCCCCAAATTTCCCCATTCTCCTACTCGGTGCTGCTCTGCTCCTTCGCGAAACGTCATGCTCTGCGTCCTGCTTCTTGCTCGGCACTGCTCTACTCCTGCACTCCTGCATCCTGCTTCTTCCATTCCAGGGCTAGAGTCGATGGACTTTGACGGAGCTTCTCCCTCTCAGACGACCTAGGGCTCGAAGATTCTCGTTGATTTACAGGTTTAATTCTCTGGTCTCCTTCACTTCAAATTTTTGGTTTTTGATTTTATGTTTGATTTGAGGTTTAATTCTCTGGTTTAATTCTCGTTTTAGGCATTTTTGAAAACCCTCTCCTCTGTCTCTCAAGTTCAAGTCTGAATTTTGAACAAAAGTCTGAATTTTGATTGTTTTCTTAGAATTTGGAATTGAAACCCCCTTCCCTATCCGTCGGGTCTTCTTCTTCACTATGGCCTACAGCATGCAAAGGGTTATGAAGGTTTTCGTTGAAGAAACAGAGTAGATTATTAGGCGAATTCGTTGAAAAAAACTGTAAAAGCCGATACTCACTATAATAAGGAATTGTAATTTTTAGTGTTCTGAATCCCATTAGTTGATTGTAGAAGATAAGAACAATACTTTGGCGGGTTGATCATAGAAGAACCGGTACTCTGTTTTGCTTGAAATTCCATTAGTTGGTTGAATTCCCTTAGTTGAATTCCAGTATTTTGTTTTAATTGAATTCCATTAGTTGTTCTGAATTCCATTAGTTCTGAATTTCATTACTAATTCAATTAGATTTTATGGATTTGTAAATCACGGATTGATCGGTATTATTGATTGATAAATGCATTTTGTTCTGGTTGAATCAGTCGATATGTAGATTTTGTTCTGGTTGATTGTAGAAAATTTTGTGCTTCTCGTGACTTCTCTGAATTGAATTGAATTGTAGAAAATTAAACTGATTTGGACTGAATTGGACTTGATTAATTCTGTTCTGGTTGGAGTTGGACTTCTCAGTGTTTCTGTCAATTCAAATTCTGTCCTGTTTATAGGTTTTATTGATTCTATTTTAGATTTTCTGAATTTTGATTATCATGGTGAGGAAAAAAAGATAAGTTTATGGATTACGTTGAGCAGTCAAATAATCGTTTCAAGTGTAAATTTTGTGAGAGAGATTTTGCTGGAGGGATTTCTAGAGTAAAGTCTCATTTATCTGAAATTAGTGATCGTGATATTGATATATGTAGTAAAGTACCAGAGGAGGTTTAAGCTGAAGCGTATTTTGTAATTAGAGATTCAAGTTCTAGTTCTAGTAAGAAAAGAAAAAAAATGATTCGGTTAATGAAAGTAATGAAGGATCGAATGCTTGCTCTTTGGGTCTATCTAACCAGACTCAAACCACAATCCTAGAATTCTCTGCTAAGAAAGAGAGGAGCAATGTTGACTAAAAAATTGCTCAGTTTTTCATCATGAACAACATAGCATTTAATATATTTAGTCCAAGTCATTTCTTGACATGAGTAAAGCTTTAGGTGATTTTGGTTGTGGTTATACTGTACCTAGTTATTCAACGCTTCGTACTAAGTTAGTACCTGAGGCAAGAACAGATGTTGAGACTTATGTTGCATGTGTAAAACAATCATGGACTAGTACAGGGTTGTACTATTATGTCAGATTCTTAGACAGGCATAAGAAGGCGGTCATGGGTTAATGTTATCGCTAACTCACCGTTAGGTGCTATTTTTTTGAGATCGTTTGAATGTTCACAGGAGAGATTGACTGGTGAGTATTTTTATAACATTCTTTCTTCCGTCATCGATGACATTGGCCCTGATCATGTTGTGCAAATAGTTACTGATAATGCCTCAAATTATGAGTCTGCTGGTTGCATGCTAATGGGAAAATATCCTCGATTATACAGGACTAAATGTGCAGCTCATGGTATTAATTTGTTATTGAAAGATCATTATAATCAAATTGAATGGGTGAAAAGTGTGATTGATGATGCGAAAAAAATAGTAGATTACATGTATAAGCATCATATGATATTGTAATTGATGATGAAATATACAGATGATAGGGAGTTAAAATTTCCGTGTAAGACAAGATTCGCTTCGAATTTTTTAATGCTTCAATCGATAATTGATCGTGAAAACAATTTGAGAATTTTGGTTGCATCTTCTGAATGGAGGGGTTTGAATTTTACTAAGACTGCACAGACTAAGTTAGTGACTTCAATAATTCAGAATGAGTCTTTCTGGGTAGATGTGAAAGATTATGTGCATGTTGTCGAGCCTCTGGTGAGAGTTCTTCGATTAGTAGATGGTGAGGGATCGACAGCGAGATATTTATATGATGTTATGGAGAGGGCACGAGAAGTGCTTGATCAATATTGTGTAAAAGATCCTTCTCGTTATTCTCTTATGATGAAAATATTTGAGCAGAGAAGAGAGAAGAACATTCTCCATAAGGTACATGCTACTACTGCACTTCTTAATCCAGCTTATATGGTTAGTGAGAAGTACAAAGAAGACAACATTGACATTAGAGAAGGGGTTGAATATCTTGTTCAACAGTTGGGTTCTTTAGATGAAAGAGATCACCTGGTAACTAAATTAGTTAAATATCGTTTAAAGTTTCCGCCCTTGTTTAATTGTACAACCACTGCTATGATAAACACTAGTCATCCTCGTAAGTGTTTCTTCGTTTTGAATTAGATTTTCATATGTTTTATGTTGATTTCATTCCTAATGTAAATAGTTGTATTTATAGGTATTTGGTGGCAGCTTAATGGTTCAATATTCATTGTATTGCAAAAGATTACAATTAGAATTTTGAGTCAACCGTGTAGCTCGTTAGCTTGTGAAAGAAATTGGAGTGCATGGGAAGCAGCCCAAACGAAAAAGAGAAATAGATTGACAC
Organism: Datisca glomerata; assembly: GCA_003255025.1. NCBI lineage: Eukaryota > Viridiplantae > Streptophyta > Magnoliopsida > Cucurbitales > Datiscaceae > Datisca > Datisca glomerata. The sequence continues at coordinate 384,178 of QANY01005876.1, read as the reverse complement.
CGACAATGTTGGATGATTTGGTGTACGTGAGAATGAACTCTTTGATGATGACAATGTATAAGGATTGTGAAGTGCTGGATATGACGTCTATTGATCTTTCTAAGATCAATCCATTTGCTGAAGAAGGATTTGAAGAAGAACCAGAATGTTTGTTTGAAGAAGAACCATTTGCTTTAGATGACATGAGCTTGTGCAATTGGTCTGAGCTACGTCGTACCCCAAACAAATCTTGTTTTGATGAAACTTTACTACCCGACGATCCCATTATTTGATAGTTTTTATTAATTCAATTAGTTTTTACGGATTGAATATTTTGGATTAATGACTATATTTTGTATGAATAGAATACTATTAATTGATCAATATATTTTGGTTTATGAAAATGTTTAAGTAATTTGTAGAATGATATTTTTTGTCATATTCATAATATATTATTATATTAATATTTATTTATAAATTTTAAAGCTGTATTTTTAGTACTGAATTTTTGAAAAGAAAACGTATGATACTCGTTTAAAACCCGTATCCGAATTTTTACGTATCACGTATTATTGATCAAATTTTAGCCGAATGTTTGACCGTTAAATTCTCGAATTATACATGTTGAATAATACTCCGTATTTTTACAGTCCCCGAATTAACTAACTATGATGCCTGGTACCAACTCAATACGAAAATTTATCTCCGGAGGAGGAGAAAGTCCCGGCAAATCATCGGGAAAGACATCCAAAAATTCAGAAAAATACTGGAACTGATCCAATATCCACATTGGTCTTAGTTGTATCCACAATAGAGGCTAAGTAACCCTAGTTACCACGATCAAGTAGGCCTTGTGCCCTTAAAGCAGATATGACCTTTGGTATAGGACGTATCTGAGATCCCCTAAACTTGAAGCTAGATCTTCCCGGAGGTAGGAACTGAACTTCCTTTCGATAACAGTCTATGTTGGCATAGTTAGCAGCCAACCAGTCTATCCCTAGAATTACGTCAAAATCATGCATCCCTAGGACTATAAGCTTAGGATAGACCGAAGTGCATTGGAATCCCTCGTAGGGACTAGTCAAAAGGGGCAAGGTGACCAAAACCATTGATGATTGGTTAATGTAGATAGACATCTAGAGAAACATTAACCAAACGAGAGGAGTCTCGATGCAATATGAGGTAGCTTGGACATTGTCCTTAGATGAGACAAGCTATCATTGTTGATCGTAACATTATGAAAGTAATATTTTTATTGGATTTTTAAATATTTAAGTATTTGTATCATGCATCACACTTTCTTAAATGATTGAGTATTTATTTACATCGTTTTATTTTTCTTTTCAGTAATCATGTCGTTCTCCCCACTCTCAACTATCTTAAACGCAAAAAAATTTACTGGTGAAAATTACATGGATTGGAAACATAATCTTGATATCGTGATAAAGGTAGAAATGTTGAGGGTAATGCCCTCAAAACATGTGTATTGACATTTTAATATAAAATTTAATGGAATTATATTTTTCTTTTAATTGTTCATTTAAATTATTCTTGAATAACTTATATAAATATCTGAGAATTCCATATTCATTAATGAGATTATGATCTTGTATTAGTATGAGAGGATTAAGATCATAGATAATGAATAAATTATCAATAACATATTAAAGTATGAAATATTTAATGAATGGTTACTAGTACGGTTCATTAAATATTATGAATACCTTAATGTGAGTGAATACACTGTGAGGCCTTAGTAAAACTCATGTTTTAACATTTCAAGAATAATAACATTTATGAATGTGTCACCTTTAGGTAGACAACAGTTCACATTCATTATCATTTTGAAATGGCCACTCCATCGATTTTCCTAGACCCCAAGGAAAAACTAAACTACAAGGTCACTTTCTTCAACATTCTTGAGTATACATATCTATTTGTTTATAAAATATATTTGTTCAATAAATTGCATCGAACCAAAAATCATGAAGACCTTAATCTAATAACGATGAGCATCTATATTTCTGAACCATGTATGTAGTTGTTATAATTTACAAAATATGAATCAATGTTTAGAAACTTGTTTTTCTTTTATAAGCTAAAGTGATTTGTAGAAATTGAAGTACACACGAAAGTTGGCATTAGAAAAAAAACGTTTGAATATCATGCTTAACCAAAACCAATCACTGGAGCATAAAAATTAAGAATAATGTGCTCACGTTAAAGTTGAAGGTGACAAAGTAAGAAACCAGACGAATTACATGTTGTGAAGCCAAGAATTCATCACACAATGAATTTTTCGGTGCCGTAACCATGATTGGGGAAGTGACAAGAAATTATAATAGACAAGTTTCATTAATACAAAAATTCATATATTTGAGCATCCATTAATATCTCAATGACCGAAGTGGTAGCCTTTTGATTTGATAAAAACTCCAACATGACAGATTTGCCAAGTGGTAGCCTTTTGATTTCTCAATGCCATCAATTGTCGCAATTTTAGTGGAGATAGTAACTATTGATGGAAATAGTTAACAGATGCCTTTAGAAAAATTTAGCAACGTTCCCCGTTTCGGGAAATTGCAGTGTTTGACAATTTATATATAGTGTATTAGATTAGTGTTATTAAGTTTGGTTCTTTTGCAATTCTAACAACTTTTACATTTTTGTGTAAAATAATTCTTTATCTGACAAAACTACCTTTATTTGTTTCTTTTTCCTGATAATTCCGGTTTTTTCATTTATGTTCAAACTAAGCAGTTATATAGGTGGTTTTAAAATTGTATTGAAATATAACCAGATCTTTCAAGTCAAATGATTATATGTGAAGTTTTTAAACTCAAGATCAGGGGTTTAAACCGGACCCCATGTTGCAAAAAAAGGGTTGAAATATGTAATTTCTTGGAATTTCTTTGCAGCCAAACAAAGTGATTAAGGGGTTTTAAATTAACTAGTAAAAACGTACGTGTGTTGCACGTGATAAACCTAATTTTTTTATTCATTCACTACATAGAAAAAAACTTAAGCATATACATTTCTTTTTTCTTTACTATAAAATAAAAGATAATGTACTAATATTTAATATTTACATGTATAACTTATATCGGACGTTGAATAAATAATCTTCTTGGTTTTTACTCCTCACTATCGTATAAATGAACTTGGTATACCAATCACACTCTCTCATTAAATAATTCCCCACCAATCAACATGGCTTGCACATTATATATTAAATTACTGTGTGGGAACTCATTAGGAATGTAATAATATAAATTTTAGATATTATATATATTTAAAGTTTTAGCGCTCGAATATGGTATATATAGAATGGAGTATGATGTGTTAAATTTAAAATTAGATGATTGAAATTATTCTATTTAGCATTACTTTTTATAAGTTATCAAAATTTTCATATTCTTAATAAATGATTACATCATTATTAGATTGCTACAAAATATATTAATGTCTTCTCTAAATTCATTTATATAAATTTTCATGTTGCTAATAATATAATTATATAATATAAATTTTATAAATTATTAACGAACAAATTCTTAACAACTAAAAAATAAATATTCCTTATATATACACAAATCTTGAAATCAATCTTTACGGACATTAGTTACACAATATATCGTAAACATATTTAATTTTCAAACTATTTGTAAAATTTATTACATAAATTGAAGCATATGAAAATAGATGAAATACCTAATTTGTATGAGATTTTAAAGGGGTTTCAAGGATAAAAAGGGAAATAAAAAACTCTCATTTAAACTCATTTTAATATAGTACTAGTCAAAATGTACGTGCTTCGTACGTATTCAGCTAATTTAAAATATACATATAATTTTAAATTGATGTTAACATTGAAATTAATACATCATGTTTAAAAATTATTCTACATCTAAATAAAAGTAAAATAATTATAACAATAGATTGTTTATAATATTAAAATTATAATGCTATTTGAATAATATAGAAAATAATTTTATTTCATCAATTTATTATATTTCTAAAAATAGTTATATCATAATAAGAGATAATTTTTCATAATCAAAATATATTTTTATATTTTTATAAGTTTATTTATATGAATTTTCATGTTACAGATAACATAAATAATATATAATATTTAATTTATAAATTTATAATGTATAAATTATTATTGGCATATAATTAAATATTTATTATAAAAACTCTTGAAATCAATATATGGATATTCACATCTCTTATATATAAGAATATCAAAATACTTTATTTTACTAACTACTTATAAAATATTATTGAATGAAAAATAAAATATTATTAAATGAATTAAATAAAAAAATATGTTAAATATCTAATTTATATTATATTTTAATAGAATTTAAAGATTAAGAAAGAGAATCAAAAGTTTTACGTTTTTAAATCAATTTTAATTTAGTATAGATTAGTGGAGGAATTGATTTGAAACAGGGGAAAGGAACAGGAAGATTCGGGAAGAGAAGGAACAAGACTCGTACGCTCTGCGTTCGGTGTGGCCGTCGTAGCTTCCATCTTCAGAAGAGTCGGAGTGCTTCTTGTGGCTTTCCTTCTAGCCGCATGAGAAAATGTTTGTAATTTTATTTTTCCCTTTCATCTCTCACTTATTTATTTAGTTTTTAAATTAAATTTACAATTATATATGTTGGCTTTGATTTGATGAGACTTGGAACTTTATAGGAAAATTGGAGTGTTGAGGCGATCAGGAGGAAGACAACCGGAACCGGAAGAATGAGGTATCCCCGCCATGTCATTGTCAGGTTCAAGACTAGTTTCAGAGAAGGTACCTTCTTTATTTCCAATTCATATACAATACATGTTTTGCAATAATCTATCTAATATATAATATGCTAAGAACTGATAGATTATATTGTAATTCTAACGTTAAATCAATGATTTTATACTAAGAACTGATAGAGAGCTTGTTTCGCTTGATTTAAACTTTTATGTTATAATTTATTTAAGTTTAAATATGTTTGTTTGATAAATAAATGAATAATTAAATTATTTTAATTGAAATATTTAATATATTATCTTAATGATATAGCTTGCGTTTATCTCATATCTTTAGTATTCATTTTTTTTCAAAATCATTAATCTAAACGAGAATCAATCTGACCCGTCTGTTTCCCTGACCCAACCCGTGACTCGTTTCCACCTATGTCCCACTCGATCTCATCTCCCCGACCCAACCCCGGCTCCCTAACCTGACCCGGCTCGACTCGTGTCGTGTGTCGATCTCGACCCCGACATGCTGTCCTGACTCGACCCCAGTGCCCCAACCCCAACCTGACCCGACCCTCGTGTCATTGGCATGTTCCTGACCTGACTCTCCGACCTATCCCGATCCCGGCTCCCTAACCCGACCCGACTCGACTCCTTGACATGTGTACCCGACCTAACTCCCTGACCCGTGGCTGGTCCTGACCTAACTCCCACACTCATGTCCCCCCGGCTCCCTGACCCGAATTCCCGCTCCCGTGTACTCGAGCTGACCCATGTCCCTGACGTGTTCCTAACCCGTCTCCCCGACCCATCCCGACCAGTGTCCACCCAAACCCAACTTTCCAACCTGATCCGACTAAACTCCCTGACATGTGACCCTGACCCGACCTGACTCCCCAACCTATCTTGACTCATGTCCCACACGAACCCGGTTCCCCGACTAGTTCCCTCGACTTGTGTCCCCGACTCGTTCCCGTGACCCAACTCCCAGACACCTATCCTCTGATCCGACCCGTGACATGGACCGAACTCCTGATCTTATGCCCCCGACCCATCCTGACCAGTGACTCGTCCTAACCCGTGCCCCATTAAACCCAACTCTCCAACCCAATCCGACTCAACTCCCTAGCCTGTGACCTTGACCTGTCACAAACCACGCCCTCTCTCTCCCTCCGTCTCTCTCCCACTCTCTCTTTCTCTATATCTCTCTGTCTCAAACTCTCTCTATCTCTCTCTCTCTCTACTCTCTCTCTCTCTCTCTCTCGCTTTATCTCAATTTCTCTCCCTTTTTCTCTCTCTACCTCTCTTTATCTCTCACACACTCTCTCTACCTAGCCCTCTTTCTCTATCTATCTATCACTCTCGCTCCTCACCCACACACACACTCTCTCATTCCCTCTCTTTTTCTCTCTCTCCCCCTCTATCTCTCTCACTCTCTCTCTATATATATACATCCCCCCCACTCTCTCTCTATGTCATCATCTGTCTCTTCCACTCTCTCTCTCCCTCTCTCTCCGTCTCTCTCCGTCTCTCTCACTCTACCTCTCTCTCATTTCTCTCTCTCACTTGGTCTCACTTTCTCTTACTCTTTCTCTCTCTCCCCAACTCACTATCTCGCTCTCTCAATCTCTCCTCCTCGCTCTCTCTCCCTCTCTCCCTCTCTCTCTCTCTCTCACTCCTCACCATCTCTCTCTCCCCAACACACACACACACACACACACTCTCTCTCTTGTTCTCACACACACACTCACTCTCTCTCCCTCACTCCCTCTCTCTCCCTCTCTCTCCCACTCTCTCTCTCACTTGCTAGCTCTTGCTATCTCTCTCTCGCTATCTTTCTTTCTCTCTCCCTGTCTCACTCTCTGTCTCTCTCTTTCCAACTTTCTCTCTGTCTCTCTCTTTCCAACTTTCTCTCTTTTTCTCTCTCTATCACTTTCTCCGTCTCTCTCACTCTTTCTCTCTCTCGCATTGTCTTTCTTTCGCTCTCTCTCGCTTTGTCTTTTGTTTTCTCTCTCTTTCTCTCTCTCTATACCTCTCTCTATCTCTCACTCTCTCTACTTAGCCCCCTCTCTCTCTCTCTCACTTTATCTATCTATCTCTCTCTCGCTCCTCACCCTCCCCCCTCTCTCTCAAATTCATTATCTTTCTCTCCCACACTTTCTCTCCCCTCACCCCCTCTCTCCCTCTCTCCCCCTCTCCCTCTCTCTCCCTCACCGCCTTTCTCTTTATCTCACACTCTTTCTTTCTCTTACTCTCTCTCAATCTCTCCTCCCCGCTCTCTCTCCCGTCCTCCCTCACACTCTCTCTCCCTCTCTCTTTCACTCTCACGCTCTCTCTTAATCTCCCTCTCCCTCCCTCCATTCTCCCTCTCTCCCTCTCTCACCCTCGTTCTCCCACTCCTGATCTGTGTTCCCGACCAGACTCTCCAACACATCCAGAGCCGTGTCCCACTCAAACCCGGCTCTCTAACCTGACCCGACTCGACTCCCGACCTATGCCCCTGACTTGACCCGTTCCCTCGACCGACTCCCCGACCTATGTCCCACCCTGACCCATGTCGGTTGTCCCCCGACCCCATATACCCAACCCGTGACCCCGACTTGAACTTTTGTCCCAACCTGACATGGGTTCCCAACCCGACCCCATGGCCTCGATCCGACTCCCTGACCGTTACCCGTATCCCACCCTAACTTCACTCCCCAACTTGACCCGACTTGACTCCCTGACCCAATCCCTCGACCTGGTGCTACCACTCCAGTTCAAAGCAACACAATCTCTTTCTCATTTCATAGATCTGTCTTGAAGAAGAAATATATGCTTGTGTAATTTTTAAAAAAAGATAGGGTTAATTTTAGAGATGTGAAAAAATTAAAAAAATAAGTTAAAAAGTTATATTAATTTATCTTAAAAATAAGTTTCTAGCTTATTTCAATAAACTGTGTTAAACGCACTCTTAAAAATAAATTATTTACTTATTTAAACTATAAGTTATATATAGGCTGTAGCTTATAACATAAGTTAAACGAGACCAACATCAATTTTAGTACACGAATAACTTATGGAAAATTCAAAAATGGGAAACATAAATTTCTTGTAAACTAATTGCATTATGCTGCTAAAATTAGTAGATTTTGTGCAACATAAAGTTTAATTGCAAAACTCAAGTGCATGGCTAAATTAGCCAAAAAAAATTCAAGTGCAACATGGGTTGTACTAAAAACGATTTCGAACTTAGAACCTAGTTGGCTTTAGCAACATGGTTTGTATTAAAAAGATTTGAACTTAAAATCTAAAGGGTCGTTTAGTATAGTATAGGTGTATCTTAATTAAATCTAGAATGTTAGTAAAGTTTAGAAATCTTCATGTTTGGTATGATAAGTTATAAAAATTTTAGATACTCAAAATATTAATATACCCTCATTTAAGGGGTATCTCAATGTCTTACATATCCCATTAATTCTTTCTTATGATTTTTCTCAAACTAAATTTCATCACCCCCTTAAGTCATCTTTAATATACATGCTAAACAATGGGTAATTGAAAAATTGAAATATATTTTTAATATGATCAATTAAAATTTGTTTACTAGTTTCCCAATATGTCTATAATTCTTATTTTTGAAATACTAATATGAATATGGCTATGGTAAATTATGTATTTATAGTCTTTTGGATAGATGAAATTATTTTTAATTCTAGCATTATATATTAGCCCAAGTGTACGGGTAAAATTATAAATTGATAATTTTTTTATAATATTCTCTTACACTTTCCATCAAAATAAATAAAGTAACTATTTAATTTATTTTTTATTTTATTTTTATCTTTTCTTAGTTGTCATCATTTCTTGTTGTTTTATATCTATCTTATTAATGAATTATTTCATGCTAAATATTTTTAGGTAAATTTAATGTAACCATTATGATACAGTAGTAATTTAGCCATTAAAAATTAGTAAGCATGTAAGTAAAAATGAATAAAAATTTAAAAAAATTATTTTACCAAAGAAATAAATTAAAAATTATATTTTACCCTATTATAAATTAAGTAATAAATAATGAAGAAAAAATAAATTAACTAACAAGTCATACTTATAACATTCTCTTTCAAACTTGATCAAAATAAATAAAGTAATTTGACATTTCAATCATTAAATCATAGCATTCACAAGTGTAACAAATAAAGTAATCTTAACTTTTCGAAAATATATTTACTCACTATCATATTCTAATAATTTTATTTCAAAAATCATTTACTCTAAATTTTATATCAAACAACTCCTAAAATTTATCAGAACCTCCAACTATGAAGTGTTCACAACTTGGGCTAAGTCCTTGGAGTTAAATTTAGTATTTAAACTTTGAACTCATTCCAATTTAGCCTCAATCTTCAACACTTAACCGAAATGGTAAATTGGGAAGACATAATTGATTATCTGGCACCTTTCTGAAATTTTAGACTTTTTTTTTTAATTTAATCATTGTTTTTCTGCAAAGTCACCTATTTTCGTCATGTTCCACTCATAGAATTCAAGGTATAGATCATACAAGAACTGAGTTCAAAATTTAAGGACGGTAAAAAATAAAGTACAGAGAAAAAAAGTATAAGTTGAGTGAATAAAAACATAATTTAACCTTATTATTATCAGTTTTATTGTCTTTCAACAGGCGAACAAATTACACATAAATGGTATGTTGTAAATTAATGCAGGCATACAGGCAACTACACTCAAGAAGAGAGCATCATTATCAACTTAGGATGTCAAATGCTGTTAGGATGTCGCATTTTGACACCTAAAGTTGGGATAGTTTTATTTTTTTGTAATCAAATGTTGTATAAATAAGTTTATACACAAATAACTAGAAAATTAATACAAAAATAGATAACAAACATAGTCATATTTTGTGGCACCACCTACTAAAAGCATTTTTCTCCCTACTATACATTTCTACATAATGATTATTTTATAAAAATTTAAAAACTCTATAAACCCACTAATCTATCTCCTAAAATATCTCTCTCCCCGTCTCTCTCTCTCATTATATATATATAAAGAGAGAGTGTAATATCCATGTATTTTATAAGGGTTATTTTTGTAATTCAAACTCTCACTCACACATATGCACTCACTTACACATTAAACCAACCCAACTTATTTCCCTCACACACGTGTTCTCTCTCATTCATCTTCCTCAAATCTCTCTTTGCTTTTATCTCAAGTTTACCCATGTAACTCCCCCTCTTTCCTCCATTTATTTTTGCAGGAAACATAATCGTTTCCTTAGTGTGTAACTCTCATCTAATCTAATACTCTTTAAATCCCTCTTGTTCTCTACTTTCTTCTTCACGAACCCTCCCCTGTTACTGCTTTCCTCTCTCTATTTTACAGTTTTTCTTCCCCATCGAAGCCCCTCTGTTCTTCACCTTCTTCTTCGTTTCAACTTGGGCAGCCCTCTAACATTGATCTTTGGTAAGCAATTTCTTGTTTCCTTTATTTTCTTTCTTCTTTCTTTTTTTCTCTTCCTGAATCTAGATTTTTCTACCAAAAAATTGAAATACCCAAGTCTAAAGTTCTTTAATTTCAGCAAATTTTGTCCTCATCTCTCTGTTCGTGGTGCCATCGTTCCTTTGTCACTGCCGCATCGCCACTGTCCTTCAAATTCTGGTTAATCTTTTTCATTCTCTCCTTGAGCTTTCGGTCTCTCTATTTCCTTCTCTTTTCTCTCTTTGTTTTGTTTCTCTCTCTGATCTCACCCATATCTTTCTTGTTTTTTTCCTTCCATGGCAGCCACTCCATCATCGTCTTCTCTAGATTACATCGTAATCTTCATAGTAGTTAAGCTTAATTTTCCTTCCTTTCTTTCTTCCTTGTTCGCTCTCTGTATGGATTGCAATTGGGTCTTGGGACCCAGTTGATTTTGACCCAACCCAGTTTTCACCAAACTTGAACCGGTTCATCCATACCAGACCAAACCAGTCCAATCAAACCAACATGAACCTGTTCAAACCCGTCGATATCGAACCGGCCTAACTCAGCATAACCAAACCGGTTCAGACCACCCAAACCTAGGTTAACCAGTTTGAACCGCTTGATCAATTTACACCCGGTTTAGTTTCCACTTGTTCCCAACCTCGCTTAGTTAATTAAATAATTGTAGATATTATATGAATTTATTGTGATCAGGGATCTTTGGATTTCAGGTCATTAGTTGTTGAATTTAATTCGTAGCGAATCCACGTAAGTGGATTTACATAATAATTCGGTTCATATGTTATAAGTGTAGAATATATAATGTGAAAGTATTTTATTATTTCTTTATGTTCAATCTTATGATCAAGTGTTTTATTTGTTTTCCATATTATGATGAAATTATTTATTATGTTATGTATGATTATATTTTGAGTTATACATGTATTAGTTATATTGTTTATGTTCATGAACAAGTTATATGTTTACTCACGTATATGTGATAACATGAATATTAATTCAAGTAAAAAGTGATAAGTAAACAAGAAGTAGATTTAGTCATGTTCCTTGGTGATCAAGTAACCATATTGTTCATGTCATGTTACCAAGTTATACAGTTGGGTGTCACCATATTCATGTTAGCGCCCTTAAGGTTCAGATAACCTTAAGTGACATCAAGTTTCAGGACACCTAATCTGTCATGTTCACGTTCATGTTACAAGTTCAAGTTGTGAAACAGTTCAGGTTAGGTTGTTAATCGAGGGATATGTCTAGTTGAGTTATGATCAAGCAAGTATAAGTATTGGTAGGTATAGATACAAGTTCAAGTTATATGTTAATCATGAAATTGGTGTGTTGTTACAAGTATTTTATGTGACCAGTGAACGTTTGAAATAAATTTGCATGAGTTATATGTTTACATTATGTCATGTGAAACTCATTAGAATGTGAATTTACTTACTGAGTATTTTTAATACTCACCCCCATAGATGATTGTGTTGCAGATGATGGTGAATAGCAAGAGTGAGGGACTGCCATAACAAGCATGATTATGATTTCTAAGTTTAATTATAACTTCAATTGACTTCAGTTATTTAAGAAATATATGAATATTCATGTTTAATCTTTCATGTCATATGGATTTTCGTGTTTCACTTTATTACATTTTAATGAATCATTTATTTCAGTTTAGTGAGTTAATATTATTTTAAAATAATTTTATGCTTCCGCTATTTAACGTTAAAATTAGGGTAAAATTAGGGTTTTCAATTTGGGGATTTTCTCAAATTAGGGTTTTAATTGATTTTGAGAATATTTGAATTGTGAAATTTCAAGCATGTTTAACCCTCGGGAATCAGAGCGTTACAGTTTGGTATCAGAGTCATGGTTTTAGATTCTGTAGACTTTTCTACGTAAAAAGTATGGCATGTTGCTCATTCTGCTCTTCCATCACCTCACAAGTCAGGTACGCATGTTATATATATGTTTTAACTATTAAATCAGTTGATATGTTTTAGATTCGTTATGACACATTCAATTATGTTTATGTTATTTTGCGCGTTAAAATTTGACTTTTGGTAAGTCTTCGGTTGTATGGGTAGCAGTACGATGGCGCCCCCTACAAGGAACAACAATAGTCACGCACCAGTCAATCCTACTGCTGACCCTCCAGCAACTATGGTGGAGATGTTTCAAGAGTTCTTAGAATTGTTAAGGCAGATGTCGACAGCTCGCCCGACACAACAAGTACAACAACCACAGCAAACACCAGTGGACATACAGTTGATACAGACCTTCAGGAGGATGAATCCACTTGAATTTGATGGCCATTCATCTGATCCACTGTTAGCTGATGAATGGATTGCAAGATTGGAGCATATTTTCCAGTTTATGCCATGTTCTGAGATTCATATGCTTGTTTGTGCAACATTTATGCTGACGCGGGAGGCTCGGAAATGGTGGGAGCTCATACGGAGAGCTCAAGACATCGACAGTAATCCAGTGACATGAGATCGTTTCAAGGAACTTTTCCTTGAGAAATATTTTCTGATCACGGTCAGAACAGAGAATGAGGCCGAATTTCTCAGACTTGTGCAAGGAACTATGAGTGTAACTGAATACAAGCTGAAGTCTGAAGAATTTTCTCGGTACGCCACACACTATGCGGATAACGAGATAAAAAAGGCTCGTACTTTTGAAAAAGGACTGCGTCCAGAGATTAAGGGTTCAGTGTCACTTCTTAAGCATACCACCTAAGCAGCGGTGGTTGAGGCAGCTTTACTGATGAAACAGAATCTTCCACCACGTGCACCACCTCGGTCAGGGCACTCATTTCATGGAAAAAGGAAATCACAAAATTCTCATCAGGGTCCTCACAATGCAAAAATGCAGATGATCAAATCAAATCCCTTATGTGCTACATGTAACAACCATCATGTTGGTCAATGTTTTAAGGCGATCAATGCTTGCTTTAAGTTTGAAAAGACTGGGCATTACCTCAGACAGTGCCCTCTGCTTGCTCATGGACAGACCAATGATGTTGTTGGTGGTAGAGCTAAAGGAAAAGTTTTCACATTAACTCACCAGGAAGCTGAGCAGTCGGATGCAATTGTGGTAGGTACATTACTTGTACTAGGACATTTAGCTTTCACATTGATTGATTCTGGATCCACGTATTCTTTTATTTCTACTTCATTTGTAACTCATGCATCATTGCCTGTTGTGTATTTGGGTTTTGAATTATGTGTTTCTACGCCTTCTGGAGCTTCCCTCCTAGCTAATAAGGCGATGGAGAGTTGTTCAGTGATAATTGCAGATAATGTTATGTGTGCTAGACTTATAGTCCTAGGGATGCATGATTTTGATGTAATCCTAGGGATGGATTGGCTGGCTGCAAATTATGCCAACACAGATTGTTATCGAAAAGAAGTTCGATTCCTACCTCCTGATAGGCCTAGCTTCAAGTTTAGGGGATCCAAGCAATGCTCAATACCGAAGGTTATATCTGCTTTACGGGCACAACACCTACTTGATCGTGGTAACTGGGGTTACTTAGTTTCTGTTGTGGATACAACTAAGACACATGTTGATATTGGATTGGTCCCGGTCGTTTCTGAATTCTTGGATGTTTTTCCTGATAATTTACCGGGACTTCCTCCTCCTCGAGAGACGGATTTTCATATTGAGTTGGTACCAGGCATTGCGCCTATATCCAAAGCTCCATATCGTATGGCTCCTGCAGAGTTGAAAGAACTTAAAGATCAACTTCAAGAATTACTGGATAAGGGTTTCATAAGACTCAGTATTTCACCTTAGGGTGCTCTAGTGTTATTTGTTAAAAAGAAAGATGGATCAATAAGGCTATGCATTGACTACAAGGAATTGAATAAAGTCATTATCAAGAATAAGTATCTGTTACCACATATTAAGGATTTGTTCGATCAACTTCAGGGAGCATCAGTATTATCTAAGATTGATTTAAGATCAGGATACCATCAGCACAGGATTTGAAGTGAGGATATTTCTAAGACAACGTTTCACACTCGTTACAGCCATTACGAGTTTGTAGTGATGTTGTTTGGATTAACTAACGCTCCGGCAGACTTTATGAATTTAATGAGCAGGGTGTTCAAGGAGTGCCTGGATTCTTTTGTGATTGTCTTTATTGATGATATTCCGGTGTACTCTAGATCGGAGGCCGAACATATGAATCATCTCATGATTGTTTTGCAAACATTAAGGACACACCAGTTATATGCCAAATTCCAGAAGTGTGAGTTTTGGCTTCAGCAAGTGTCATTCCTTGGTAATGTGGTATCTTAAGATGGAATTTCGGTTGACCCATCTAAGATTGAAGCAGTGCTTAATTGGCCTGTTGGGAAAGTTTACAGTTTTTTGGGTTTAGCAGGATATTACAGAAGGTTTGTTGAAGGTTTTTCAAAGATTGCTGTCCCACTTACTCAGTTGACCAGGAATAATCCCACCTTTTCTTGGACGATCGAGTGTGAGAAATGTTTTCATAGCCTTAAACAAAAATTAGTGTCAGCACCAGTGTTGACCATTCCAGATGGTAAGAGTGACTTTGTCACCATATTCATGTTAGGGCCCTTAAGGTTCATATAACCTTAAGTGACATCAAGTTTCAGGACACCCAATCTGTCATGTTCACGTTCATGTTACAAGTTCAAGTTCAAGTTGTGAAACAGTTCATGTTAGGTTGTTAATCGAGTGTAAGTATTGATATATATAGATACAAGTTCAAGTTATATGTTAATCATGAAATTGGTGTGTTGTTACAAGTATTTTATGTGACCAGTGAACGTGTGAAATAAATTTACATGAGTTATATGTTTACATTTATGTCATGTGAAACTCATTAGTATGTGAATTTACTTACTGAATATTTTTAATACTCACCCTCCATAGATGATTGTGTTGCAGATGATGGTGAGCAGCAGGAGTGATGGACATAGCAAGCATGAATATGATTTCTAAGTTTACTGAGTTAATATTATTTTAAAATAATTTTATGCTTCCGCTATTTAACGTTAAAATTAGGGCAAAATTAGGGTTTTCAATTTGGGGATTTTCTCAAATTAGGGTTTTAATTGAATTGGAGAATTTTTGAATTGTGAAATTTCAAGCATTTTTAACCCTCAGGAATCGAGGCGTTATAGAGAGAAAAGAAGAGAGAGAGATAATTTGGTTAGATAGCGAGAGGTAGAAAGAGAGAGATATTTAGGTCTCGTTTCACAGTCAAGATAGTAATTGTACTAAATCTATCTGATCAAACTGCATTGTATCATACTGTGCTAAATAGTATAGTCTACTTGTACACTGTTTGATACATGATAATACTGAAATATAAAACTGTCATTCATCATTTATTCGTGAAGCTACATATTATTTTACATTTCAGATCTCAAAAAATATTTCATATTTCCAAGTAGACATTACATTCCATAATATTAATATATACATTTAATTATTAAATAAATATGTGAAAAATGAGTCTATCAAAAGAAAATTGAAACCCTAAAATCTTAGCATGACATCATCACATTAAAATTCAAAAAGTAAAATATTCTTTCAATTTATTAACAGGCGGATTTGGAATACATTTTTTACTCTTAGTTTCGCTGAGTTCCAGTTATTAGGACTTTATTAGTTAGTACGGTGATATGAGTACTATTTAGTCTGGCCGTATTAGCTAATCCAAACAGACAGTCAAATCAAACAAGAGCTTAATGGATATAAATATAGAAAGAGAAAAAATAGGGATGATTATACATTTTAATTAAATAATAAAGGTTGAATTATTAACTAAATAAATAGGAAAAAATAATTAAATTTAATGAAATTTGTTACATTAATTATTTTTAAAAAAAATACTATATTTGATGTTTTTCAAAAGTTATGGATAAATTTGATTTTAAAATAAGACTATTGTCTAATTAATATCATTATTTAATTTAAATAACAATGAGACAAATGAATCTCTCTTATATGTAACAAAATTAGGTTTTAGCCTATGTTACTTGAATGCACGAAATATATAGTATGTTAAAGCTCGCACAAGACCTTGTTTAAACAGAAAATGACAAGAAAAGTCAATTTTCCAGCTCAAACTGTAGAAACTGTCAGAGAACTTTTTTTTTACAAAAATGACCAAAAATGCTCGAAATAAATATACTATTTACAAAAATTGGCATAAATAAGTTATTTATCTTATTCTGGCCACTTTTGCAAAAAAAAGGTTTTCCCGTCATTTTAGTTTTTGAGCCGGAAAGTTGATCATTTTTATTGTTTGAGTCAGAAAATTGATCATTTTTACAGTTCTCCTTTCTTTAAATCCCATCCCATGTTAGACTTTTTAGCTTTGGGCTTCACTACATGCCTCCATTGGCCTTTTAAGTAATGGCCTTTTGGCGTAATGGTGTATAACTTGCACATGTTACATCATTCATATATCATGCATAGGTGTTTTCGCAAGAATGATCATATTATAAAAATAATTAGTAAAAATGACTCTTAAAAAAGTATCTAAAATATAGTTAATAATTAATATTATACTTAATAGAGTAACTAATAGCTTAGTAACTCTACTTTAAAACTTTTTAAATTAAAATAATCATTGTTACATAAAAAAAATATAAGGTTCAGTTTTTATATGTAAAACATTTCATTTATTAGCGAGTGGTACATTTGTTGTTTAATGCACTATCATTTCACAAAATAAATGGTAAATTTTGTTGTTAATGTTTAATAATGACCGATTCTTGTAATCGATTTCTACAGTTATTGGGCTTTTTCGTTTTTGCTCTTTTTCCTTTTTTTTTTACTCTGAGCTTAAAATTTTTTTAGGGAGAACATAAAAAATAAGTAACTTTAAAAAAATAAAAAATAAGGAAGGAGAAAAGAAAATTAAAAAATACACTCCCAATTCTCAAAAAACAAATCGGTACCACAAAATAAGTTCATGGCGCCCGTTAAAAATAAGCGCAATGTTTAGAAAGCTTATAAGGTATATTGTATATATCAAATACATTACAGGTATATCAAACATTTACTATATATATTATATAAATAATTGACGCTGGAAGCAATTTTCACGGGTGACGCCAAATTTTTTTTGGACGCGTGCAATGATTTTTTTAATATTTTTTTATACTTGTGGTCATTTTTATGATTCTTTAGCATGACATATTTGTGATGACTACTAATCTTAAAATTTGAGAGATGAGATCTCGCAAGGTTAAATTGATTGATTTCTCTTACCTCAATTTTTTTTTTGCCAACAGTAGGCATCTTTTAGCTCGATTCCGCCTAATATTGAAGTTAATCATTATTTTGCTAAATAAAATGGGACATATGTGGAATAGGGATGTTAATGGGTCGGGGCGGCCTCCCCCATCCCATTCCTACCTGTATATGTCAGTCTCCCCCTATTCCCCATTTAAGGATATATGGGGCGAGAATGGAGAATCCCTATTAGGATCGGGTTAACCACGTTCCATGTCCCTTCCTTTAGTTTTAAATTATATGTACAGTTTCTCAGCGTCAAGCTAACGTGGATGTAGAGGCGAAGAAGACATCAAGGTATGAAGAGAGAATATTAGCAGTCAAACAAAGGAAGTTGCTTTAAAAGAAAAATAACATAGAAATTGTCTTACTTGACGACTAAGTTAGAGAGTTAGTGAGGGGAATTAAAAAAACGTGTTAGGTCGGGTTGAAATATAGAGTTATAGTTTCAATATAATATGAAATATATTTAAAATTATACAAAAATAAATGGGGTGAGTATGTAGCGAGTGATAAGGCGGGGAATACTATATTCGTCCATGTCCCATACCCGCGCGAGTTTGTGAACAATCATCTCGTACCCGCCCCATCACCCATTTATTTGAGCTTCAATCTATTAGGAGCAGGTTCTCGCATATTCAGAGAGCCACAATTGATCTGAACATCCCAAAATGCGGAGTCAATCGAAATAATGGTCTACATCCAAATATTATTAATATTTCTTATGGTGATAAACTAAATTGTAGTATAGTTCAACTAAACTGTACATGGATTTAACCAAAATGCTGTGAGGTTCAACCAAATATACAAAATTAATATTTTTTAGTGGTGTTCAATTAAAATGTAGTGGGGTTCAACTAAAATATACAAGAATTCGACTAAAATGTTGTGGGGTTCAACCAAATGTATAAAATTGATATTTCTTAGTGGGGTTCAACTAAAATATAATGAGGTTCAACTAAATGTATATGAGTTCAAAAAAATATACAAAATTAATATTTATTGGTAATGTTCAACTAAAATGTAGTGTGGTTCAACGAAAATTTATAGAAGTTCATTCCATATGTTATAAGGTTCAACCAAATGTAGTTTATGAACCCCACAACATTGTTTATGAATCTTTGTACATTTTTTATAAACCCCATTACATTTAGTTGAACACTACTAAGAAATATTAAATTTGTACATTTTATTGAAGCTCAGTACATATTGGCTGAACTCATGTACATTTTAGTTGAACCCCATTACATTTAGTTTAACACCAAAAAATATTAATTTTGTACATTTGGTTGAACCACTCAACATTTGGTTGAACTTGTATACATTTTAGTTGAATCTCACAACATTTTAGTTGAACCCCACCAAGAAATATTATTTTTGTACATTTAGTTGAACCTCATAACATATGGGTTAAACCCTATACATTTTTATTGAACACCACTACATTTTTGTTGAACACCAGCAATAAATAAAATCTATAATTTTTGTTGAACACCTCAAGCACTTGTTGAACACTACTAAAAATTCATTGAATCCCAAAAATTATAATCGTCACTCAACAGGTCCAAATCGCTCCTGAAGGTGTTAATCGCCATCTTCAGTCCTAATCGCCATTAGAAATGCTCTAATCGCCGCGAACCCATGTGATCACCATTGGTTAAATGGCTATCACAAAAAACAACCTTAATCGCCACTGCAACCTATAGCGATCGCCAATAAAAATTTAAACCCTAAAAGTGATATTTTGAATTAATTAACGTACACCTAATAAATCGCCAATAAAATTAAAAAAAACACGATCTCTCAATGCAAACATTCACGATCGTCACTTATATGTGAAATTATATTGATTAAGTAAAACATTCTAAAGCAATGGAACACTTATTCATAAACTTGATATAACGTGTAATTGAAAACGTGTCATTCCATTGCTTTGGGATTTCTTACTTAATTCATTCTAATTTCACATATAAATGACAAGTATCTAGCGAAATGGGTTTTTATCATGTGGAATGATAAGTCGTGATATGATGATTATCAAAAAATCATATTTTTCGGTTTGACAAACACGTATAACCCCTAAGGTTAGATTTTACTGTTAAATCAAACTTCTCCGCCAAAAGTTTGTTAATTATATATTTAAATTTGAAAACTAACCTTTTATTTTATAAATATAACCCCATAAATTTGGAAAATAACCCCATTTATGTATTTTAGTTATAAACCTATAAAACATTTTGTAATTTTAACCTCATTTATTCTCAAATTTGACAGCAAAATTAAAAACCCTATTCCCCTTCCTTCTCCTCTTCGACACTCCACACACAACAGACCCGTTCTCTCTCAACTTCTCCTCTTAGGCAAACACTCTATTCTCTTTCATTCATCTTCAACTCTTCATCTTATCTTCTATAATGATTGCCCCAAAACACATTCAACCCTTGCCCAACACAAACCCGAGAGCCGCATCCCGCGTCAAACCCACGCCCAACCCTTGCCCAATCCACCCAACCCGTGACCTTAAGGTTTATATCCTTATAATCTCGTCTTGTTTAGTCTAATGGACAGAGGAAATCAAACCGTTAGAAGGGAGCGATGTGTTCAACTACGCAATCAAATTCGAGTTGTTCGAAAGGGTCTTACGATACATCCGGTTATGGGGTAAAAATATTTCATTCAAAGAATCAAAATCTTACTAGCCAAATTCTTCACATTGCTCCAATGGAGCATATATCTCATCCAAGCAAACAAAATGTAAGTTTCAATTTGGATTTTACTTGTTATAGTGTTAAAACAATAAATAGATACTTGTTTCGTTCTGAAAATTGGGTGTTTTTATGTGATGATTGTAGAAATGTATTATTATTGGTAGATATATATGTTTTGGATGAATAATTATAATATTTTCATGATTGTCTATAAGGTGTTCGACGAAATGCTACACTCACACTCTCTCTCGTTAGCTCTCACTTTCGCTCTCTCTCCCTCTCTCTATCCCTACCCCTCCCTCTATCTCCCTCTCTCTCTCTTTGATATTAAGTTAGTTTGCTACTTTGCAAATATTTTCTCATACTACATTATTAGTCATCTTAATCTCAAGTTAGTTTTAACCATATTGATTCATCATTATTATTACTGCCCTATTTGTAAGTTAAATCTTCTTTGGTTCAATATATTTATTACATATTCATACTAGTCTCTGTGGAGATTGACACTCACTTACTACTTTATTACTTGTTAACAATACGTGCACCAGCGTGTACACAAATCATAAAACAGCCCCAGAATAGATCTTTCTTCTTTGAACTTAGGGTTTCAGGTTTTAGGATTTAGGGCTTTTAGGGTTTAGGGTTTATGGTTTTAGGGTTTTAGGGTTAGGGTTTAGGGTTTAGCCTTTGTGGGTTTAGGGTTTAGCCTTTGTGGGTTTAGGGTTTCAGGTTTTAGGGTTTCAGGTTAGAGAGTTTAGGATTTTAGGGTTCAAGGTTTTAAGGGTTTAGGGTTTAAGGTTTAGCTTTTAGGGTTTAGTGTTTAGGGTTTAGGGTTTTAGGGTTTAGAGTTTTAGGGTTTAGTGTTTTAAAGTTTAGGGTTTTGGGTTTTAAGTTTTAGGTTTTAGGGTTGAAGGTTTAGGGGGTTTAGGATTTAAGGTTTAGAGTTTAGGGTTTAGGGTATATGTAGCATAGACATATGAGCTCACCTTGTAATTCCTTTGGCTGGAACTTAAGAAATCAATCTATAATATGAAATTATGCGTACACATAAGTTAATTAAGGTTTTGATTTGTAATCATAATTACGTTCAATGGGCTTTAGAGCTTCGGTTAATGCTACTGAGATACTATGCTACTGAGATACTATTACTACTTTATTACTTGTTAATGATACGTGCACTAGAATATACACAAATCATACAACACCCCCTAAGAATAGAGGTTTACATGCAAACCCTATTATTTACATTCCTTTTTGGAAGATGTTGAAGACAGTGCAAAAGGCCAGGAAAATCTTTCTTCTTTAAGCTTAGAGGAAAACTCACATGCTATCGCGGGTTAGGATGGTGATATTGAGGGGGAAGAAGAATTCCCTTCTTTACCCTCGTTATCTAAAATAAAAAATTGGCTGTTAAGAATATTTTGGGCAATTATGTGTAAGTTTCCATTATGGGAAACCTGGAGAACCCAGTTGAGAAAAATGCAACTTCCATTCCAGTTACTCCTTCTACAGGCAAAACAGAACCTTCTCACTCTCGTTGGATACACTGGGTGAGGCGACCTAACATCCTATTTCGTAGCCTCGATGCTTAACCCACGAAAGTGCTGGGATCAGTTGATTTTAAAATTAACTAAAAACAAGTTTAAACCATGAACGTTTCGTGGGCGTAATTTAAAAAAATTAAGTTAAAACCAAATAATGTGTGATTATGCATATACGATATATTAAATGAGAAGATAAGGTTAGAAACAATTTTTCACTTATACTTTGTATCAGAGAATTTCTCAACTGACGGAATTTTTTCGAGTGTTCTTCATGTTCTCCAAGCTTCGGAATCCGAATCACGCACTTGAACTCCAAGAACGATTTGTGAATTTCATCTACCAACAACCACATGTTAATTTCATAAATATATCTCACGAGAATTTTTTGTAGAAATTTGAGTTTGGGCTCTCAAAACGATTGAAGAAAAAAAAGAGAATATTTTCCCTTCTATGCTCTATTTCAGGGCAATCACTAGAGAGAGGAGAAAACTTTTTTTCTCTGTATCTAGTATGAGATCTCTCTCTCTCTCTCTCTCTCTCTCTCTCTCTCTCTCTCTCTCTCTCTCTCGCTCTGCAATAAAATTGCTATTAGATTATTATAAAATCTAATTTTTGATATTTATAAATATACCTATATATTTTACATTTCTGAAAATTCACCCTCATATATTCAAATTGTCAAAAATCAGTATATCTCCACTGTGTTAGAGTTGTATCGAAATTTATCAATCTAATTGATAGATTTAATTGATCATTATCAATTTATTTTTTTATTTTTTTATTTACTAATTATCTAATAATTAGGAAATAATAAACTAATTAATTTCAATACAAATAATCACACTTAACTAATTAAGTGACATCACCCATCACATATAGATGTAGAAAATATGCTTGGCACCAAAACACGTTTTGATCCAATTTACTTCATTTCTCTATTCCTGTTCTCATGAGCTATTTCTGAAATCAGATGAACCCACACGAACAAAGCTAAAGATTCAAATACCCGATGAATTTATGTCCATAAATTCTTGACATATTTAATTCTGACATCGTACGACTCCACTATAGGTTCGATGTCGAATCAACTCTCGACTCATGTGCGCTACTGTTCTATTGGTGTAAATAAACCCTTTTTTATTTTCACGGTGCACATAATATTTTAACATAATAACCATCATGAATATTAGTAACAAGAGTGAAATATAAAATTATAGTTTTACCCCTCTTGTTATTATTTCGTTAACTCTTTTATTGACTGTGAATATGAAAGATATAATAGTGAATTATCTCGTACAACTCACAAGTCTTAATCAATGACTCGATTCATTGAATACCTGACCAGATTAATATATTCACACAACCCATCAATAAAGCATAAGGTGATATTGTTGCTTTTGCAATTCAACCATGAATTTTCATATTTATGAATCTCGTAACTCCAACTTAATTGTATTACAATCCCAACAGTTGAGGTATTGCCCACCAATTCATACTCACTCATTTGACATATCAAAGATTGCAACTAACTAAGTCAAGCTAAGTATTCACCTCAAGATTAAGTTAATTATAAAAATATCCTTAATGTGTAACAATTAGATTTAAAGCTTTGTAAACGGTTTTGGGTTCTAAACCAATTTGTTACCGGTCTATTCAACATATTTATAACATGTCTAGGTTAACCATTTAGGTCTTTACTCCCATGCCCCAATACTGGCATCCATTGGTTCAACCTAACAGTCGTAATCAGATTCGATTGCCAAGTCGATCCTAAGACTACGAATATCGTTCAGAACTTTCTCTTATGGCTTCTAGGTTTTTTAGAATTCGCTACAGCATCACTATTATCACAATATAGTGTCATGGGCTTGTTAGCTTCTGGAACAACTTCCAGAGTCTTCAATAACTTCCTAAGCCATACAGCTTCCTTTGTAGCTTCACAAGCTGCCACATATTCAACTTCCATGGTAGAATTAGTAATGCAAGATCGCATGATACTTCTCCATACAACTGCTCCACCGTTCAGGATGAACACCGATCCTGAAGTGGACCTCCTGGAATCCTTATCATCTTGGAAATCAGAATCGGTATACCCCGTCATATTCAAGTCACTACCTGAATACACAAGCATGTAATTCCTTGTTCTCCTAATATACTTAAGGATAGGTTTGACGACATTCCAATGCTCAATTCCAGGATTAGATTGAAAATGACTCACCACGCTCACGACATAGCAAATGTCTGGCCTAGGGCAAAGCATCGCATACATGAGACTTTCTCATGTTTTTCTCTTCTTGAGGAGTCTTGGGAGATTGCTCCTTGGAGAGGCTGACTCCATGTCTATAAGGAAGAAATCCTTTCTTGGAGTTTTGCATACTAAAGCGATCCAACACCTTATCAATATAAGATGCTTGAGACAGAGCCAATTGACTATTCTTCCTATCTTGAAAGATTTGAATGCCTAAGACAAATGAAACTTCTCCAAGATTATTCATGTCAAATTGCTTTGCAAGTCAAATCTTCACAAAAGATAATTTTCCTACATCATTCTCAATGACTAGAATATCATCTACGTACAAGACTAGAGAAACCACCTTCCCTTCGTGTATCAGCTTATACACACAGGGTCGTCCACTAACTGCTCAAAACCATAGTTTTTAACAGTTTCATCGAGTCTGATATTCCACGACCGTGGCGGTTGCAGTCCATAAATGGACTTCTACAGTTCATAAACTTTTCCGTATTGGCCTTTCTCCATGAAGTCGTCTGATTGAGCATATAAATGCCCTCATCAAGATTTCCATTCAGAAAAATAGTCTTGACATCCATTTTCCCGATTTCATAATCAAGGGCAACAGCAACGGATAAAAGAATTCAGATGGATTTAAGCATGGCCACCTGTGAAAAGGTATCCTCATAGTCTATTCCTTCCTTTTGGGTGTAGCCCTTAGCTATTAGCATATCTTTTAATGTCTCTATATTCCCATCTGAACCTATTTTCTTCATATAGATCCATTTGCATCCTACAAATTTTACCCCTTCAGGAAAATCTACAAGCTTTCAGACTCCATTCGAGTACATCGAATATATCTCAACGTTCATGGCTTCTTGCCATAAGTTTGCTTCACGACCAGCCATGGCCTCTAAGTAGGAGACAGGTTCATCAAGATTCTTATCTGAGACAGCTGTCAAAGCTTCTACATAGGACATATACCTCTCAAGTTGTCTCACAACCCTCCTACTACGTCGAGGCTCCATAGGCTTTGGCTCTTGTTGTGGTTCTTCCATTCTTGAATCAGAAACAATTTTTGATTGGGGAGTCGGTGTCCCCCCACTCAATAATTGTGCTTCTTATCTGTACACTTTTAATGTAATCTTCGTCAAGAAAATGAGCATTCGTGCTAACAATTATTTTCTGGTTCGTTGTATTATAGAAGATGTTCCCCTTCGTTCCTTTAGGATATCCTATGAACATTCATAATTCTGAACAACTGACCAACATGCTTATCTTCAGTTTTAGAACATGTGATGGGCACCCCCTTATTTTAAAATTGTTAATAGATGACTTTCATCCATACTATCTTTCACATGGTGTACAAGGCACTGTCTTCAACAGAACTTGGTTCAGAATATATGTTGTTGTTTCCAAGGCATATCCCCAAAAGCAATCTGGGAGAGATGAGTAACTCATAATGGATATGACAATATCCATCATATTTTGATTCCTTCACTCTGACACACTATTTTTGGGTGGCGTACCATGTGCTGTAAACTGAGAAAAAATACATTCTTCCTTAATAAAGTTTTCGAACTCTCCTAGAAAGTACTCTCAAACACGATTAGATCCTAGTGTTTTGATTTGTTTTTCTAATTACTTTTCAACCAAGGCCTTATACTCTTTGAACTTTTCAAATGTTTCAAACTTTTGACGCATTAGATAAACATGGCCAAAACGTGATTTGTCATCCATGAAGGTTACAAAGTATTCATAACCTCCTCTTACTTGGATATTCAATGGCCCACATACATCACTATGTATGAGTTCAAGGCATTGAGTGGTTCTTTCACCTTTTGTTGAAAAATGTCTCTTGGTCATTTTGTCTTTAAAACAAGATTCACATGTGGGTAGTGATTCTACACTTAAAGTTTAAAAATGACCATCCTTATCAAGTCTTTTAAATCTGTCCAGGTTAATATGCCCAAGGCGTAAGTGTCACAAATAGGTTAGATCGTTTGAGTCATACTTCAACCTTTTACTCTCACTTTATGATCATTATTCACTTCAGTGTCACATATCATTGGAACTATTAGTTTCACGTGAAATAGTTTATTAAACAATCATGCAGTAGTAATTAAGAAGTCATTTCTAAGAATACCAATACTTTATCAATGAAATTCAAATTGAATCATTGCTCAATTAAACTAGCTACTGAAATAAGATTTTTCACAAAAAAAACTAACGTATAACAAATGTCACGTAAAAGCAGGTAACCGTTATCAAGTTCCAATTGATGCAGCCAAAACTCGTGCTCTATTCCCCATACGGACGATGAACTCGACTAAGATATGTGCTAGATATAATTCGGGCAGCTGTGTAACCAATGGTTATCAACTCCACAGTAATGACACTTGTCTCACAACATGTCCACCTTGCAGTGCCCTTACCATTTGCAACTTTTGAGTTCTTCTTCTTAGCCTTATTCAGACCTCCTCTCGTATTTCCTTTTGGCGCCAGATGTGGAAGGCTTACTTTTAGTAAAGTTTGCCTCTCAAGTCTTCCTCTTTCCATTTAGAAACAAATTCTTTGCGGCTTGCAACTCCTTCACAATCTCAAGAAGCGAGTACCTCAACTTATTCATCAAATGATTAAGTTTGAAGTTCTCGAAGGTATCAAGTAGAGTCTCTAGGCTCATATCCACCTGAGTCTCACCATCAACCTCAGCTCCCATGATTTCCATCTCATTCAGATAATTAATGATCAACATCATATGTTCTTTGACAAGAGTTCTAGGTTTTATCCTACAGTTCATAAGGTTTCACACAGCTGCATGTTTGTCTTAATGACTTTGATCTCCGAACATTTTGATGATGCTCAACATCATATCAGCGGTAGTTTCCAAATTCTGATGTTATTGTTGCGACACATTGCTAACAGAATCCAAGATGTACTATCTGACTATCTCATCAGAACGTAGCCAAGAACCATAAGCATCTTTTTCGTCTTGAGTCGATTCATTAAAAAGCTCAAAGGAACAAGCGGTGGTGAGCACGAACTTGAGCTTTTCAATCGTCAGTACGATATTAAGATTATGTTTCCAATCAGCATAATTATCACCTGTTAATATTGTTCGCATTTAAGATAGTTGAGAATGGGGATCGTGATTATCGAAAAGAATAAATAAAGCCGTGTAAATAAATCCTCAATCGTTTAGGAATGTATGATGCATGATGCATCTACTTAACATTTAAAAATCCATTAAAACATATTTCCTCCATTTAAAAAGGATAGCTTGTCTCATCGAAAGATGAAGTCCAAACTATCTCATATCACATCGACACTCTTCTCGTTTGGTTAACGCTCAAATGTCTCCACATCTAGCTTAACCAGTCACCAATGATTTTGCTCACATTGGCCAATTGACTAGCCCCTAAGTGGGGAGTCCGTCTAAAGGATGTCCCTACCCCACCACTTCCTTTAAAGTCTTAGCTTCTCAAGCAACTCGATGACTCAAAGCGGCACGACTCCAAAGTTTCTCCCATTGAAGAGAAGACCGCTATTGGCGGTTCTAAACCATTCCTCGTGGCACGATCAAGTTCGTGTTGGAGACCTTGGGAACGTTTCAACGTAAATGCCCCTCCCACTTAGTTTTTGAAAAATTTGGATTCTTAGTTGTTTTCAAAACATAACTTTTATTAATTTGAAAACGTGATGAAATTTATAAATCTTTTATTTAATTTTAAATTCTAATTTTAATTTTTATTTTTAAATTATAACCATTATAAATTTCACATTGTAATGAAATTATAACCATTATAAATTAATCTACAATGATGCATGTACATGCTACATGGTAATTTGATATTGGCATATCCCTAGTTCTTTATGATATGTTATATAATGATATAAATCATACATTTAAAATTTAACTCCCTATTGGCTCATTTCTAATTACAACCCAAAAAGAATAATAAATAAATTACAAATTAATTTAGAAACTAATTTTCATGGCGTCTATAATTTTCTCCTTCTTCTCCATGTTGTCCCACCACTTTGTAACTCTTTACAAAAATCCTTTCCCATTTTAAAATTAAACTTTGAAACTTAAAATTCAAATTTCAAATTTCAAATTTCAACATTTAAATTCAAATTTCAAATTTCAAATTTCAAAAATTCAAATTTAAATTTTGATTAAACCACTGTAATTAAGCAAAATTATTTTCCTAATTAAATAATCTCATTAATTATCTTATTTTTAAATAAAATAAAAAGATAATATTCATAATTATCTTTTGAACTCAAAACTCAAAAGATAAAAAGATAAAAAAAAAGATAATTACCTTTGAATTAAAAATTTAAAAGATATAAAGATAAAATAGATAATTACCTTTTGAATTTAATTAGCTTTTATTCATTTAAAATTTAAAATTCAAAATTTTAAAATTTTAAAAGATAAAAAAATAAGATAAGGGTAATCGCGAAACATCATAGGATTTTTTAAACTCTAATTATTATCGCCTAGGGCTTCACAAACCCTAGTCACCATGCAGAACACAGTAGCGGATAAAGGCGGTGATGGCACGGGAACAGTATCGACGGCTGCCAGAATAGTAACTCCAGCATGAACAGTGATTCCGGAAGGAACAGTGATTTTGACATGAATAGCGATTTTGGGTGAACAGTGATTGCAGTGTGAAAACGGTACTCCGACGTGAACATACTCCGGCGAAGGTTTCGAGGCGACGATGATTTTACATCAAATTTATAAAAATACAATTTAGCAACCAAATAAATTACATAAAATTCTATGGCTCAAATTTGGCATACATCAATTCTAAATTGAAATAAAAATGCCTAGAGCCAATAGTTAGGGATCCAATTTCATAACACATTTAAAACAGTTTTAAATCTACCATACAAAATCATATGCCAATATCCACAAAATTCACGATACGTTCATTTTTAATATCTATATGCATAATAAGGAACATATGGCTCTGATACCAATTGCTAGGATCGGTTGGTTTTAAAATTAACTAAAAATAAGTTTGAACCACGAAAGATTCGTAGGCAGAATATAAAAAAATCAATTAACTTATTTAATTGAATTAAATAGTTTAAAACCAAACAACGTGTGATTATGCATATACGATATTAAATGAGAAGATAAGGTCAGAAACAAATTTTCACCTATAATTTGTATCAGAGAATTTCTGAACTGGAGGATTTCCTTCGAGCGTTCTTCGTGTTATTTAATTTTCGAGATCTGAATCACGCACTTGAACTCCAAGAATAATTTGTGAATTTCATCCACCACCAATCGTCCGTTATTTTTAGAAATATATCTCACGAGAATTTTGTGTGAGAATTTAAGTGCGGGCTCTCAAAAAGATTGAAGGGAAAAATCAAATATTTTCCCTTCTATGCTATATTTTGGCGCAATCACTAGGGATGGGAGAAAACTATTTTTCTCTATATCTGATATGAGATCTATATCTCTATCTCTCTCTCTCTCTACAATCAAATTACTGTTAGATATTTATAAAATCTAATTTTCAATATTTACAAGTATACCATATATTTTAAATTTCTAAAAATTCACCTCCAGTACATCTCCACAGTGTTAGAGTTGTATCAAAATTCATCAATCTAATTGATAGATTTAATTGATCGTTATCAATTAGTTAATTAATTTATTTTATTTACTAATTATCAAATAATTATAAAATAATAAACTAAATAATTTCATTATAAATAATCACATTTAACTAATTAAGTGACATCACTCATCACATATAGATGTAAAAAGTATGTCTTGGCACAAAAACACATTTTGATCCAATTTACTTCGTTTCTCTATTCCTGTTCTCATGAGCTATTTCTGAGATTGGATAGACCCACATGAACAAATCTAAGGATTCAAATACCCGACAAATCAATCTTCATAAACTCCAGACCTATTTAATCTTGACATCGTACGACTCCACTATAGGTTCGATGCCTAATCAACTCTCGATTCATGCGTGCTACTCTTCTGTTGGTGTAAATAAACCCTTTTTATTTTCACGGTCCACAGAATATTTTAACATAATACCCATCTTGAATATCAGTAATAAGATAGGAATGTAAGATTATAAATTTACCCCTCTTATTACTATTTCCTTCTCCTTTATTAACTATGAATAATAAATACATAATAGTAAATTGTCTTGTACAATTCACAAGTCTTAATCAATGACTCAATTCATTAAATACCTGGCCAAGTTAATTTATTCACACACCCATCAATAAAGCATAAGGTGATATTGTTGCTTTCACAATTTAATCACGAATTTTCATAATTTTGAATCACGTAACTCCAACTTTATTGAATTACAATCTCAAGAGCCAAGGTTTTGCCCGCCAATTCAAACTCACTCATTTAACATATCAAAGATTGCAACCAACTAAGTCAAGCTATGTATTCACCTCAGGGTTAAGGTAATTATAAAAATACCCTTGAGGTATAACCATTAGATTTAGAGCTAGGTAAACGATTTTGGGCTCTAAACTAATTTGTTATCAGTCTATTCAACATGTTCATAACGTGTCTAGGTTAACCGTTTGAGTCACTACTCCCATTCCCCAACACCGGCATCCATTGGTTCAACCTAATAGTCGTAATTGGATTTGATTTCCATGTCGATCCTAAGACGGCGAATATCATTCTAAACTTTCTCAGAAGAATTCGTCTAGATACGCTTCAGTCTTCACTCTTCGTTCGATGTTGAAAGTTTTAGGACTTGAGTAATTTATAAACACACTTTAATTTAAAGTAAAGCTTTCAATTTATTCATAAAAATTCAATAATACTAATGTCTAAGAAATAACTAAATATAAATAAATAATTATTACATGCTACTTTATGGACTTAAGCAAGCATTTGGATTCTGGAATACCATATTCAATGAAACTAGCCAGAACTTTGATTTTGAGTATTTAATGGATGAACCTTGTGTGTATAAGCTGATACACAAAGGGTAGGTAGTTTTTCTAATTTTGTACATGGATGATATTCCTCTCATTGGGAATGATGTAGGAAAATTATTTGATGTCAAGATTTGGCTTGAAAAGTAATCTGATACGAAGGATCTTCCAGAAGCTACCTTTATCCTAGGTATTCAGAACTTTTAGGATCAGAAGGATAGACAATTGGCACTATCTCAACCATTTTATATTGATAATGTGATGGATCGTTTCAGTATGTAATACTCTAAGAAGGGATATCGTCCTTTCACGCATGGAGTCAACCTCTCCAAGGAGCAGTCTCGCAAGACCCCTCAAGAAGAGGAAGACATGAGAAGGATTTCATATGCCTCAGCCGTAAAGAAGTCTCATTATGTGATGTTTTGCACTAGGGAAGACATTTGCTACATGGTGGGTGTGGTGAGTCATTTCCAATCAAATCCTGGACTCTAGCATTGGAGTGTCGTAAAGCATATCCTTAAGTATCATAGGAGAATAATGAACTACATATATATGTATTCAGGTACTGACCTAAATATGATGAGGTATACTGATTTGTATTTCCAAGCAGACAATGATTCTAGGATGGACCGGTGTTCATCCTGAACGGTGGAGCAGTTGAATGAATAAGTATCAAGCAATCTTGCATTGTTGATTCTACCATGAAGCTGAGTATGTGTCGGCTTGTGAAGCTGCAAAGGTGGTTGTATGGCTTAGAAAGTTCTTAAAGACTCTAGAAGTTGTTCCAGAATGTGACAAGCCCATGACACTTTATTACGATACAGCAATAAATATCACCTGATTAGAGAGATTGTTCTGTGTGGAGATGTTGTGGTAACACACGTATTGACGGTCAACAACCTGACAGATCCATTCATGAAGACTTTACTCTATAAAGTCTATGATGGTCATCTACAGGGCATGGGGAGATTGTTGGAATTATGTCCATAAAGTAGGGTGTAATAACTATTTATGAGTATTTAGTTATTTCTCAGATATTTTGTATTGCTGAATTTAATGAATGAATGAAAGCTTTTTTATTAATTAAAGTGTGTTTATAATTTACTCAAGTCCGGGAACTATTATCAACGTAAGAAGAGTAAAGACTGAGGGGTCTTCCAAACAAACTCTTCTGAAATAGTTCATAATGTTATTTGCAATCGTAGGATCGACAAGGCAATTAAGTCTGATTACAACTGTAAGGTTGAACCAAATGATGCCGGTTTTGGGCCATGGGAATGGAGACTCTAACGGTTGACCGAGACATGTTATGAAACATGTTGAATAGATCAGTAACAAATTAATTTGGAGTAAAACCGTTTATCTAGCTTTAAATCTGATTGTTTACACCTTAAAGGTATTTTCGTGAGAGAGGTTTGAAGAGAGTGGCAGAAAATGACTTGTTATGCTATTCTCCCATTTTTTAATGCCCCTTTTTACCACAGCATCATGTATCCTGCATTTACCACTTTAATCTTTCATGGGTTTTTCATCGAGGTTACAAAATGGGACGTTAGGTTGCCTCACTCTACCTTTCCAATGAGACTTAGAAAGCTCTGTTTTCCCTACAGAAGGAGAAACTGGAATGGTAGTTGCATCTTTCACAACTAGGTTCTCTGGGTTTCCCATTATGGAAAAGTACACAAAATTGTCCAAGAAGCCATTTTTGGGTTTTTAGATTGGTAAAGAAGGGATTCCTCTTCCCCTTCAATATCATGCTCGAAACCTGTGACAACATGTGAGTTTTCCTCTAACCTCAAAGAAGAAAGATATTCGTTGCCTTTTGCACAGTCTTCAACAGCTTCCAAAATGGGAATGGATATAATAGGGTTTATGTATAAACCTGTATTCTTAGAGGCTGTTGTGTGATTTTTTATATGCTAGTGCACATATCGATAACAAGTAATAAAGTAGTAAATGAGTGTCGATCTCATAGTTGTCATTCTCGTTCTGTTCCGGTCAGAATGGCCAGAACATTCTGGTTCCGACTAGGAACCGGAATGAAATGGGGGGGGGGGGGNGGGGGGGGGGGGGGGTTTCAGGCAATTTTCTATGGTGTTTCACCCAGAATGTGTGAAACAAAAGAATTCCCAAATTACTTCAGCGAGCCCAACCAAATCCCTTTAGACCAAATCCCTTCTTCCCTCTCCACCAAAACCCTCACCTCACTCGCTCACTCACTTTCTTCTCTTTCCTTTCACTCATTCACTTCCTTTCTCTCAAAACAACAGTTGTTCCCTCCACACCAAAACCCTCCCCAAATACCTTATGTAAAATAGTATTTCTATAATAGAAGCTCGATCTCTCAAAATTTCTCAACAGCATCTTGATTTGTTATTCTCTTCGAGATTCTTGCCCTCTCCCTATCTCTTTCCTTTCTCTCTCGCTAACTCGCTCTCTCTCAAAGGTATGGAATTTTTTCTTTTTTTTTATCTGATTTATTGTTGTTCTGAGAGTAATGTGATTCCAAATCTTGATCTTTTATGGGTCCTGCGTGAATTTTGGATAATTCGATAAAACTTAAAATGTTCTATTCAAGTACTGTTATTCTTTTGAGAGTAATATGTTTCTGAGCTTCTTTTACTTGAATTTCTCTATTCAAGTACTATTCTAAAATGGTTAAAACTTAATTTGTTGATTAAAACTTAATCTGTTGGTTCTGTTTTCTGAAAATGTTCTTGTACTCTGTTCTAATGGTTTTCTAAAAATGTTGGTTCTATACGAAGATTTTATAGTTATAGATGAGTTCAGTTTTATAATTTTTTTGTTTTCTTAACCATGAAATTATTAGAATTAATCGCATCTAGTAGTCTGATTTCTCAAATGCAAAAATCCAAAATTGGGTATTTCATTGCTCTTGTAATTTTTTTCCTTATATTGTATGTGAGAGTAATTGCCCTTTATTTCCCTCTTTTTCATATTTTCTTCTTTAAAAAAAAAGTTTCGTATAGTGTTAATATTCTCCAATAGTGTATAGAGATTTAAAAGTTCAGGTACGATAGAATGAACTTTTAAATTATAAAATTGGTTCTATTTTCTGAAAATTTTTCTGTTATGAAATTTCCTTGTGTTTATTGATTCTTCTCTGAGTAATGGAATTGAGAATATGTGTTTATGTTTTTCTTTGAGTTGTCTGTTAGATTTATTCCTAAGTATTAAATAAAACATAATATTTTGCTTAGAAATGAGTGGAGGTGGAGCTCGAGGAGGAAATAGTAATTCATCTACTACATCTTCGAAAATATCTAGTGCAGCTCGATCAGATGATCAGGCTTGTGCTTATGCGATTGTAATTGAAGGCAATTGAAATGCAGTGAAATGTATGTTTTGTGAGAAAGTTATCAAAAGGGGCGGTATAACAAGATTTAAGGAGCATTTGGGTTGAATTTCTAGGGATGTGGCAAGGTGTGTGAAGGTCCCTCCAAATATGAGATGGCAAATGGAAAAATTAATTTTAGAATAAAAAAGGGATAGGGAAAGGAAAAAAACAAATAGATAATGACATAGGACGCTCAATTGATATTGATGAGGAAATGAATGATGAGGAACCTGAATATCAAGAAGAAGAAATCAATCTAAAGGGAAAGGAGAAATTGAATGAATCTTTTAGTAGTGGCCAAAAGAAGAGAAAGTTACCCAAAAACGTCCATTGACATTTTTTTCAATGAAGAACATCTACTAGATCACAATCTACCGTTAAGTCAGCATTGACTACAAAAGAACAAAGAGATGCAGTTGACATGGAAATTGCACAGTGGTGGTTTGATGCAAACATTCCTTTTAGTGCAGCTAGATCTAAATTCTTTCAATGGGGTCAAGTTACAAGTTGCCTTCTTATCATGATTTAGAGGACGACTTTTGAAAAACCTAGTTGATGAAGTGAATCTTTTGATGGATTATTTTAGGCAGCAATGGAGGACTTATGGATGCACTATTATGGCTAATGGATGGACTGATGGAACAAGTAGGACTTTGATCAATTTTCTTGTGTATTGCAAAAGTCGAGTAGTCTTCGTGAAATCCATTAATGCTAGTGGAATATGTAAGAATGCAGATGCAGTGTTTAATCATTTTGATGAGGTTGTTGCATATGTAGGGCCAAATAATGTTGTGCAATTTATTACGGATAATGAGGCTAGTTACAAAGTAGGGACAAGGAAACTAGTGAACAAATATAAGACTTTTTTCTTCACGTCTTGTGCAGCACACACCATTGATTTAATGCTACAAGATATGGCCAAGCCTGATCAGTTTCCCGTAAATGCACGAGTAATAGCGGATGCGAAGAAGATCATAAAATACATATATAATCATTCGTGGATACTCAACTTGCTGAGAACGAAGTTCACTAATGGTAAAAATTCAATACGTTTGGGTATCATAAGGTTTGCCACAAACTTCCTCACTTTGCAATGTCATTTTAAATTTTCAGTGGAGCTTCAACGAATGTTTTTAAGTGATGATTGAATGAAATCAAAGTATAGTATCGAATGGGCTGCGTGTGAAATCCTTGATAGTGTTGCTTGTACAAATTTTTGGAATGATTTGGGGAATGTGGTAAAAATAGTGAATCTTTAGTTGTTGTTCTTCGCATGGTTGACAGTGAAGAGAAACCGTCCATGGGTTTTCTATTTCAGGCAATCGATTAGGCTAAAGAAGCCATAAAAAGGAGGCTTAAAAAGAAGAAAGATTATATGCCATATTGGAAGATAATAGATCATCGATGGGTCACAAATGTCAAGCCCTTTACATGTTGTTGCACACTTGCTAAATCCAAGTTGTTGCTTTGATCCATCATTCTCAAAGCATCGAGAAGTAAATAATGGCATGAATGACACCGTTGATCAATTAGAAGGTGATCTTGATATTCAAGATATGATTCTTAGACAATTCACTGATTACAAAAATAATATCGGGAGATTTGGACAGCTCTTTCCTATACGAAACTGAACAATATTAGCACCAGCTTAATTTTTCTCCTATGAATTTATGCTGTTTTAATTGAATTTATTCTCAACATGTTTGTTTTAGTGATTCTTTTTTTTTTGTAGATGTATGGTGGGATCAGTTTGGTGGAGATACTCCTGAATTACAAAGATTATCAATTTGTATCCTCAGCCAATGTTGTAGTTCAAGTTGGATGTGAAAGGAATTGGAGTATTTTTAGCACATCCACTTAAAGAACAGAAATAGATTGGAATTTTAAAGATTAAATGATCTTGTTTTCGTACATTATAATTTGAAGATCCTAGAAAGATAAAGTATTCAATTTAAAAAATTAATTCGATTGTCATACCATACATCAACTATCATAACTATGTTAATTTTACTTAATCGCATGCACAGCGAAAAAAGAGTGGGAGTTCTTCTGACCCTATAAGTTGGAGAATATTGATATATTGGATGAGTGGGTAAGTGAAGAACCAATGCTATTGTCTCCTGAAGAAATCAGCGGATGGAAAATTGTCGAGCAACCAAATCCTGATGAAACAAATATCAATGTAGAAGTTGAACTTGAAAAAATAATCAAAACCATGATAAATGCAAAACAAATGAGAAGGATGATGATGAAACTCAAGCTTGTGATGCGAATAATGAGGATGATGATGATGAAACTCAAGCTTGTGACGCATATAATGAGGATCCTTGACATTTGTGTGTTTCATAATGATATATTATGATGATATTGCTATTTAATATGATTTTTGTTGTTGAATATTAACGTCATTAATATGATGTTTTGTTGAATATTAATGTCATTAATATGATATTTTGTTGAAGTTTAATGGTAATTATGTATTTTTGAATGATATAATCTCTTGATTCTATTTTTTTCTTAGTTATATTATATATGATAAATTGTATAACAATATTTTAGATGACCAAATTTTTTTCTAAAACGGTGCACCGAAACATCAAAATATCTGAAACATTTCATTTTTTCAGAAAACTGAACGGCCACCAAAACGGAATTGACTACCGAAACAGAATTGACTACCGAAACGGAATTGACTACTATGGTCGATCTCCATAAAGACTAGTGTGAATATGAAATATACTCAACCAAAACAGATTGAACTTGCAAATAGGGAAGTAATAATAATGATGAATCAATATGGTTAAAACTAACTTGAGGTTATGATGACTAATAAAATAGTATGAGATTACACATGCAGAGTAGCAAACTAACTTAATATCAATGAGATAGTCAATGGTTTTGGCAGCTAGTATGGATAAAGTGATGGGCATAATGCTCTCAAAACATGTGTCTCGACATTTTTAATATGAAATTAATGAAATTACATTTTTCTTATAATTGTTTTTTGAATTATTGTTGAATAATTTATATATAAATATCTGAAAATTTCATATTCATTAATGAGACTCTGATCTTGTACAAGTATGAGAGGATTAAGATCATAGATAATGAATAAAATAGATCGCAACATATTAAAGTATGGAATCATTAATGAATGGCTGCTAGTACGGTTCACTAAGCATTATAAATGGATGTGATCTAGATCAAGATAATTGATGTGGATAGACATCTTAGTGGATACTTTATATAATTAGATTCTATAGAACAGGACCGATGTGGATCAATATATTTATTAACTTACCGTTTATCATAAAGATTTCATACACATAAAAACAGATGATCATATGTGGATCAGTCTAAATCATGAGTACTTATGAACTCCTATGCATGTCTACTAGATATTTTGATTCACTCGTTAAGGTTTGTTTGTAAAACAGGCTAGTGACTTTTGTTTGGGACATTCAGTGACATGGATGACTGAAAACATAATCTTACAAGATTTTGAATCCAAGTTTTCCTAACAGATCGTATATTGGTTCTTTTAAGTGTTCATTCTGGAACTGAATACTTATTGAGCTCAAATTTATAATACGATTATAAATTGATCATTCACTAGTGAATTAATGATACTCAATGATCAAGAGGTAATTAGAAGGGTAAAATGGTAATTTTGACCAACTCTAATTTACGAATCAATAATTGGACATAATTACATGAAGTGATTATTTCGATGAACGACATGGTCTATAAATATTTTTTGTAATTACTAAGAGTGCAATTTCACATTTATAAAGGAGTAATAATAAAATTAATAAATAAGATTATTTAATTAATAATCTGATTTATTAGAGCTTATAATTATGGGTTCATGGTCCCTAAGTCACCTCTGTACTACAAAGTGTAGGGTGTGAATATTTCAGGACATGAAAAAAGGACTAACTTGCAATAGAAATTAATCAATTAAATTATTTAATGTAATTTTCAGAAATTACAATTAAATAATTTTATACATTAATTTTGTTTTATCGATAATTGAGACAGAATATTTGATTTATGAAATTAAATAATATTAAATCATTTTAAGATAATGATTTGGTTTGGTTTATCTAATCTGTTAAGTAATAGATAAGATAATTGATTGGGAGATCGAATAAGTTAATTTTGAATTAATTGATATCTAAATTTGATAAATTACCACGTGGTATATTGGATAGCCACGTATCAATCACTAATTGAGAATTAGAAATTAGCATAAACTACTGTAGTGTCACGTGGCACTACAGTGGACACGTGGCACACTATAGTGCCTCACGACACTACAATGGTATCGTGAGTCATCAGTGTCGTGAGGCATTGTGGCTCTTCACGACACGGCGCAATGGCGTGTAGCACTGTTGTGTTGCTCAATTGTAGTGGGTCCCACTACAATGGCATATTTTTAATTAA
This sequence comes from Datisca glomerata, assembly GCA_003255025.1. Taxonomy (NCBI): domain Eukaryota; kingdom Viridiplantae; phylum Streptophyta; class Magnoliopsida; order Cucurbitales; family Datiscaceae; genus Datisca; species Datisca glomerata. Next base: position 345,442 of record QANY01005876.1, on the reverse strand, counting down.
TTTATTAATTTGTATAAATCTCCAAAACATCTTATAAGTTTGACCTAGAAGATATATATTGATATTATTTCTATTGGCCTCAGTGCAACTACAATCAGTGTGCAATTGTGTAATTAGAGGTTAATCAAAAAGCTCTATGAGTTTTCCAAATTCTATCAGAGTTTTGTCTCAAATAGTCCTTCTCTAAAATCTCTAGATCTCATGTGTTAAGTACATCTAAAGACAAAAAAAATATCTTTGATTTATTCTACGCGCCCACACAAGTCCTATTTGAGGAATGGCTTGGAAGAACTTAGTGTGAATCTTGCAATCTGTTATTTGTGAGATTACAAGTTCGTTGTTTGCAAGAAGAGGTATAATTCATATATTTGTATGTCAGATTTTTAAAGTATAGATATATAATGGATCCGATCCGAAAAGATATTTTTCAATTAAAAAAATTTCATCTTTGGGATCTGCGATGATTCGATCATTTATCATTTTATTAATTTTTTTAAAACACCACCACGCCTTCCGCCGCGTGTCGCTGTGAATTCCAACATAAATCCCCTTTCAATTAATTTATCTTTATCATCTTTGTTCTACTACTATAGCATCTCAGTAGTATTAGCCTTAGCTCTAAATCATAATGAACTGTGGACCTTGCGATGACCAATCTCAACCTCAATTACATATGTCTATGCATAATTTTAGATTATAGATTGATTTCTTAAGTTCCAGCCAAAGGGTATACAACGTGAGCTCATACGTCTATGCTACATAGACCTTAAACCCTAAACCCTGAACCTTAAACATTAAACCATAAACTCTAAAACCCTAAACCCTAAATATCCTAATCCCTAAATCATAAAACCCCTAAACCCTTAACCCAAAATTTTTAAACCCTAAACCTTAACCATGAACCCTAAATCCTAAATCTAAACTCTAAAACCCTAAAATCATGAACCCTAAACCCCAAACCTTAAAACTCTAAGACCCTAAACCCTAAACACTACATCCTAAAACCCTAAAACTTAAACCAGAAATCCTAAAATCCTAAACCTTAAACCCAAAATCCTAAAAACCCTAAAAGGTTAACCAAGAGACTCTTTCCTCTTGGTTAGCCTCTTGACTGCTTGAATTTCAAGCTTTTCAGTGGGACGCAAAGAGGGATCAAGCTCAACAATATGGTCATCCTTCGCTTCCAAAATATCTGGAAGGCATATGGAAGCTTCATTATGATGATCACTAGGCTCAACCTCTCTACCATTCTTGGAGCCCTGAACCCATTTCTATTTTCTCTTCTCCACTCTAGGTATATCCTTCATTTGAGCCTTCCTTGCAGCATTGAATTGAAATCATGCCCAAATACTTTGCAAGTCTTACACCTCACTGGTAAACCCATATACTACAATTCTATTTTGGCTTCATCAATCCCATAATATGTAAGGTCAACCTCGATATACTGTAAAAGTTTAGGATCCTTATTTATCTCAATACACAACTTTGTAAAGGACATCTTAGAAGCACTAGTTGTCACAGCATTAGCACAAATAGCAGTACCTAATATGCAACAGAGACTGTTAATACCTTTTTGTGTTCAAAGGTTGGATGGGAAATTTAACAACTTCACCCAGATTGGAATAGTATTTAATTCTTCCTTCAAAATCTTAGGTGACTACTCTTCAATAATGAGTGGTTTTCTTATCATCTACCAGGGGCCACCTTTAATGATAGTTTTTTCCACTTGAGATTGAAACTTGAAAAAGAAAAATCCATTTTCATTCTCAGTCACACTGTTCAAACCTCTCTTTCCTAACTGACGAAAGGCATCATCTCTCTCTAGGTTGAAGGTAGGTTTTCTCCCTTAAAAATGACACACTATGGTGTTCTCCAATTTTTGAATGCCCTACATCACTACATAATCATGTATCTTGCATTTACCACTTTTATCTTTTGTGGGTTTTTCATTGAGGCTATAAAATGGGACGTTAGGTTGCCTCACTGCCTATCCAACGAGACTAAGAAGGCTCTATTTTTCCTGAAGAAAGAGAAACTGTAATTGCAGATACATCTTTCTCAATCGGGTTCTCCAGGTTTCCCATTTTGTAAACGTACAAGGAATTGTCTAAAATATTCTCAGCTACCATTTTTTGGTTTTTAGATTGTTAAAGAAGGGAATTCCTCTTCCCCCTTAGTTTGACAATCAAAACCTACGACAGCATGTGAGTTTTCCTCTAAGCTCAAAGAAGAAATATATATGTTTCCTTTTGAAAAGACTTCAACAACTTCCAAAACGGGAATGGAAATAAAAGGGTTTACATGTAAACCTCTATTCTTATGGAGTGTTGTGTAATTTATGTGTACCCTAGTATACATATCGGTAACAAGTAATAAAATAGTAAGTGAGTGTCGATCTCCACATGGACTAGTGTGAATATGCAATATACTGAACCAAAACATATTTAACTTACAAATAGTGAAGTAATAATAATGATGAATCAATATGGTTAATACTATCTTGAGATTAAGATGACTAATAAAGTAGTATGAGATAACAGTTGTAGAGTAGCAAACTGACTTAATATAAATGAGATATTCAATGGTTTTGAGAGCTATTATGGTTAAATCCCCCATCAATTACGTTATCTTAATCAACTTTGTTCTACTATTATAGCATCTCGGTAGCATTAACCTTAGTTCTAAATCACAATGAACTATCGTCCTTGTGATTACCAATCTCAACCTTAATTAACTTATGTCTATGCATAATTTTTTCTTACAAATTGATTTCTTAAGTTCCAGCCAAAGGGTTTACAAGTAGAGCTCATATGTCTATGCTACATAGATCTAAAACCTTAAACCCTTAACCTTAAATCCTAAACCCTAAGCACTAAACCCGAGACCCTAAACACTAAACCCTAAGAACTAAACGATAAACCCTAAACCCTAAAACCCTAAACCATAATCCTGAAACCCTAAAATCTTAAGACCCTAAACCCTAAGACCCTAAACCCTAAACTTTAAACCCTAAACCCTAAACCCTTTACCCTAAACCCTAAAACCTTAAACCCTAAAAAGCTAACCATGAGACTCTTTCTTCTTCGTTTGCCTTTTGAACTACCTGAACTTCAAGCTTTTATGTGGGAGGCAAAGTAGGATCAAGCTCAACAATATGGTCATCCTCCTCATTCAAGTTATGTAGAAGGCATATGGTTGCTTCATTGTGATGATCACTTGGCTCAACCACTCTATCTTTCTTTGAGATCTGAACCTTTTCCTATTTTCTCTTCTCCACTTTAGGTATGTCCTTCATTTGAGCCTTCCTTGCAGCATTGAATTGAAATCATGCCTGAATACTTTGCAAGTCTTACACCTCAATGTTAAATCGAGATACTACAATTCTATTTTCACTTCATCAACCCCATATTTTGTAAGGTCAACCTCAATATACTCATTCCAATTACCAGACTCTAAGAGCCCAGTATTGTTATTTATTGTCACTACCTTCCCATCTCTAGATTAGATAATTTGCACGCCTGCTGCCTTCCTTGGATGTTGTAGTCGTTTCTCAGGCCCCCTCTCCAGAATCGAACCCCAATTCTCTGTCACCCATCACCACTATAGTTGGTCACTCTCCTATCATCGAAAGTTGATAGGGTAGAAATTTGAATGATGTGTCGCCGGCATGATGGCTATGCGATCCATCGAGATATCACCCTTCCCGGAAAATTGGGGTTTGTTGCACGTATTAGCTCTAGAATTCCTACGGTCATCCGAGTACCAGATAACATCAAACAAACTACAACTGATTTAATGAGCCATTCGCAGTTTCATAGTCTGAATTAGTTCATACTTATGGCTTAATCTTTGAGACAAGCATATGACTACTGGCAGGATCAACCAGGTAGCATTCTTCATTAACGTCAACATCGAATGAACCTTCACCATCTTGCCAAGCTGTCATCACGAGCACGATAGTCATTCTTATAGGGCACCACAACTCAGCTTGGACGCTATAAAGGGCATAAAACCCCACGTCAACTTTGCGTGTCGCATCCAAGAGAACAAGTAGCCGAGACATGAGCCTCAACGATCTTGACAATATCGAGGCCGTGCGGAACACATCCACTGCTTAGTCATTCATCACGTACCCCAACAAGGTACCGACAGAAAGGAGCAACACGACGTAACAATTCCATCAAGTAGGTATCAAGCACAAAAACACATAGATAGCCCAAAGCTTGCACCGAGATTGTGGCACTACAATGATGAAAAGAATGCATTAGCAGTTCGTTGCACAAGCACCAAGCCTACCAACGCACGTAACTACAACGCCACTCATATACATGCGCATGAACTAGGCCATGGAGCCATAAAATGTGCCACGACCCACAGATACAATGTTGAGAGCACATGACAACATCTCATGGATCCAAGCCCGCCCCCGCTAAACATGCAACGAAACACTTAATGCCAACTACACGAGCACTGATACCAACGACCAACCACAGAGCCCCTAACAGTCGATATGGCAATGGCCAATTGAGTTTTCATCCTTCCCTAGTCATCACGCATGGGATCAAGCATAAGCATCACTTATTGGGTGGCGACACGAGTGCAACACCCTTTGAAACTTGCTCAAGCTTTGCCTATGGTCTTCCCCCACGCAATGAAAAATCCACACGATCTTGATAACCATTTCCTCATTGACAGATGGAGGACCACCGTGGGTGGTGGCGGCTCTACCGGTGCCCATGACCGCCTAATGCCCAAGCACAAAAGTGCATAGGCATTGGGTGATGGGGGGCACCGAGGAGGCGCAAGCCATGTCACTTGCCCATTTGGCCTGGCAGGCACCTTGGCTCCCCCCTAAAGAGCAATCTCAAAACTCTGACATGCCATCAATGAACATGGCATGGTGGCAAGGAGTCAGAATTAGTTATATCTCAAGATCTAAATAGGATAATTCAAAAATTCTTTTTGCATACACCTTCTTGACAATATATGAGTTTCCCAAAAAGAATTCATAATTTTTCATGAGTGGTGAATTAATTATTAATTTTAACTATTAAATCTTTGAAAATTTTGAAAAAATACCTAAATGACCCAAAACTAACTTTTCTTTGTGAAAATATTTTTGTGAATACTCTATTGGAAATATATGAGTTTAAGAAAAAAATTTCATTATTTTTTCATGAGTGGTGAATTAATTATTAATTTTTAACTATGAAATTTTCAAAATTAAAAAAATATAAAGTAAGTTACGGTAAAAAATACCTTTTATACAACTTCATACGTTATGATTATGAATCCCATAAAATTTATTGGTTTGTGAAAACAAATAATGAAAAATGGCATGACTTTCATCTATGTCAAGGCTCTTAGCATGGGCACCATCTTGGTAGTGTTAAGGGCAGTGGTAGGTGATGACATGCTACCTCGTTGGGGCTGCCTCGACGTGCTCATCCATGTCGAGATTCCTATAATGGGCGTCACCTTGCTGCTGAAAATGCAAACTAGGCGGGCAAGGCTAAGCGTTGGCGTGTTGCCTCCTCGTGTGCCCCGACGTGCTCATCAATGTCATGCCTCCTAGCATGGGTGCCACGTTGAGGTTGTTAATGCTGTCTAAGCAGGGATCACCATGGTATGCGTCCTTGTCACGCTACCTCGACAAGGTGACACCCTGCCTTGTCGTGCTTCCCTGACATGGTGATGTGCGGCCTTGTCGCGCTGCCTCGACATGTTGTCATGCGGCCTTGTCACGTTGCCACGCACAAGGGGGCATGCGATCTTATCGAGCTGCCTCGACATGATGGCATGCTTCCTTGTCTCTCAGCCTCGACATAGGGGCATGCCGCCTTGTCGTGATGCCTTGACATAGTGGCATGCCGCCCTTTCGAGTGGCCAAGGCCTGCCTTGGTTTTACCAACGTTGCCATGCACGTAGATGTCCAGTGCCTGGGCATTCCTTGGCATGCGCCTAGGCATGCCGTCTAGGCATGTAGCACTTGGCATACGACCATGTCGCGTTGCCTCAACAAGGTGGCATGTGGCATTTTCGCGCTGCCTCAACAAGGGGGCATGTAGCCTTGTCACGCTACCTCGACATGGTGTCATGCAGCCTTGTCGCACTACCTCGACAAGGTGACATGTGACCTTGTCGCGCTACCTCAACATAGCGGCATGCAGCCTTGTCACGCTTTCTCATCATGCTAATCCATGTCGTGGCTCCTAGCATAGCATGGGCGCAAGGCCACGATGTGGTTTCTAGTCATGTTGCCTTGGCCAACCCAAATGTATAGCACGTTAAGGCATGCGTGTCGATTAGAAGAAGAAATGAACATGCCACGTAACCATCATATTGGTTCGTCTACTCCATTAATAGCCATGTTATATCCCAAACACATGGTGTCATTGCGGAAGGATGCATATCCTTCGACGATTGATGGATCGCATACTTGTATTAAAAGGAAAATGTTTACCAGCAAAGGTTAGAGAAATGGAGTTCAAGTCACTTTATGGCATAGATTATGTTTACTAGGAAATGTTAGAGAAATGGAGTTCTGGTCACTTTTTTTATGCCACAATAGTTTAGTGGTCAATTGCAAAGCCTCTATGGATGCATAAGAAAATATTAAGATTGAATTTGGGGAGGGACGACTCGAAGCGACATAAGGTTGAATCCTAGTGGATCGTGGCAGCAAGGCCACTTTGTCACTTACAATATCCCATCACATATTTAAGTCGTTTGCAAAGGATTCTACGAGCCGCTCGGTGAAAATTACGCTTCAAGGCAGCCAACTCGACTCATCCGTCGAGAAGGCTTGACCAACTACACGTACCTTTGGGGGCCTGAAGATTCCTACTACTGGTCAGCAATCAGGCGATGGGCGCATGCGTCGCTTCTAGCACGGATTCTAACTTAGAGGTGTTCAGTCATAATCCATTGCATGGTGGCTTCGCGCCACTTGCTTTTCAACTAAACGCGATGACCAATTGTGTGAATCAACTGTTCCTCTCGTACTAGGTTGAATTACTATTGTGACACTGTCATCAGTATGGTAAAACTAACCTGTCTCACGACGGTCTAAACCTAGCTCACATTCTCCATTGGTGGGTGAAAAATCCAACCCTTGGTGATTTTGCTTCACAATGATAGGAAGAGCCAACATTGAAGTATCAAAAAGCAATGTCACTATGAACGCTTGGTTGCTACAAGCTAGTTTTCTGACACCTTTAGCTTCAAATTTCAAATATCTAAAGGATCGATAGGCCACACTTTCATGGTTCAAATTAGTACTGGAAATCACAATCAAATGATCGTTTACCCTTTTTTGACATGAGATTTATGTTCTCATTGAGCTCATCTTAGTACACACGTATTATATTTTAATAGATGTTCCACCCCCGCTAAACTCCCCACCTGACAATGTCTTCCACCCAGAATGGCCACAAAAGCAAGCCTCAGGACAAAAAATGGGGGCACTACCCCGCTTCTGATTCATTGAAAAAGTAAAATAACGTTAAAAGTAGTGATATCCACAGGGACCATCACTATGCTTTGTTTAAATTAAGCAGTTAGATTCACCTTGTCTGCACCAGTTCTGAGTTGATTGTTTGACACCCGGGGTGCCGATGGGACTATTCCCAGTCCGTCCCTCAGTCCGCACGTGATGAATCGCTCTCACCGTGGGAGCAGTTCGAGCAATCCACTCACAACATGTGAGTTCGGGACTAGGACCCCCCCTCGTGCCTAGCCCTCAGATCCAATATTTTTCTTGATGTTACTGATCTACTTTCCCAACTTCCCTTGCCTACATTGTTCCATCGACCAGAGGCTTTTCAATATATGAGTACAACTGGGCATGGATGGCACTCTTCCAACCGCTGGACGCTACCTTCGGTTGTACCGTTTTCAAGGTGGGCAGGTTGTTAAACAGAAAATATAACTATTCTCGAGGTCCCAGCCGATGTCTTCAGACTCCCTAACGTTGTCTTCAGTCACCACATCCCGGTTCAGGAATTTTAACCTTATTCTATTTTGAAGTTCATGCGGTCATGCTATCAGACGAGCTTCCCCCGTTTCATAGGATTGACCGAGCTTCCCCCGTTTCATAGGATTGACTAACCCATGTGTAAGTGTCGTTTACATAGAACCTTTCCCTTCTTTGGCATTCAAAGTTCTCGTTTGAATATTTGCTACTACCACTAAGATCTGCACTGACTCGCTCCGCCCGGACTCACGTCCTAGGTTTTTCATCAACTGCCACGCCCTCCTACTCATCGGGGCATGGCACTTGCCCCGACCGCCAGGTATAGGTCGTGCGCTTTAGCACCATCCATTTTTCAGGCTATTTGATTTGGAAGGAGAGTTGTTACACATTCCTTAGCCGATTTTGACTTCCATGACCACCGTCCTACTATCTTAATCAACCAACACCCTTTGTGGATTCTAGGTTAGCACGTAGTTGGGCACCATAACCCGGCTTCTAGTTCATCTCGCATCGCCAGTTCTACCTACCAAAAATGGCCCACTTTGAGCTCTCGATTCCATGGCACGCTCAAATGTAGCCGCACCATCCTAACTATTTAAAGTTTGAGAATAGGTCGAGGGCGTTGCGCCCCCGATGCCTCTACTCATTGGCTTTACCCGATAGAACTCGCATGTCGGCTCCAGCTATCCTGAGGGAAACTTTGGGGGGAACCAACAACTAGACGGTTCGATTAGTCTTCTCCCCCTATACCCAAGTTAGACGAATGATTTACACGTCAGTATCAATGTGGGCCTCCGCCAATGTTTCATCTAGCTTCTCCCCGCTCAGGCATAGTTCACCATCTTCTGGGTCCTAACAGGAATGCTCCCACACGAACCCTTTTCTGAAGATCAAGGTCGGTTGGTGGTGCAACCCACAAGGGGACCCCTCCAGTTAGCTTCCTTATGCCTTACAGGTTTACTCACTCATTGACTCACACACATTTTAGACTTCTTGGTCGGTGTTTCAAGACTGGATGAATGGGGACCACAAGACAACGCCTTGAGTGTGCAGATCTTGAAGCTCGCCATGAGGTGTGCACTGCAAGCCACGACTGCGATGATGAAATCTCAAGGAGCATAAGAAAGGCCTAGGCTTGAGCCACCATCATGACATGGGTCAGTCCACGTCCCGAGTCCATTGGCGGACCGGCTCAACACCGTTCCACATCCGACCAGGACGCGCCGCTGGCCCCCATCTGCTTCCTTCCCGACAATTTCAAGCACTCTTTGACTCTCTTTTGAAAGTCCTTTTCATCTATCCCTCGCAGTACTTGTTTCCAATCAGTCTCTAGCATGTATTTAGCCTTGGTTAGAATTTACGGCCCAATTGGGGCTGCATTCCCAAAGAACCTAACTTGTAGACACCACATCATGGTTCGACAAGGTCTTGCATGACGGCGCTCTCACCCTCTAGAACCCCCTTCCAAGAGACTTGGGCCCGGTTCACCACTGAGGGCGCTTCTCCATAATACAATTCAAACGTCATGGGTGCCCAATTCATAAGCTGGCCTCTTCTTGGTTCTTTCACTGTTACTAGAATAATCCTTGTAAGTTTATTTTCCTCCACTTATTGATATGCTTAAACTCACTGGTAGTCCCGCCTGTCCTGGAGTCATGTCGATAGCATCAAGGGTCGATGCAGAAGGGTCTATTAGGCCTCGGTGTTTCATCAAACGCATGCGACAGGACGTCAAGCCTTTGACAACCACCGTTTTTCACGGGGAATGAAGCCGAGGTATTGTTTTAGTCCAACCACATGGCAATTCACACGGGAGACCAATGTCTGCTCCCACGATGGAGTCACCTTAAAGAGATGGTTGTGTTCATGGGGGAAACAATGTGTGACGCCCAGGGAGACGTGCCCCCAGCTAGAAGGCTTGGGGCTTAACTTGCATTCAAAGACTCGATGGTTCACGGGATTCTGCATTCACATCAAAAATCATATTTTAGTATGTTCTTCATGGATGTGAGTTGATGGCTTGCGCTTACTAGGCATTCCTCATTGAAAACCAACAATTGTAATGATCTATCCCCATCACGTTAAAATTTTAAAGATTTCTCAGGCCTATCGGCCAAGGTTATATACTCGTTGAATATATCAGTGTAGCACGCGTGCGGCCCAAAACATCTAAGGGCATCACAGACTTGTTATTTCCTTAAAATTCATTGGCCTAACCGGTCATAGTCCCTCTAAGAAGTTGTCCATGGAGGGTCACCTTTACATAGCTAGTTAGTAGGATGATGTCTCGTTTGTTAACGAAATTTACCAGAAAAATCGCTCCACCAACTAAGAACATCAATGCATCACCACCAGAATCAAGAAAGAACTCTTAGTCTATCAATCCTTACTATATTTGGACGTGGTAAGTTTCCCCGTGTTGAGTCAAATTTAGTCGCAGGCTCCACTCCTGGTGGTGCCCTTCCATCATTTCCTTTTTAAGTTTTAGAATTGCGACCATACTCCCCTCGGAACCCAAAGACTTTGATTTCTCATAAGGTGTCAGTGGTGTCCTAAAAGTAACATCTTCAGATCCCTGGTCGGCATCATTTATGGTTGAGACTAGGACAGTATCTGATCGTCTTTGAGCCCCCAACTTTCATTCTTGATTAATGAAAACATTTTTGGCTAATGCTTTCGCAATTGTTCATCTTTCATAAATCTAAGAATTTCACCTCTGACTATGAAATACAAACCTAGATTGTCCTTATTAATCATTACTTTGATCCTGAAGGCCAATAGAATAGGACAAAAATCCTATGATGTTTTCCCATGCTAATGTATACAAAGCGTAGACTTACTTTGAGCACTCTAATTTCTTCAAAGTAATAGCACCGGAGGCATGACCAGGACATTTAAGGTCAGGACCGCATCACCGGACAAAGGGACGAGCCAACTGGTGCACACCATAGGTGGACCAATTGACCCAACCCAAGCTTCAACTACGAGCTTTTTAACGTAGCAACCTAAGCATATGCTTTTGGAGCTGAATTACCGCTGCTATTGGCACACGACTTGCCCTCCAATGGATCCTGGTTAAGGAATTTAGATTGTACTCATTCTCATCACCAGACTCTAAGAGCCCAGTATTCCTTGGATGTGGTAGCCATTTCTCAGGCTCCCTATCCAGAATCAAACCCTAATTCTCTGTCACCCCTCACCACCATAGTAGGCCACTATCATACCATCAAAATTTGTTAGGGTAGAAATTTGAATGATGCATCACCGGCACGATGGTCGTGTGATCCGTCAAGTTATCATGAATCATCAAAGCAACGAGCAGAGCCTACATCGATCTGTTATCTAATAAATACATCCCTTCCAGACGTTAGGGTTTGTTTCACGTATTAGCTCTAGAATTACTATGGTTATCTGAGTAGCAGATAGCATCAAACAAAGTATAACTGATTTAATGAGTCATTTATAGTTTCACAGTATGAATTAGTTCATACTTACACATGCATGGTTTAATCTTTGAGATAAGCATATGACTACTGGCAGGATCAACTAGGTAGCATTCTTTGTTGACGTTGGCATCGAATGAACCTTCACCATCAGGCCAATGTATCATCATGAGCATGACAGTCATTCTTATAGAGTGCCACGGCTCAGTTTGGACGCCATGAAGGGCATAAAACCCCACATCCACTACATTTTCTACATCCACTGCTTATTCATTCATCGTGCACCCTAATGTGGTACCAACATAATGGATCAACACGACGTAACAATTCCATTAAGTAGGTATCAAGTACAGGAACCCATAGATAGCCCAAAGCCTGCATCGAGCTTTCAGCACAACAATGATGAGGAGAATGCATTAACAACTCATTGCACAAGTATCGAGCCTACCAACGCACACAACTACAATGCCACCACATGCCTGCACGTGAACTAAGCCATGGAACCACCAAATGTGCCACGACCCACCGGCACAATGCCGAGAGCATGCGACAACATCTCATAGAACCAAGCCCGCCCCACTAAACATGCCATGAATCACTTAATGCCAACTATACGAGCATCGACACCAATGTACCAAACATAGAGCCCCCAACATTTGATGCGGCAATGACCAATCGAGTTTTCATCCTTCTCGAGTCATCACGCATGGGATCAACCATAAGCATCACTCATAGGGCGGGCGGCACGAGTGCAACACCCTTTAAACCTTGCACAAGCTTCTCCTTTGGTCTTTCCTCATGCAACAAAAAATGCAGCTCGATATTGACCAAACATTGCCTCACCGACCTTCAGAGGACCACCATGGGTGGTAGTGGTGGTGGCTCCATCGGTGCCCCTAACTACCCAATGTCCAAGCACAAGAGTGCATCGGCATTGGGTGATGGGGGTATCGGGAGCGCAAGCCAAGCCACCTTCCCATGTGGCTTGGCAGGCACCTTGGCTCCCCCCCCTAAAGAGTAATCTGGAAACTCTTTGACATGGCAGGAATGAACATGGCATGGCTGCGAGGAGTCACAATCAGCGCTATATCCCAAGCTCTAGGTAAGATCATTCAAAAATTCTTCTTGCATACCCTTATTAACAATATATGAGTCTCCAAAAAATTTCATAATTTTTTTATGTGTGGTGAATTAATTATTAATTTTTAACTATTAAATCTTTGAAAAATTTAAAAAAAATACTTAAATTCTTGGAAAAAAAGAGTTTCTTTGTAAAACACTTTTTGCAAATACTCTAATGGAAATATATGTGTTTAAGATAAAAAATTTCATAAGTTTTCGTGAGTGGTGAATTAATTATTAACTTTTAACTGTTAAATCTTCAAAAATTAAAAAACAATAAAGTAAGTTACGGTAAAAAATACATCTTTTGTAAAACTTCATACGTAATGATTATGGCACGGCTTTCTTCCATGTCAAGGCTCCTAGCATGGGTACCGTCTTGGTACTGCCAAGGGCAGTGGTAGGTGATGGCATGCTGCCTTGAAGGGGCTGCCTCGGCGTGCTAATCACTGTCGAGACTCTTAGAACGGGTGTTACCTTGTTGCAACCAATGCTACCTAGGCGGGCAATGCTAAGCGTTGGCGTGTTGCCATGTCACGTGCCTCGACGTGCTCATCAAGATTGAGCCTCCTAGCACAGGTACTACGTTGAGGCTACCAACGTTGCCTAGGTGGCGATCACCTTGGCATGCGGCCTTGTCGCGCTGCCTCGACAAGGTGACATGATACCTTGTCGCGCTGCCCCGACATGGTGGCGTATAGCCTTATCGCGTTGCCTTGACATGTTGTCATGCGTCCATGTCAGCCTTGTCGCACTGCCTCGCTGTGCTCATCCATGTCAAGACTCTTAGAACGGGTGTTACCTTGTTACAACCAATGCTACCTAGGCGGGCAACGCTAAGAGTTGGCGTGTTGACATGCTACGTGCCTCGACATTCTCATCAAGGTTGAGCCTCCTAGTACAGGTACCACGTTGAGGCTACAACACTGCCTAGGTGGGGATCACCTTGGCATGCGTCCTTGTCGCGCTGCCTCGACAAAGTGACATGATGCCTTGTCGCACTGCCTCGACATGGAGGCGTGTTGCCTTGTCTAGCTTCCATGACATGGTGGCATCCCGCCTAGTCGTGATGCCTTGGCATGGGGACATACCGCCTAGTCGTGATGCCTCGACATGGTGCCATGCTACCCTATCGAGTGGCCAAGGCTGCCTTGGTGCTGCCAACGCTGCCTAGGCAAGGATCGCCTTGGCATGCGGCCTTATCGATCTACCTCGACAAGGTGACATGCTTCCTTGTCACGCTGCCCCGACATGATTGCGTGTGGCCTTGTCGCACTGCCTCGACATGTTGTCATGCTACCATGTTGGCCTTGTCGCACTACCTCGACATAGGGGCATGCGGCCTTGTCTAGTTGCCTCGACATGGTGGCAATCTGCCTTGTCGCGCGGCCTCGACATAGGGGCATGTCGCCTTGCCATGATGCCTTAACAAGGTGGCATGCTACCCTATGAAGTGGCCAAGGCCTACCTAGGTGCTGCTAAGGCTACCACGCTACCTAGGCGTGCAGCGCCTGGCATGTGGCTAGGCGTGCAGCGCCTTCGCATGCGACTAGGTTTGCCTTGGCATGCGACCTAGGCGTGCAGAGCTTGGAATGTGACCTTATTGCACTACCTCGACAAGGGGGCATGCGGCTTTATCGCACTGCCTCGACATGGTGGCATACGGCCTTATCGCGTTGCCTCGAAATGGCTGCATGTGGCCTTGTCGCACTGCCTCGGCATGCTCATCCATGTCGAGGTTCCTGTCATAGTATGAGAGCAAGGCCGCGATGCAGTTTCTAGTCATGTTGTCTTGGCCGACCCAAATGCATGGCACGTTAAGGCGTGCATCTCAACTAAAAGTAGCAAAGCACATGCCATGTAACCATCATATTGGTTCATCTACTCCATCAATAGCCATGCTGTACCCCGACCATAGGGTTGCATTGCGGAAGGATGTATATCCATGGACGATTGATGAATCACATACTTGTATTAAAAAGATAATGTTTACCACCAAAGGTTTGAGCAATGAGTTCAAGTCAGTTTTTGGAATAGATAATGTTTACTAGGAAATGTTAGAGCGATGGAGTTCGAGTCACTTTGCTTTATGCCACAATAGTTTAGGGTCAATTAGGAAGCCTTTATACATGTATAAGAAAATATTCTGACTGAATTGAGGGAGGGACATATGAGAACGACATAGGGCTGAATCTTAGTGGATCATGGTAGCAAGGCGACTCTGCCACTAACACTACCCCATAACATATTTAAGTCATCTACAAAGGATTTCACCCGTTGTTTGGTAGAAATTATGCTTCAAGGCGGCCAACTTGACTTGTCCGTCGAGAAAGCTTCACCAACGACACGTGCCTTTGGGGGCTCGAAGACCCCTCATGTTGGTCGACCATAAGGAGATGGGCGCATGCGTCGCTTCTAGCCCAGATTCTAATTTAGAGAGGCGTTCAGTCATAATCCAGAGCACAGTAGCTTCGTGCCACTAGCTTTTCAACCAAGCGCAATGACCAATTTTTTGAAATAATAGTTCCTCTCGTACTAGGTTGAATTACTATTGTGACATTGTCATCAATAGGGTAAAACTAATATGTCTCATGATGGTCTAAACCCATCTCACATTTCATATTGGTGGGTGAACATGTTGAAATCATGTCCATAAAGTAGGATGTAATAACTATTTATGAGTATTTAGTTATTTCTTAGACATTTTGTATTACTGAATTTAATGAATGAATGAAAGTTTTTCTTTTAATTAAAGTGTGTTTATAATTTACTTAAGTCCTGGAACTATTGTCAATGTAAGAAGAGTAAAGACCGAGGGGTCTTCCAGACTAACTCTTCTGAAATAGTTCATAATGTTGTTCACAGTCATAGGATTGACTGGCAATCGAGACTGCTTACGACTGTTAGGTTGAACCAAAGGATGCTGGTCATGGGGCATGGGAGTGGAGACTCTAACGGTTGACCTAGACATGTTGTGGAACATGTTGAATAGACCAAGAACAAATTAGTTTGGAGTAAAACCATTTATCTATCTCTAAATCTAATTGTTACACCTTAAGAGTATTTTCATAACTACCTTAATCCTGAGGTGAATATGAAACTTGACCTAGTTAGTTACGATCTTTGATACGTCAAAGGAGTGAGTTCGAATGGGCGGACAATACCTCAGTTGTTGGGATCGTGATTCAACTATGTTGGAGTTGCATGATTCACATATATGAAAATTCGTGGTTAGATTGTAAAATGTGACAATTTCACCTTATGCTTTATTGATGGGTGAATGTATAAGTTAACCTGTTCAGGTACTCGATGAAATGTACCATTGAATAAGACATGGGAAATTGTACGAGGTAATTCACTATTATATTTTCCTTATCCACAGTCGATAAAAGAGTTAAAGGAAATCATAATAAGAGGGGTAAAATGGTAATTTTATTATTCTTCTCTTGTTACTGATATTCATGAAGGGTAATATGTTAAAATATTCTGTGGACCGTGAAATAAAAGTGTTTATTTACACTAACAGAAAATGTAGCGCGCATGATTCGAGAGTTGATTTGGCATCGAACCTATAATGTAGTCGTACGATGTCAGGAGATAGGTCAGGAATTTATAGAGCTAAATTTGTCGAGTATTTGAATCCTATAGATTTATTCATATGGTTTCATCCGGTCTTAGGAGTAGCTCATGAGGACAGGAATAGAAGAAATAACATTAGTTTGACCAAAATGTATTTTGGAGCCTAGATATATTTCCTAAAATCATAAGTGATAGGTGTTGTCAATTAATTAGTGAAGAGCAATTAAATGATGTTCAAATTTATTACTATATTATTTTCTACTTATTGGATAATTAGTAAATAAGAGAAATTAATTAATTGATTGATGGAGATCAATTTCAATTTTCAATTTTGGATTGATGAATTTTTGACACAATATTGACTTTAATGGGAGATGCAATTTTTGGCAATTATATATTATGGGGTGAATTTCAGAAATTACAAATATATGGGGTATACGTGAAAATTCCAAAATTCTATATATATTTAGGTGATGGCATTAGGGCTGCCTAACCTAAGTGTGTTGACATAATCCTAATATTTCATAGTAGAAAAATATCTCTCTCTCCCCCTCCTACTGTTGCCTCCAAAATCACCAGAGGAAGAGAAAATTTTGAATTTTCTTTCTCAGTTGTTTTGAGAGCCCACACTCAGTTCCTAACGACGTCATTGTGAGATATACTTCTAAATCCAACGAGTGATTGTTGCTAGGAATACTAATTGAAGATTAGTCTGAATCCTGAGTAATCATGAACTCATATGCATGTCTATTGGATCTTTTGATTCACTCGTTAAGGTTTGTTTGTAAAACAAGCTAGCGACTTTCATTTTGGAGATTCAATGATGTGGATGGCTGAAAACATGATCTTGCAATATTTAGAATCCAAGCTTTCCTAACGGATCATATATTGGTTCCCTTAAGTGTTAATTTTGGAACTGAATGGTTATTGAGCTCAAATTTATAATAAGATTATAAATTAGTCATTCACTAGTGAATTAATGGTACTTAAGAATCAAGAGGTAATTAGAAGGGTAAAATAATAATTTTGACCAGCTCTAGTTTACGAACCAATAATTGGATGACAAAACTACGTTAAATGATTATATCAATGGACAACACGAGAATACTCTGTAAATACATTCTATAATCTCTAAGAGTGCAATTCTATATCTATAGTTGAGTAATAATTGAATTAATATAAAAAAATATTTAATTAAAGAGTTTAATTAATAATCTAGTTTATTGGAGCTTAAGATTATAGGTTCATGGTTCCCAAGTCACCTCTATACTACATAATTTAGGGTGTGAATATTCAGGACATGAGAAAAGGACTGACTTTCAAAAAGAATTTTTATTCTGGGGCAAGATGCAATAATGAGATAATTATATGTAATTAATTAATTAAAAATTAATTAATTAAATTTCATAAATTACATATATTTATAAATAATTGTATCGATTAATTTTTTAATTATAGACAGAATATCTAATTTGTAAAATTAGATATTATAAATTATTATTAGATAATAATTTGAATTAACTAAATCTGTTATTTGTGAACTAACAGATACGTTAGTTGATAAAGATAATCATATATGTTAATTTTGAATTAGCTGATATGTAGATATTTCTCTAATTAAAATAAATATTTAATTCACAATAATTGTCACGTACCAATCACTGATTGGAATCAGAGATTGAGACGAGCTATTGTAATGCCATGTGGCACTACAGTACTAGGCATGCAATAATGTGGTGCCACATGGCACTACAGTAGTGCCGTGAGGCACTGTGATGGATCACGACAACTGCAGTGTCGTGTGGCACTATAGTTGTGCACTAATTGCAGTGGGTCTCATTGCAATGGTAATTTTGAAATGAAATATTATCTTCAATTTATCCTTAAAAATATGATATTTCATTATCTAAAAAATATATAAATATTATTCTATTAGCCTCAGTGTTAGAAAAAAAGAAGAGAAAAGAATACAATTGCTATTAAGGTGAATTTTCTCTGTGATTAAAAAGTCAATAAAAAAACTCTATGAGAATAATCATTGTTTCTCTCAGAGGATTGTCTCACAAAAATTAATCAATCTCAGTAAATCTAAAAATCTCATGTGTTAAGTACATCTTCAGACAAAAAAGTGTCTTTGATTATTCTACGTGCCTACACACGTCCTAGTACATTTGAGGATTGGCTTGGAAGATCTTAGTATGGATCTCCAAGTCTGTTGTTCATGAGAATGCAGGATCGTTGGTTTGCGAGGACTCTCATTATAGAGACTGAGAGGTATATGATTCCTATTCATGTATGTCTCAGATTTAATATATAAATATATAATGGATTCTGATTGAAAAGAGTTTTTCAATAAAAGTTTTTATTTAAAAACCGTTGCGTCGTGCTTGTTTTCATTTTATCAAAAAATATATGATTCATTTTTAATAAATTTTTAAAAGTCACCACGCCTTCGTCGTGCGTGCCCCGCGTTTCCCAACAAAACCATCACAATCCAGAGAAGAAAATCCGCACAAGAAGAAGTTGTACAGAATAGATTGCATCTCTTGAGTAGCTCTCTCAAGATATATTATGTATAACAGGGAAGGTAGGAGCCACAAATTCACATCCACAAGTACAAAATACACAATCTAAACCTGCTAAGCTGCAACAATGAGAAATTCTATCTTTGGTTCAAAGCTTGTTTAAACAATCAAGCCATGTTATAAAAAAGAATTTTGATGTGAATTTTTAGTTCATTAATAACTCAGTTTTTTAGCTCTAAGAAATTTATAACGAAACTACTAATGTGTAAAAAGTCTTCCAACGTTAATAATTATTTAATTTTCTAATTTATTGTAAAATAGTTCTTCTATTGTAATCAAAAGAAATCTCATTAACATATCAACATTATTTAATAATGTGAATTTTAGTTCATTAATAACTCAGGTATCGAGCTCTAAGATATTTTTAATGAAACTACTAGTGTATAAAAGTCTCCCGACAGTAAGAATTGTTTAATTTCCTAATTTTTTATAAAACAATTTTTTATATTCAAATCTAAAGAAATCTCATTACCACATTAATATTTATGAATAACGTGAAGTTTGAGTACATTAATAGCGCAATTTTTAAGTTCTAAGATATTTTTAACGAAGTAAGATTGTTTAATTTTCTAATTCTTTATAAAATATTTTCGTCTATTGTAATGAGAAAAAATCTTATAACATATCAATATTCATCAATAATGTGAATTTTCAGTTCATTAAAAATTTGTGTTCTAAGAATTTATAACCATACAACCAATGTACAAAAGTCTTCTAATGGTAAGAATTATTTAATTATTTAATTTTTGTAAAATAGTTTTTCTATTGTAATCCAAAGAAATCTCTTTAACATATCAGTTTTCATCAATAATGTGAATTTTCTTTTTAGTTAAACGTGAATTTTGTTAACCAAAAGAGACGCTAAAATACAAGATATAAGCATGGGACTAGAAATCAAGTGAAGTTAAATCCACCTGTCTAGTACAATAGGGTAAAACATAAGCTTTTTCTACCTATGAAGAAAAAGAAGTCTCTAACTAATCAATCTCAGCAATTTTGCTAAGAGTAATAGAAGAGTCAGTAATTTTCACTAAGAACACTCTTATGTTTCTCTTTAACCAAATATAGTAAATAAAGACTGCAAAAGCAAGATTAAGGGTAATAATAGCAAAAGATTATGCAGAATTAGCATTTGCAAGCCAACTGATAAAATAAGTCCATGTTAGAGTAGTGTAGTGTGAGTTACTCCTAGACAGCAAGTCTTTAAGAAGAGAAGCAGTAACACTACAAGAAATGAAAAGATGCTAGACAAACTCTTATCTTGAGGTGCAAAACATACAGGATAAGCCAATAGAGGGACTCCAAGCTGAGACAAGATCTTTAGTAGCAAGCTTACCATGCAGAGCCAACCAAGCAATAAAAGAGCACTTTGGAATATGACTAGAGAACCACATCAGCTTCCCCTAAGACAGTTTAGGGCCCTACATAATCAAAGCATTATAGGTATCCTTTATAGAAAATGAACTATCATGATTGGCACTCCATCTCTATGCATCAAAGTTACTGCTTGGAAGCTTGAAATTAAGATTAATCCTTCAATGAGTCAAGTAGGCCTCAATAGCTACATTAGGCTAAGACTAATTGCTATTTCTGATAGGAACAAATAATGGTGAATTGAGAGGCAAACCTGAACTATCAACTGGGTTCTTACCTCCCACAGAGAATAAAGTTCCCTAAGATTCCAAGGATATGTAAAGAGATGAGTATTACCACCATTGCCTAGGATGTGAGCACTAACACCAACCAACTTTTCCATGATTTTTATAAGCTTCCTCCAATACCATGTAGGGTCAGCATGTAATTTAACATAGAAAATGGTGTGATCTTTCAGCAAGTTGTGCTTATCGCAAGCCACCCTCAAGGAATCTTTTGATTGAGTTTCAAGTCTCTAGAACTGTTAGGAGATAGCAGCAATGTTCCAAGTAGTAAGGTCCCTGATCCCTAAACCTCCATGGTCTTTAAGAGTGCAGACCTTACTCCTAGCAACTTTTGAACCATAAGATAAATGATGCTTGTTAGTCTATAAAAAATCATTAGGGCAGTATTATACTCTTCATGACTTGTTTAGGTAAGATTAGCAAACTGGCCCAATCACTTTGTACTACAATAAGAATATACTATATGAGTTGTAGCCTTTAAGCATAAGTGAGATGCCTATTCTTACAAGATTTTTTTGTATGATCTTGTCAACTAGAAATTCACAATTAACTCTACTTAAACTAGTAGGGATAATAGGAATGCCCATATATTTGATTGGGAGATTGCCTTTGACAAAACCAGTTTCAAAGATGATATCCTGCTGCACAAATTCATCTAAACTAGAGAAGAATGCATTGCTCTTAGAAGCACTAAGAGTTAAACCAGATATGTAACTGAACTAATCAATACTTGCTTAACAATCTTAATAGAGTTGATGTCACCATTATAGAAAATCAGAATATCATTAGCAAAATAAATATTAATGATCCTGTTGTTTTTGCACATCTAATGGTAATGAAAAGAAGGGAGAGAAGCACAGACATTCATAATACCAGTGAGGATTTCCATGTTTAGAACAAATAGGTAAGGGGAAAAAGGATCCCCTTGCCTCAATCCTCTTCCACCTTGAAAATAGCCTTGCAAACCACTTTAATATTGATAGAAAAGGTAGGGGATGTTACACATTCCATAATCCAAACTATGTACTTGGTAGGGAAGCGAAAAACAGTGAAGGACTTAACCAATAAAGAACCAACTGATGTTGTCATATGCCTTCATCAAATCCACATTGAATGTGCATCTAAGACTGTTTGTAGGTCTATGATAGCCACTCATGATCTCTTTTTCCAGTAATATGTTATCTAAAATTGCTCTCCCGAGGACAAAGGCTATCTGGTTGAGGCTGATGAGACCTAGAAGGATAGCTTAGTGATGCACTTGTAAACATGGCAATAATAAGCTATTGGCCTAAACATAGTCACTTTTGAGGGATTAGGGACTTTAGGCACCAGTGTGATAGCAGTAGAGTTAAATTGTTTGTGCAACTCTCCATTATTGAAGAACTCTAGAATGGATTTACAAACATCTACACCAATTATGTTCCATGTTATCTTGAAAAAAGTGGCCGAGAAGCCATATGGTCCATGGGCTTTATTGTCCTTAAAGGAGAAAAAAACCTTGCTTAATATCCTCGGCAATAAAGTCTTGGATGAGAAGGTGACATTGGGAAGCAGTAACCATAGTATGGATAACTCTATTGATCACATCCTAGTCTATATCAGGGATATCTTCTTGAATGCCCAGAAGGGTGAAGTAGAACTAAATAATGTGATTCTGAACATCGTCAGGATTCTTAATGAGATTGCCCACATCATCGATAAGAGCTAGAATCCTGGACTTCCTCTTGTGGGATTTAATAACACTGAAGAAAAAGGAGATGTTATTATCTCTAAGATTCAACCAAGAAGTTTTGGACTTCTGCATTGCATATACATACTTTCCTTAACAAGTTTCCATGATGAAAGCTGGTCTAAAGCCTTTTAAACTACAGTTTGGAGATTAGTGCTATTAGGGAGTCATTGAGCCTTTGATACGCACAATGGAGCTCATCTCTAGCCTAAATTACTCTCTTGAAAACATCATTGCAGTGATGAAGATTAAAGATCTTTAGAGCGCCTTTCTTGACAGCCTCTAACTTCTTTGAAAGTTGGAACATGGCAGTACTCTGAATAGGTTCATGCCAAGCTCTCTCAACAGTATCACAAAACTCATCAATTTCAGTCCAAAAAGAGAAAAACTTGAAAGTAGGCTACTTACTCTGGGTTATAGTTAGAAACCTAATTAGAGCTGGAGAATGATCAGAAAGTCTAGGGCTAGTAAAAAATACAGGAATCCCCAAGCATGTCCAACCAATGAGCATTAAGAAAGACTATCAATCTTGGAAATAATGGTGCCCTAGCCTGGTTGAGGATTCCACCAAGTTATAAAATGGCCAAATAATCTAAGATTTGAAACTTCAATATCTGCAACACACTCAGCAAAGTTCCTCATACATTCATCCCAACCCATAGAACCACCAACTTGCTCATTGGGATGTAAAGTTTCATTGAAATCCCCCAAGATAGCCTAAGGAAGCTGGTGGACAGTAGTATTGATCAATCTAAACTTCTGCCGTAATCTTGATCTACCAGGAATTGAGTTTCGAGCATAAATAAAGGTGCAAACAAAGTTGGCACTAGAAGCCAATCTATGAACCATATACAATGTATGAATTAATTTGAAGAAGAGACCACAATAATATCAAAAGCATTTGGATCATAAGCAATCCAAATTCTACCTAAATGATCTGAAGAATAATTATGTAACAATCTCCAAGAAAGAAAGACACAATATGATGTGCTGAAAATGCTTGAACTTAACCCTTGTTTCCACCAAAGCACGGAGACTAACACTAAACTCCATGCATCAACTTCTAACTTCTGAATGCTTCTTAGGCTTGTTAAATCCTCTGACATTCCAAGCCACAACATTTATAAAATAATTATAGGTAAGGGTGTGGAAGGCCCACCACACTTCCAGGACTTCTAGCTTTAACTTTGGCAGACATCTACCTTTCCCCGTGTCTTTGTCATGCATTGAGCTGAATGGATGAAGGAGAAAGAGAAAGAAAACCCTCCTTCTAAATTTCATTTTGGATATATTCATGCATAATCTCTAGAACTTCAGCTTAAGATGAGACTATTTCCTCTTGGTTAGCCTCTTGAACTGCTTGAATTTCAAGCTTTTCAATGGGAGGCAAGAAGATCAAGCTCAACAATATGGTCATCCTCCTCTTCCAAGCTATCTGGAAGGCATATGAGAGCTTCATTGTCATGATCATTAGGCTCAACCTCTTTATCTTTCTTGGAGACCTGAACCCATTCTTGCTATCTCTTCTTCACTTGAGGTATGTCCTTCATTTGAGCCTTCCTTGCAGCATTAAATTGGTAGTGATGCCTAAATACTTTGCAAGTCTTACACCTCATTAGTAAATCCATATACTACAATTCTATTTTGGCTTCATCAATTCTAAAATCTGCAAGGTCAACCTCAATATACTCTTCAAGTTCAAGATCCATGCTTATCTCAATACACATCATTGCAAAGGAAAGATTAAGGGCAACAGCAGTGACTGCATCAACACAAATAGGCGTACCTATTATGAAATAGAGACAGTTAATACCTTTTGTGTCCAAAGATTGGCATGAACATTCCACAACATCATCCATATTGGAATAGTATTCAATTCTTCCTTCGAAAACTTTAAAGTAGGTGACCACACTTTAAGAATGAGTGGTTTGCATATCTTGTACCAAGGGCCACCTTTAATGATTGAAAAATCCATTTTTATTCTCAGTCACTCTATTCAAACCTCTCTTTCCCCATAGACAAAAGGCAGCATCTCTCACTAGGTTAAAGGTAGGTTTTCTCCCTAAAAAATGACCCACTATGGTGTTCTCCCTGACCCACTATAGTGTTCTCCCATTTTTGAATGCCCTCTTTCACCACATCATCATGTATCCTATATTTACCACTTGATCTTTCATGCATTTTTCATCGAGGCTACAAAATGGGACATTAGGTTGCCACACCCAGTCTATCCAGTGAGACTGAAAAGGTTATATTTTCCCCATAGAAGGAGAAATTGGAATGGCAGTTTCATCTTTCTTAACTGGGTTCTCCATATATCCCATAATGGAAACGTACACGAAATTGTCCAAGATATTCTCAACATCCATTTTTAGGTTTTTAGATGACGAGGATAAGGAAAGGAATTCCTCTTCCCCCTCAATATAACCATCGAAACCCACGACAGCATGTGAGTTTTTCTCTAAGCTCAAAGAAAAAAGAATATCCTTGCCTTTTGCACAGTCTTCACCCCTTCCAAAATGGCAATGGAAATAATAAGGTTTACGTGTAAACCTCTATTCTTAGGGACTGTTGTATGATTTATGTATACGCTAGTGCACATTTCGTAAACAAGTAATAAAGTAGTAAGTGAGTGTCGATCTCCACAGGGACTAGTGTGAATATGCAATATATTGAACCAAAACATATTTAACTTACAAATATGGCAGTAATAATAATGATGAATCAATATAGTAAAAGCTAAGCTTAGATTAAGATGACTAATAAAGTAGTATGAGGTAACACTTGAAGAGTAGAAAACTAACTTAAAATATCAATGAAATATATATATATATATATATATTTAATGGTTTTGGCAGCTAGTATGGATAAATCACGTATCAATTACTTTATCTTAATCAGCTTTATTATACAGCCATAGCATCTAAGTAGCATTAACCTTAACTCTGAAGCACAATGAACTACCATCTTTACGATTACAAATCTCAACCCTAATTAAATTATGTCTAAGCATCATTTCTAACTAGAGATCGATTTCTTAAGTTCCAGCCAAAGGTTTGACAAGGTGAGCTCATATGTTTATGCTACATATACCCTAAACTCTAAACCCTAAAACCCTAAAAATCCTAAACATTAAACCTAAAACCCTAAACCCTAAAATTCTAAACCCTAAAACTCCAACCCCTAAAACCTTAAATCCTAAACCCTAAATGCTAAATCATAAACCCTAAATCCTAACAATCCTAAACCCTAAACCCTAAAACCCTAAAATCCTAAACCCTAAACCCTAAAACCCTAAAATCCTAACCCTAAACCCTAAAATCCTAAAACCCTAAACCCTAAACTTAAACCCTTAACCCCAAAATCCTAAAATTCTAAATCCTAAACTCAAAACCCTAAACTACAAACCCTAAAACCCAAAACCCTCAATAGTATCACAAACTAGCCAGTGAAACGAAGATCTGAAACTTTAATATCAGCAACACACTCTGCAAAGTTCCTCATACATTCATCGCAACCCATAGAACCACCAACTTGTTCATTGAGATGTAAAGTTTCATTGAAATCTCCCAAGATAGCCTAAGGAAGCTAGTGGATAGCAGTATTGATCTCTCTAAACTTATGGCATCATCTTGATCTACGAGGAATTGAGTTTAGATCATAATCAAAGGTGCAAACAAAGTTGGCACTAGGAGACAATCTGTGAACCATACAATGTATGAATTGATCTGAAGAAGAGATCATAATAATATCAAGAACCTTTAGATCATAAACAATCAAAATTATGCCTGAAGGATCAGAAGAACAATTATGCAACAATCTCCAAGAAGGAAAGACACTATTTATGATGTGCTTAAAATTCTTGAACTTAACCAAAGCACAAAGACTAACATTAAACTCCTTACATAAACTCCTAAATTATGGATGCTTTCTAGGCTTTTTAAAGCCTCTGACATTCCAAGCTACAATATTCATAAAATAATCATAGGTGAGGGCTTGGAAGGCCCACCACACTTCCAGGACTTCTAGCCTTAACTTTGGCAGACATCTGCCTTTTCCTTTGTCTTTGCCTTACGCTGAGTTGAATGAATGAAGGAGAAAGAGAAAGAGAACCCTACTTGTGAATTTCATCTTGGATATCTTTATGCATAATCTCTAGAAATTTAGGTTGAGAAGAGATATTTCCTCTTGGTTAGTCTCTTGGACTGCTTGAATTTCAAGCTTTTCAGTGGGAGGCAAAAAAGGATCAAGCTCAACAATATGGTCATCGACCTTTTCCAAGTTATCTAGAAGGCATATAGGAGCTTTATTTTGATGATCATTAGGCTCAACCTCTTTAGCTTTCTTTAAGACCTAAACTCATTCTTGTTATCTCTTCTCCACTTTACGTATGTCCTTCATTTGAGCCTTCCTTCCAGCAATGAATTGGCAGTCACGCCCAAATACTTTGCTAGTCTTACACCTCATTGGTAAACCCAAATACTACAATTCTATTTTGGCTTCATCAATCTCATAATCTACAAGGTCAATATTGAAATCATTATTCGTAGACAAACAGATCAAGAAAAATGATATTATTCTTTACCAAGGACAACCTTTTTGTGGCCATGATGAATCATTTAGTTCCTTGAACAAAGGAAATTTTCTTGAACTTGTGCAACTTATTACTAATAAGAACAAAGACATTAAAAATGTCATATTGGAAAATAGTTTGAAGAATTATAAGTTGTTGGCTCCTGACGTTCAGAAAGATATTGTGAATGTAACCGCTACAGAAAAGACCAAAGCTATCATTACTAATCTTGATGATGATTTGCTTGCAATTTTGGTTGATGAGTCTTGTGATGTGTCTTTAAGGAATAAATGGTTATTGTTTTACATTATGTGGATAAAAATAGTGTGCATAGTTGAACGATCTATTGGTATTGTCCATATAGCTAGTACTACTACTTTGTCACTAAAAGGAGCCATTGAGTCCTTACTTTCTACACATGAGTTGAGTTTATCAAGAATACATGGATAAGTTCTGATGGAGCTAGTAACGTACGAGGTGAAATCAATGGTACCAAATCTTTAATTTTGAAGGAGAATGAATCTACACATTATATTCATTGCTTTGCGCATCAGCTTTAATTGGCATTTGTGGCGACTACAAAATAACATATCAATGTTCCTACTCTTGTTACCTCCATAACTTATTTTGTGAATATGTTTGGAGCGTCTTGTAAGTGTAGAGATATTCTTCGAGATGAACGAGATTCTAAAGTTTTAGAAGCATTCAAAAAATGTGAAATTCAAAGTGGGTAAGGCTTAAACCAAGAAACTAGTCTGCAACGAGCTGGGGATACATGTTGGTGATCCCACTATCATTCACTTATTAATGTGATTTTAATGTTTTGCTCTGTAGTTGATGTGTTAGAGTTTATGACTGATGAAGCACTAAAGGAAGATCAAAGATTTCAACTACATACTTTCATGGACTTAGTTCAGACTTTTGAGTTTGTATTCACCATTTACTTGACGAAAATGATATTGGGAATCACAAATGAATTATCCCAGGCCTTGTGAAGAAAAGATCAAGACATTGTAAATGTCATGACACAAGTTAAGGTGATAAATCAACGATTGCAGATGGGGTGAGGGATGATGATTGAGAGTTTTTATTAAGTGAAGTTTTGATATTTTGAGACAAACATGGTATCTTGGTGTCAAACATAGATGAATGGTATGTGGTTCCAAGAAGATCACGACATAAAGCCCATCAAACTGAGGTTACGTATATGCACTAGTTTCGGGTTGAATTGTTTTGCAATGTCAT
The DNA here is from genome assembly GCA_003255025.1 of Datisca glomerata. NCBI lineage: Eukaryota > Viridiplantae > Streptophyta > Magnoliopsida > Cucurbitales > Datiscaceae > Datisca > Datisca glomerata. The sequence goes on along the minus strand of QANY01005876.1, from coordinate 317,533 downwards.
TGATATTGCATCTTCAAGAACTTAATCACAATTTTAATGATGTGAGTACTAAGTTACTTCTCGATGTATCTTGTTTAAATCCAAGTGATTCATTTTGTGTTTTTGACAAACAAAAGTTGCTATGTCTTGCTCAATTATATCCATATGATTTTACTTCAACAGATCTCATGAAACTTGATAACCAACTTGAGCTTTATATTATTGATATGTGCATGAGTCCTGAATTTTTAGAAATTAAAAGAATTGGTGATCTTGCTAGAAAGTTAGTAGAGACGAAGAGAAATATTGTGTATCCATTGGTCTGTCTACTAGTAAACTAGTATTCATATTGCCAATTACAAATGTCTCGGTAGAAATGGTATTTTCTACAATGAAGTTCATAAAAATATCGACTGCGCAATCGGATGAGAGATTAATGATTGAGTATTTGCTTGGTTACCTACATTGAACAAGATGTATTTTGTACTATTGAGAATGAATCAATCATACCATAGTTTCAAAATATGAAAAGTCATCGAGGACAATTATAATTTTGTGATTTTTCTATGAAGATTGTAACCTTGAATTCTAATAAAAAGTTATCTAATGCAATTTTATATCTTGGTATTTCTTTCTCTCTCTCATATGTGTATATTCATATATATTATATAATATAAAATACACCGTAAACATATGCAAAAGGAACAGAACTAGTGACCCTACTGAAACTGAGTCGTGGCATCACCCCTGAATCTAGCAATAGACCAAAACGTCATCAAGGTAGAAGCTAGTGTGTGTCATGTCTTATAAGTACGTTTCAGACATTTTTCTCGGCCAATACCTCCTCTCAGTATAGGCACGTTCCCCAAATCTAAAACTAATGTAAGACACATTCACTAAATCAACGAGTACTATTGACCATTTTAGTCCCTACCTCTAAGCAGCATGCTTCACAATTTTGTTCTCTTGAGCATAATCCAAAAGACATGCTTTCAGATTAAAAATGTATTTGTCATTTTATATTCACATTGAACGTATGGTCCGCAACTAAAGTGAGATTTTCAAATGTTTGGTAAAAGTACGAGAATGCCTTATTTTCGCAGGGCCTAGATCGACAAAGTTCAATCCTTTGCCGATCAGAACAACACCAAGTATGCCCTTTCAAAAGGATTGTTTGGAGTTGTATTGAAGACTTGAGAAATCATAATGAATTCATGAAGCACAAAAAACAGACCAATATGACGTTCGGACGAGATAGAGAAATCTCCAATAATTATAATAACACATGTCATAACCCAAATATTTTTTGAGACAATGTTATAACAAAAACATCTTGGTCATTAGTTTGTTTTCTAACCATCTAAACTCTTAGAATTAAATGACAATAATAATCAGGAGAGAATCCATATCCAACAACAGAGATCAGGATTTAAATCAAATTCATCTTAACATTAAATAATATTAACTCAATCAGCCATTGAATAAAAAATAAATGGTACAGATCAATTTAAAATTGAAAATAAAAGGAAAAGTAAAAAGTGATGTTTAATAAAATCAAGAGTGCTTCACATTATGTGCTAAGATATAAATAATTGTTAAATATAAACTTGGAAAGAGTAGATGTGACTACCACTTCTAGCACGTCTACATATACTAATAAGCTTTCTAGCATTTCTTTACTCTTTCTCCTTAAACATGAATCCTGATCAAGCTTTGAATTGGTAAAAAATCCAATGCATGTCTGTCTGCAGCTACATGATACGCATGCATTAACTTTAACCAATAGTTATGTATAATAATAATTGACTTTGATCAAGAATTATATACGTATTAACTAATTAAAGTAATTGTTGAAAAAATGAAGATTGATTATTTTATTGAAACCAATGGCTTCCTTTTGCTTTGTCAACGGTCAAACTCAATCGTCATTATTCAAAGGTGCAGTTCTATTGTATATGTATTCTGTGCTCGGCCATGCAACTCATGGATGAGCTTTAATTCCATTTTCTTCTTCTTTACTTTATTTTTTTATTTGGTCTTTAGGATTTTGAGAAAACATGAATGAGAGGCTTTAATTTAATTACTTTTAATAACAAAAAAAAACAATAAGTTGTATTAAGTCAATGAAATTTCATTTTAAAAAGAAGGAATTAGCGAAAGAAAAAAAAAATGTTTTGTTATTTATGATCGTTAATAAATAAAGCTCCCAAAGGTTATAAAAAGTTAATTAGCTTCACATAAATAATTGGTTCGGGTAAACAAATTGAAATAAAAGAAATTTTCTATAAGTTACCCGACCTACATTTTCAATAACGTAGGTTCAATTTTATGTAAATGAACTGATCTTTTGTGACGTAAATTTTTCTTAATACAATTAGAAAATGATATACTGCCAGACATTCTTAATATATCTAAACAAAGGACAATCTAAACATAGCCGCCCAAAAAACCAAAGCTAATTTAATCTATATATGTCTATTTTTGGTAATCTAGTGAGAGAAAGAGAGAAGAGATAGAGAGAGAAATAAGTCGGTAATGTTAGTTACGGTTGAATGTCTTTCCCGGGTATATTGGGTGCCATTTGACCTCTGAGCCATTAATTATTATTTAAAAAAACAATAAAAATTACTAATTTATTTTTGCTTAATATTTTTCAACAAACAAATGTTCCTATTTCTTTCTCTAACATGCACCCCACGTTCCATTAGACCCCCAAAAAAAACATAGACCTACAGTAACTCTTCTACTTCTCTCTTTTCTTCTCAATCCAACCAACCAAATACATAACAAAAAATAAAACATCCTTATTTGGTTCTCTTTCTTCTCCTTTCAATTCTCTAGCATCTTCCCCGGCTCCGTTTCTGGTTCTTTAGTCTGTTAAACTACGTAGAACTGATCACAAAAGCTCGAATTCACGATGGTTCGAGCCTTGAGCCACCAACCGAGTATGCAGAAGTCGAGATCATTCCAATTCAAAAGAATGTTTGAGAATCCAGGGAGACAAGTTCAGAGTTTGATCCTTGAAAGCGGGCATGATAGTCATGGAATGTCAAGAGCGGTTGGAGACAATCTTTCTGAACCACAACAAATAGGATGGGCATTGAGTGGTCATGACAAGGGTCCAGTGTCATGCTTGTCAAGGGCTGGTGTCAGGACAAGCTCAAATCTTCAATGCAAGCCACCCTCAGGTATTTTAAATATTGATAACATTATTATTCATCGTTATAAATTTTCATATGAAAATTTAATAAATAAATAAAACTAGGTGTCGATACACAATAACGTGTCCATTTTTCATTTTGATTTAAGCTATTATTTGTTTTCAATTAAATCATACAAAAAGGATATTTCTAATAAGTTTTATGATTTTCTTCACGTGGATTTTTTCGTAAAAGGGTGTCAACTTTTTTATATATGATAAGATTAATCATTGCTATAAAATTCCATATGAAAAACGAAAAAAATTAGGCATTGAGTACACAATAACGGGCCGATTTTTCATTTCGATGTGGATATTATTTTATTTTCAATTAAATCATTCAGAAAGCGACATAATTTCTAGTAAGTTTTATGATTTTTTTGTGGGTTTAATTTGGATCAGATGTGGAGTTGATGAAAGAAAGGTTTGCCAAATTGCTATTGGGTGAAGACATGTCAGGAGGAGGGAAGGGAGTTTCTTCTGCTTTGGCTTTATCTAATGCCATAACAAATCTAGCGGCTTCTGTTTTTGGTGACCATAAACTAGAGCCAATGTCTCCAAGCAAGAAAGCAAGATGGAGAAAAGAAATTGAATGGCTTTTATCTGTAACTGATCACATTGTTGAATTTGTCCCTTCTAAACAACAATCTCAGGACGGCACGTACATGGAGGTACGTATAAATTCATCTAATTAAATTCGCATTAACAGATCAGTTAAATTATCAGTATCGACTATCGTCTCTTACAATCATATATTTCTATAGATAATGGTGACACGACAAAGAATCGATTTGCTCATGAATATCCCGGCACTACGCAAGCTCGACATCATGTTAATCGTAAGTATTTGATTAAATATTAGAATTTAATTAATATATGCATAATCACTTTCTTTATAAGCTAGAGGCTTTCTTTTTCTGAATTTTGGCCCTCTAGATTCATCCTGACTCATTAAGATAATATGACTGATCATAGGACTGCCTGGATCATTTTGGCGAAAACCAAACGGAATTCTGGTACGCATCGGGAGACGATGAATCCGATAAAGACAGTACAACGAAAAGAGATGACAACAAATGGTGGCTGCCTACTGCTAAAGTTCCTCCAAATGGGCTATCAGAGGTTGCTAGAAAATGGATGCTCTTTCAGAAAGATTCCATTAACCAAATACTCAAAGCAGCCATGGCTATAAATGCTCAAGTCTTATCTGAAATGCAGATCCCTGATAGCTACATTGAATCCCTCCCCAAGGTATTTACCATGAGCAAAGTTGACGTTTTTTGTCTCTGTTTGGATCTCGAAAAATACGAAGGAAACAAAATGAAGATGGTAAAATGGTAAAACTCATTCTATTAGTATTTCTTTTATATATTTCAAAAACATCAAACAATGGAAATGCAAAAACATTCACAATTCTTTTCTTTTATCTTCTGATTTTTTTCGGAAACATAGCCTAAAGAGATTTAGAAAGTTAAATGTTTAGCTGATTTTTTCTTATTTTGTTTTGGTAGAATGGTAGAGCAAGCTTGGGGGATTCAATCTATAAGAGCATCACAGATGAATACTTTGATCCACAGCAATTCCTCTCAACCATGGATTTAACCACAGATCACAAAGTAGTTGACCTGAAGAATAGGATTGAGGCCTCCATTGTAATATGGAAGAGGAAGATGAACCATAAGGATGGAAAGTCTTCTTGGGGTTCATCAGTTAGCTTGGAGAAAAGGGAACTCTTTGAAGAGAGAGCAGAGACCATCTTACGCATAATCAAACTACAGTTCCCGGGAATTCCACAATCTTCGTTAGACATAAGTAAAATCCAGTATAACAAGGTAAACTACGACGTGTATTCTAATTTTAACTGAATATGAAAACTGTTTTTGAACAAGCTGTCTGAAAACCATGTTATGTTGTTTTACTTGTTTTCAGTATTTCTAACAACTCGTTTTCAAATCACAAATAGACGAGTCATCAGATTCTGATTTTATTTTGGATGTTGACAGGATATAGGACAGTCGATACTCGAGAGCTATTCACGAGTAATCGAAAGCTTGGCCTTCAACATAATGTCAAGGATCGAGGATGTACTTCATGCTGATTCTCTTACTCAAGACTCACCAACATCAAAATCCATGATGCATTGCTCCTCACCAAAGATAAACCAGAAGGAAGACATTGATATTCATCTGAGCCCTACATCAACCATGGCTGCAAAAACACTCTCAGATTTCATGGGATGGAATTTGGATAAAGGGATTACTTCTGACATGAAAAAGAACAGCACATTATGCAACATGGCCGACAAATGCTATAAAGAAGAACATGACAAACTCATGAGCAAACCAGCTACCATTTTGACCACAAAGAAATTTTCTTACTTGGAGAAGCTTGAGAGTTTAAGTGGATTAAGAAGTCCGACGGCTCGCCATTGATGACAGCAAACACATAGGACTAAAAGAAGAGAAAGAAAGAAAGGAAGGAAGAGGAGATAGGAGATAGAGAGAAAGAAAAAGAGAGGCTAAACTAATCAGATGTAAATAATCAGACCCATGTAGGAATGAATCTTCAGTTGAGTAAATTAGCTATTACTTACTGTATAGAGCTTCCTTCCAGGATTTGGAGAATGGACAGGGAAGTTTTAGACTTGGGTTTGAAGCATTTGAGTTTTGCTTTAGCTTTATTGACACTTTAGCTGAATTGTAACATTTCACTTTTTACTTCTCACTGAAACTTTATCTGATTTTTCCCCTTTTTGTTGAGGTACATAGATTCTATACTTTCTTTGTATAAGTGATTTAATGTTCATTGTACATGATTAAAGACTCCTGTGTCAAAGAAGTGAGTACTATTTGATGAATATACCGATACAAGAACAAGGTCTGCTTTCACTGATTTGACTTGATTGTGCTCATGCAGAGCTTAGATGATCATAAACTTGACCTTTATACTTAAATATTTGGTTTGCTTCAAAATTATTCAAGTAATGCAAAGAGCCAAAGAGTAATGACGATTTTTTACTGTCATTAAAAGTAAATTTGTACTTTTTGTAGTAGTTGACAAATCAGTAATATAAATAGTATTATGATAACTAGGCTATTTTAAAAAATCATCAAAAATAGCCTTAACCTTGAAAAACATCAAAACTAGCCATTTAAAAAGATGACACGCTTCTCGAAAAATGATTTTGACGCTAAACAAAAACGTTAGGCGAAAAAAGTTGCAGAAAATTATATGTATATGGTGTATTACATATATACTATATGTATTACATATATTATATATAATATGTACAGTATATGTTATATTGCCATTTTGTTTTCTAATAAAATTTATGATTTTTAAAATATATATGTTGTATATTCAGTATATTTATGGTATGTATTTAAATAGTGTAGTTCACATTAGTAAGGTTTTGTGATAACAAGAATATTAAATGATAATTTTCATTATTTATTATATGTAACATAATATATTGTGTAATAAATGTACTTACATGATCGTTTTTTGAAATCATAAATCTTATTAACATGAAATTCATACAAACATACTCACAATCTCATACAATGAGAAACACATACACATGTTCTTTAATACATGATTGTTTTGATGTTATTATGTAGGACGATAGTGGTAAGTGATGTACTTACCTAGATTTGATAATCAATTAAAATATTAATTGATTTATTAAATGAATTAATTGATTAATTAAATTAATTAATTTAACTAACTAAAATAATAATTAATCAATTGAATAATTATATTGTTAGAGAAAATGGCATAAATGGAGAAAGAGAGAATAAATTGGTGATTTAGGATGAGAGCAATGGATTGGTGGGATGGGTGAGAGGAGTGTGACAAAGGGGAGGAGGGTGGGCTGGGAGGTGGAAAGTTGGAGAGGGAAGGGGGAGTTCGAGCTGGCTGGCAGTACATGGGCTGGAGATTGTGAGCTTAAGAGTCTAGTGGCTATTTTTATGATATTTTATAACTAGGCTATTTTTTATGTTTGTTATTTGATTTCGCATATATCTTATGAAAGCCCTAATATAAATCAAAAGATGGTGTTGGGCCGAGGCGCAATGTATGGGTCAAACATACGAACTCTAGGCTGGAAGATGGGGATTTATAGAATTTATACAGAAGCGTACAAACTTTTGGCATTGATGACCTCATTATAGAACTTATAGGCAAAAGTGAGCCACCAATTTAATAGTATGCAAAAATGACTATTTTTAAGTTACGAGGTTATAAGTTAGTTATGAACTTACTGTTTTACCCTTTCACTTTTGTAACCACCAAGAGTAACTTCGACCACTTTTTGTTTCTTTCCCTTCTGTTTATTTATGATATTTTTCACTTCTCTTAAATAATTTATTTTAAACACATTCTACCAAAAACCCCAACTTTCATTTTCTCTGTGTGTCACCTACTCTCTCTCTCTCTCTCTCTCTCTCTCTCTCTCTCTCTCTCTCTCTTTCTCTCCCTCCCTCCCTCTCCCTCTCCCTCTCTCTCTCGCGAGATTTCTCTCCCTCTCTCTCTCTCATGAGATCTATAACACCCTGTTTTTTGAGGGTTAAACATGCTTGAAATTTCACAATTTAAAAATTCTCAATTCAATTAAAACCCTGACTTGAGAAAATCCCCAAATTGGAAACCCTAATTTTAACGTTAAATAGCGGAAGCATAAAATTATTTTAAAAGAATACTAACTCATTAAACTGAAATAAATGATTCATTAAACTATAATAAAGAGAAGTTCAAAAATCCATAAGACATGAAAAATTAAACATGAATATTCATAAATTTCTGAAATAACTGAAGTCAAACTGAAGTCATAATGTTATAGTTAAACTTAGAAATTATAATCATGCTTGTTATGGCACTCCCTCACTCCTGCTGTTCACGATCATCTGCAACACAATCATCTATGGGGATGAGTATTAAAAATACTCAGTAAGTAAATTCACATACTAATAAGTTTCACATGACATAAATGTAAACATATAACTCATGCAAATTTATTTCACACGTTTACTGGTAACAAAAAATACTTGTAACAACACATTGATTTCATGATTAACATATAACTTGAACTTGTATCTATACCTGCCAATACTTATACTTGCTTGATCATAACTCGACTAGACATATCCCTCGATTAATAATCTAACCCGAACTATTTCACAACTTGAACTTGAAATTCTAACATGAACGTAAACATGACAGATTAGGTGTCCTGAAACTTGATGTCACTTAAAGTTATTTGAACCTTAAGGACGCTAACATGAACATGGTGACACACAACCGTATTACCTGATAACATGACGTGGACAATCTGGTTACTTGATAATCAAGGGACATGACTAAGTCTAGTTCTTGTTTATTTATCACTTTACTTGAATTAATATTCATAATTCACATTATCACATATACATGGGTAAACATATAATTTGTTTATGAACATAAATGATGTAACTATTACATGTATAACTCAAAATATAATCATATATGACATAATAAATAACTTCTTCGTGATATGAAAAATAAATAAAATACTTGATCGTAAGATTGAACATAAAGAAATAATAAAATAATTTCACATTATATATTCTACACTTATAACATATGAACTGAATTTTTATGTAAATCCACTTACCTGGATTCACTACGAATTAAATTCAGCAATTAATGACCTGAAATCCAAGAATCCCATATCACAACAAATTCATATAATATCTACAATTATTTAATTAACTAAGTGAGGTTGGGAACAAATGAAAACTAAAACGGGTGTAAATTGATCAAGCGGTTCAAACTGGTTAACCTCAGTTTGGGTGGTCTGAACCGGTTTGGTTATAATGAGTTAGGCCGGGTCAGTCTGGATTGGTTGAACAGGTTTAGGTTGGTTTGATTGGACTGGTTTGGTCTAGTATGGATGAATTGATTTTATCTGGTTCGATTAAACCGGTTCAAGTTTGGTGAAAATTGGGTCGGGTCAAAATCAACTGAGTCCCAAGACCCAGTTGCAATCCATACAGGGAGTGAACAAGAGGAAAGAAAGAAAGGAAAATTAAGCTAACCAACTATGAAGATTACGATGCAATCTAGAGAAGACGATGATGGAGGGGCTGCCATGGAAGGAAAAAAAACAATAAAGATATGGGTGAGATCAGAGAGAGAAACAAAACAAAGAGAGAAAAGAGAAGGAAATAGAGAGACCAAAATCTCAAGGAGAGAATGAAAAAGATTAACCAGAATTTGAAGGACGGTGGCGATGCGGCAGTGACAAAGCAACGATGGAACCACAAACAGATAGATGAGGAAGAAATTTGCTGAAATTAAAGAACTTTAGACTTGGGTATTTCAAATTTTTGATAGAAAAATCTAGATTCAGGAAGAGAAAAAGGAAACAAGAAATAAAATAAAGGAAACAAGAAATTGCTTACCAAAGCTCAATGTTAGAGGGCTGCCGAAGTTGAAACAAAGAAGAAGGTGAAGAACAGAGGGGCTTCGATGGGGAAGAAAAACTATAAAATAGAGAGAGGAAAGCAGTTACAGGGGAGGGTTCGTGAAGAAGAAAGTGGAGAACAAGAGGGATTTAAAGAGCATTAGATTAGATGGGAGTTACTCACTAAGGAAACGGTTATGTTTCCTGCAAAAATAAATGGAGGAAAGAGGGGGAGTTACATGGGTAAGCTTGATATAAAAGCGAAGAGAGATTTGGGGAAGATGAATGAGAGAGAACATGTGTGAGGGAAACAAATTGGGTTGGCTTAATGTTTAAGTGAGTGCATATATGTGAGTGAGGGTTTCAATTTAAAAAATAACCCTTATAAAATACATGGGTATTACATTCTCCCCTCCATAAAACCTTTCGTCCTTGAAAGGACTATACCTTATTGAAATAACTCTGGGTACTTCACACGTATCTCTGCTTCTCATTCCCATGTTGCTTCCTCGATCCGATGATTTCTCCAAAGAATCTTGACTAGTTGAACCGTCTGTTATGAAGAGTTTGATTCTTGCGCTCTAGAACTCTGATTGGCTTCTCCTCATAAGTGAGATCATCACGAACTTGCAGAGGTTCAAAATCAATGACGTGCGTTGGGTCAGACACGTATTTGTGAAGCATCGAGGCGTGAAACACATTATGAATGCCTGAAAGAGCTGGTGGTAAAGCAAGTCGGTATGCCAAAGGACCAATATGATCCAAAATCTCAAACATGCCAATAAACCTGGGACTCAGCTTCCCCTTGCAACCAAAACGCATAACACCATTCAATGGGGCAACTTTGAGAAACACATTATCACCCACTTCAAATTCGAGATCCTTCCTCCTGACATCTGCGTAACTCTTTTGCCTACTCTGAGCAGTCTTCATTCTATCTCTGATTTTCTAAACAGCTTCATTCATGGACTGAACCAAGTCAGAGCCCAAAAGCTTTCGTTCGCCAACTTCATCCCAATGAACCGGCGACTGACATTTCTTTCCATAAAGTGCCTCAAAAGGAGCCATACCAATCGTCGCCTGATAACTGTTATTATAAGCAAACTCCACGAGTGCCAAGTGTGCGTCCCAACTACCAGAGAAATCCAAGACACAAGCTCGAAGCATATCTTCTAACGTCTGAATTGTTCGCTCAAATTGCCCATCAAATTGCAGATGAAAAGTTGTACTGAAATTCAGCTGTGTTCCCAAAGCTTTTTGTAGACTCTGCCAAAAGTTTGACGTGAACCATGGACCCCGATCTGATACTATAGACACTGGAACCTCATGAAGTCGAATAATCTCGCAAACATATAACCGAGCCCAATCCTCAACTGAAAATGTAGTCTTACTAGGCAAAAAGTGTGCAAACTTGGTAAGACAATCCACCACAACCAAAATGGAGTTAAAACCCTTTACCGTTCTCGGTAACCCAAACGAAATCCATAGTTACATGTTCTCACTTCCATTCAGGAATACTTAAAGGTTGTAAAATCCCAGATGGTCACTGTCTTTGAGCCTTGATCTGCTGACACACCAAACACTTACTAAAGAACTCAGCAATGTCACGCTTCATACCATTTCACCAATAATGTAACCTTAAATCGTGATACATCTTAGTACTACCAGGGAGGACAGTGTATGGTGAACTATGAGCCTCCATGAGCAATTCCTGCCTAATGAGTGCATGTTTATGAGCACACAATCTCCCATGAAAGCGAAGAGCTGAATCATCACTAATTTCAAACCCTTGCCTTTTGTCTGAACCCACCCACTACGAGTCAGAAGCAACTCCGAGTCTGAGTTCTGTGCATCAATAATACGTTGCTGTAATGATGGTTGAACTGTGAGCTGGGCTAGTTGTGCTGTAGTATCTTTGAGCAACACTTGAATCTCAGCACGTTCCAAATCCTCCAAGATATGCCTTGAGAAGTAATAAGAGCTATTGAATGAGCTGATTTTTGACTTAAGGCATCAGCCACTACATTTTCCTTTCATGGGTGATAAATGATCTCGCAGTCATAATCTTTCACCAATTCCAACCAACAGCGTTGCCTCATGTTAAGTTCTTTCTGATTGAAAAAGTACTTAAGGCTCTTATGATCTGTGTAAATCTGACACTTACAGCCATACAAATAATGTCTCCAGATCTTGAGGGCAAAAACAACTGCAGCCAACTCCAAATCATGAGTAGGATAATTGTGTTCATAGGGCTTGAGCTGACAAGATGCATATGTTATGACCTTTCCATGTTGCATCAAAACGCAACCCAAACCTCTTTTAGAAGCATCACTATATATCACAAAGTCGCTTTTACCATCTGGAATGGTCAACACTAGTGCTGTCACTAATTTTTGTTTAAGGCTCTGAAAACATTTCTCACACTCGGTCGTCCAAGAAAAGGTGGCATTCTTCCTGGTCAACTGAGTAAGTGGGACAACAATCTTTAAAAAACCTTCAACAAACCTTCTGTAATATCTTGCTAAACCCAGAAAACTGTGAACTTCCCCAACATTTGTCGGTTGAAGCCAGTTAAGCACTGCTTCAATCTTAGACGGGTCAACCAAGATTCAATCTTAAGATTCCACATGACCAAGGAATGACACTTGCTGAAGCCAAAACTCACACTTCTGGAATTTGGCATATAACCGGTGTGTCATTAATGTTTGCAAAACAATCCTGAGATGATTCATATATTCGGCCTCGAATCTAGAATACACCAGAATATCATCAATAAAGACAATAACAAAAGAATCCAGGTACTCCTTGAACACCATGTTCATTAAATCCATAAAGGCTGCCGGAGTGTTAGTTAATCCAAACGACATCACTACAAACTCGTAATGGGCGTAACGAGTGCGAAAGGATGTCGTAGAAATATCCTCATTTCGAATCCTGAGCTGATGGTATCTTGATCTTAAATCAATCTTAGAGAATAATGATGCTCCCTGAAGTTGATTGAACAAATCCTCAATGCGCGGTAACTGATACTTATTCTTGATAGTGACTTTATTCAATTCTCTGTAATCAATGCATAGCTTCATTGATCCATCTTTTTTTTTAACAAATAACACTTGAGCATCCCAAGGTGAAATACTGGGTCTTATAAAACCCTTAGCCAATAATTCTTGAAGTTATCATTAAGTTCTTTCAACTCTGCAGGAGTCATACAATACGGAGCTTTAAATATAGGGGCAGTGTCTGGTACCAACTCAATATGAAAATCCATCTCTCGAGGAGGAGGAAGTCCTAAAAACTCATCAGGAAAAACATCTAAGAATTCAAAAACGACTGGGACCAATCCAATATCAACACATGTCTTAGCTGTCTCCATAACAGAAGCTAAGTAACCCCAATTACCACGATCAAGTAGGCGTTGTGCTCGCAAAGCAGATATAACCTTCGGTATTGAACATTGCTTGGATCCCCTAAACCTGAAGCTAGGCCTACCAGGAGGTAGGAATCGAACTTCTTTTCGATAACAATCTATGTTGGCATAATTTGCAGCCAACCAATCCATCCCTAGGATTACATCAAAATCATGCATCCCTAGGACTATAAGTCTAGCACACATAACATTATCTGCAATCATCACTGAACAACTCTCTATTGCCTTATTAGCTAGAAATGAAGCTCTAGAAGGCGTAGAAACACATAATTCAAAACCCAAAGGCACAACAGGCAATGATGCATGAGTTACAAATGAAGTAAACATAAAAGAATGCGTGGATCCGGAATCAATCAATGTGAAAGCTGAATGTCCTAATACAAGTAATGTACCTTTCGCAACTGCATCTGACTGCTTAGCTTCCTGGCGAGTTAATGCGAAAACTTTTCCTTTAGCTCTACCACCAACAACATCATTGGTCTGTCCATGAGCAAGCAGAGGGCACTGTCTGAGGTAATGCCCAGTCTTTCCACACTTAAAGCAAGCATCGATCGCCTTAAAACATTGAGCAACATGATGTCTGTTACATGTAGCACATAAGGGATTTGATTTGATCATCTGTCTTTTTGCATTGTGGGGACCCTGATGAGAATCCTGCGATTTCCTCTTTCCATGAAATGATTGCTCTGACCGAGGTGGTGCACGTGGTGGAAGATTATGTTCCATCAGTAAAGCTGCCTCAACCACCGCTGTGTAGGTGGTATGCTTAAAAAGTGACACTGAACCCTTAATCTCTAAATGCAGTCCTCTCTCAAAAGTCCAAGCCTTTTTTATATTGTTATCCACATAGTGCGTGGCGTACCAAAACAATTCTTCAAACTTCCGCTCGTATTCAGTTACACTCATAGCTCCTTGCACAAGTCTGAGAAATTTGGCCTCCTTCTCTGTTCTGACCTGATCGGAAAATATTTCTCAAGGAAACGTTCCTTGAAACAATCCTATGTCACTGGATTACTGTCGATGTCAAGAGCTCTCCGTATGAGCTCCCACCATTTCCGAGCCTCCCGTGTCAGCATAAATGTTATGCAAACAACCATCTGAATCTTAGAACATGGTATAAACTGGAAAATCTGCTCCAGTCTTGCAATCCATTCATCAGCTAGTAGTGGATCGGATGAATGGCCATCAAATTTAGGTGGCTTCAGCCTCCTGAAGGTCTGTATCAATTGTATGTCCACTAGTGTTTGCTGTGGTTGCTGTACTTGTTGTGTCGAGCGTGCTGTCGCTGTCTTCCTTAACAATTCTAAGAACTCTTGAAACATCTCCACCATAGTTGCTGGAGGGTCAGCAGTAGGATTGACTGGTGCGTGACTGTTATTGTTTCTTGTAGTGGACGACATCGTACTGCTACACATACAACTGAAGACTTACCAAAAGTTTAATTTTAACACGTAAAATAACATAAACATAATCGAACATTTCATAATGAATCTAAAGCATATCAACTGATTCAATTGATAAAACATATATATAATATGCGTACTTGACTTGTAAGGTGATAGAGGAGCAGAATGAGCGACATGCCATACTTTTTACATAAAAAAAGTCTACAGAATCTAAAACCATTGCTCTGATACCAAACTGTAAAACCTCGTTTCCCAAGGGTTAAACATGCTTGAAATTTCACAATTCAAAAATTCTCAATTCAATTAAAACCCTAATTTGAGAAAATCCTTGAATTGGAAACCCTAATTTTAACGTTAAATAGAGGAAGTATAAAATTTTAAAAGAATATTAACTTATTAAACTGAAATAAATGATTCATTAAACTATAATAAAGTGAAGCGCGAAAATCCATAAGACATGAATTAAACATGAATATTCATAAATTTCTGAAATAACTGAAGTCAAACTAAATTCATAATGTTATAGTTAAACTTAGAGATTATAATCATGCTTGCTCTGGCAGTCCCTCACTCCTACTACTCACCATCATCTGCAACACAATCATCTATGGGGGGTGAGTATTAAAAATACTCAGTAAGTAAATTCACATAATAATAAGTTTCACATGACATAAATGCAAACATATAGCTCATGAAAATTTATTTCACACATTTACTGATCACATAAAATACTTATAACAACACACTGATTTCATGATTAACATATAGCTTGAACTTGTATCTATACCTGCCAATACTTATACTTGCTTGATCATAACTTGACTAAACATATCCCTCGATTGATAACCTAACCCGAACTGTTTAACAACTTGAACTTGAACTTGTAACATGAACCTAAACATGACAGATTAGGTGTCCTGAAACTTGATGTCACTTAAAGTTATCTGAACCTTAAGGACGCTAACATGAGCATGGTGACACCCAACCGTATAACTTTATAACATGACGTGGATAATCTGGTTACTTGATAACCAAGGGACATGACTAAGTCTACTTCCTGTTTACTTATCACTTTATTTGAATTAATATTCATAAGTCACATTATCACATATACATGGGTAAACATATAACTTGTTTATGAACATAAACGATGTAACTATTACATGTATAACTCAAAATATAATCATATATAACATAATAAATAATTTCATCATGATATGAAAAGTAAATAAAACACTTGATCATAAGATTGAACGTAAAGAAATAATAAAAAAATTTCACGTTATATATTCTACACTTATAACATATGGACCAAATTATTATGTGAATCCACTTACCTGGATTCGCTACGATATAAATTCAGCAACTAATGACCTGAAATCCAAGGATCCCAAATCACAACAAATTCATATAATATCTATAATTATTTAATTAACTAAGCGAGGTTGGGAACAAGTGGAAACTAAACCAGTGTAAATTGATCAAGTGGTTCAAACTAGTTAACATCAGTTTGGGTGGTCTAAACCGATTTGGTTATGATGAGTTAGGCCGATTCGGTCTGAACAGGTTGAACAGGTTCAGGTTGGTTTGATTGGACTAATTTGGTATAGTATGGATGAACCAGTTTTTGTCTGGTTCGATTTAACCGGTTCAAATTTGGTGAAAACTGGATCGGGTCAAAATCAACTGGGTCCCAAGACCCAGTTGCAATCCATACAGAGAGCGAACAAGGAAGAAAGAAAGGAAGGAAAATTAAGCTTACCAACTATGAAGATTATGATGCAATCTAGAGAAGACGATGATGGAGGGGATGCCATGGAAGGAAAAAAAAACAATAAAGATATGGGTGAGATCAGAGAGAGAAACAAAACAAAGAGAGAAAAGAGAAGGAAATAGAGAGACCGAAAGCTCAATGAGAGAATGAAAAAGATTAACCAGAATTTGAAGGACGGTGGCGATGCGGCAGTGACAAAGCAACGATGGCACCACGAACAGAGAGATGAGGAAGAAATTTGCTGAAATTAAAGAACTTTAGACTTGGGTATTTCAAATTTTTGATAGAAAAATCTAGATTCAGGAAGAGAAAAATGAAAGAATAAATAAAATAAAGGAAACAAGAAATTGCTTACCAAAGCTCAATGTTAGAGGGCTGCCGAAGTTGAAACGAAGAAGAAGGTGAAGAACAGAGGGGCTTCGATGGGGAAGAAAAACTATAAAATACAGAGAGGAAAGCAGTTACGTGGGTAAGCTTGAGATAAAAGCAAAGAGAGATTTAGGGAAGATGAGTGAGAGAGAACACGTGTGAGGGAAACAAATTGGGTTGGCTTAATGTGTAAATGAGTGCATATGTGTGAGTGAGGGTTTGAATTACAAAAATAACCCTTATAAAATACATGGGTATTACATTATTTCCTCCATAAAACCTTCTAATTATCTATTGATCATTAAGTACCATTAATCCACTAGTGAATGGTAAATTTATAATCTTATTAGAAATTTGAGCTCAATAACCATTCAGTTTCAAAATAAACACTTAAGAGAACCAATATAAGATTCGTTAGAAAAACTTAGATTCTAAATCTTGTAAGATCGTGTCTCCAGTCATCCATATCATTGAATCTCCAAAACAAAATTCACTAGCCTGATTAACAAACGGACCTTAACGAGTGAATCAAAAGATCCAGTAGACATGCATAGGAGTTCATGACTACTCAGGATTCAGGCTTATCTACATATGGTCATCGAATTGATGTGTAGTAAATCTTTATGATAAACGACACGTTAATAAAGATATTAATTCACATCGGTCCTGTCATATTTAATCTTATTATATAAAGTACTTTCACTAAGATGTCGATCCACATCAATGATCTGGTTCTAGATTACACGCATTCATAATGCTTAGTGAATCGTACTAGCAACAATTCATTAAAGATTCTCTACTTTAATATGTTGCTTACAATTTTATTCATTATCTATGATCTTAATCCTCTCATACTAATATAAGAACATAGACTCATTAATGAATATTGAATTTTCAGATATTTATATAAATTGTTCAACAATAATTTAAAAGAACAATTATAAGAAAATGTAATCCTCTTTAAATTTCATATCAAAATATCAATACACATGCTTTAACAGCATAACCCCCAACAATCTCCCACTTTCCCTAAAGAAAATGTAGCATCTCTCTTAATCCTATGTTATACATGTGGACCTCAAATGACTTCTTAAGAAGTGTATTTGTGAAAGGATCAGTCAGGTTCTGTTCCGATGTTATCTTCGTAACAATCATATCCCTCGATGCACAATCTCTCTTACAAGAAGATATTTCCTCTCTATATGCTTTCCCCTCTTGTGACTCCTCGGTCCCTTGAAATTTGCTACCGCTCTACTCTTATCACTGATCAGTGGTTTGTCCATATCTAAAACTACTTCCAAATCAAAATAGAACTTTCTGAGCCATATCGTCTCTTTCACAGCTTCACAACCTGTTATATATTTGGCTTCCATAGTGGAATCTACAATGTTGGATTGTCTAATATTTCTCCAGAATAAAACTCCTCCACCTAGGGTGGATATTAATCCAGATGTTGACTTTCGAGTGTCTCTGTTTGATTGAAAATCAGAATCTATATATCCAGTGGGACTCAGGTCTCCACCTGAATAAACAAACATATAGTTTCCCATTCTCCTAAGATACTTGATAATGTGCTTTACTGCAATCCAGTGTTCCAAATTTGGATTTGATTGATAATGACTGACAATTCGCACTGCATAGCAGATGTCTGGTCTCGTACACAGCATGGCATACATGAGACTTCCAACTTCTGAAGCATAGGGAACCTTTCTCATATCCTCTTCCTCATGAGGCGTCTGAGGACATTGTTCCTTGGAGAGGACAATTCCATGTATGGTCGGTTGTTGACCTTTCTTGAAATTTTCCATGGAGAATCTCTCTAGCATCTTATCAATATAAAATGCATGAGAAAGTCGCAAGAACTTGTTCTTTCTATCCCTTAGGATTTGGATGCCTAGAACATAATTCGTTGAATCTTTCATTTAAAATTTTTCAGCTATCCACTTCTTTACTTTTGACAAAGTTTCTACATCATTCCCAATGATAGAATATCATCAATATAAAAAACTAAGAAAACCACTATCTTATCTTTGGTGTATTTATAAACACAAGCTTCGTCAACATTTTGCTCGAAGCCATAAGACTTTATAATCTCATTAAAGGTAAGATTATAATATCTAGATGCTTGCTTTAATTCATAAATTGATTTAAGCAACTTGCATACTTTCTGATCTTGCCCTTTTTGTACGAACCCTTTCTGGTTGTATCATATAGATGCTTTCTTCAAGAGAACCATTCAGAAAGACTGTCTTGACCTCCATTTTCCATATCTTATAGTGAAAACTACCGGCTATGGATAAAAAGATGCAAATGGATTTTAATATGGCCATAGGGGAGAATGTCTCTTCATCGACTCCCTTCCTTTGTGTATAGCCCTTGTCTACTAACCGTGCTTTGAAAGTCTCTACTTTTCCATATGCACCTCTTTTCTTCTTGAAGATCCATTTACATACAATGGGCCTGACATCTTCAGATGGATCTACAAGTTCTCAGATGGAATTGGAATACATAGATTCCATTTCGTGGTTCATGGCATCTTGCCATTTCTCCTTTTCAAGATCATTCATTGCTTCTTAATAATATATTAAATTGTCCTTATTAGTGTCTGACACTAGGACATGTGCATCTACTTTGTAGCAAACTGGTTGTCTCACAACCCTCCCACTACGACATTGCACCGGGATTCCTTTGCAGAAATTGTGGTTTCTTTGGTTTGTCATTTATCAGTAGAAATTGAAGGTTGTCTGATCTCATTAGTCACTAATATGTCAAGAACTACTTTGCTATGAGGTTTGTAGTTTTACATATAGTCATGCTCAAGAAAGGTTGCATTTGTCGACACAAACATCTTTTGATCATTGTGACTATAAACGTACCCATCTCTAGTCTCTAGAGAATAGCCAACGAATATGCATACATTAGACCTTCAGTCGAACTTTCCGGTCTTGGGTCTAAGAACGTGAGCTGGACACCCTCATACACAAAAATGACACAAACTAGGTTTGGACCCATTCCATAACTTTAAAGACGTCTTGCTTACAAACTTAGAGGGAACTGCATTCAAAATGTAAGTTGTCATGTATAGTGCATATCCCCAAAATGTAAGTGACAATGATGAGTAGTTTAACATCGACATAATCATATCTAATAAGGTTTGGGTTCTCCTCTCTGCAACACCATTTTTCAGTGGTGTTTAGATGATGTAAGTTGGGATAGGATTCCATACTTCAGCAAATAATAATTGAATTCTAAATCCACGTATTAATCACCTCACCGAATTGAAGGGTTTTCAATGATTTACCTAATTGCTTTTCAGCCTCAGCCTTAAAGTCTTTAAACTTTCCAAAAGTTTCAGACTTTTAATGTATTAGATAACTATAACCATATCTTGAGTAGTCGTCAATGAAAGTGGCAAAATACTCATACCCACTTCTAGTATGTACATTGATCGGTCCACATACATCACTATGCACTAACTCAAGTGGTTCATTAGCTCTTTGGCTCTTTCCTGTGGAACGTCTCTAGGTCATTTTACCCTCTAAACAGGATTCACAAACAGAAAGAGTTTCAACTTTTAGCTCTCTCAAAGCACCATGCTTTGTTAACCTGTGTAATGTATCTAGATTAATATGTCCCAACCTAAGATGCCATATGTGTTATCATCATGAGAAACTCTTGGCCGTTTGTTATTTTTAGGTTTTGCTACTTTAAATAATTCAGAATTATTTAATGCATGTTCAGTCTGTTTAAACATATACAGTCCATTTATAATTTTAGCATGACAGATATCGAATCCATTCTTAGAAATAATAAACTTTTTACTAATGAAAGAAACTTTGAATAACTGAAACTAGGAATATAATAAACATCGTTAAAAACTAAGTAATTATATCTAAAAAGTAAACGGACTATCCCTAATGTTTTAGTTGATGTGAGCGCACCATTGCCAACTCTCAAAACGACTTCGTCATCAGCCAGCTCCCTTGACGAACCAAGCATCTGCAAAGAAGAACATACATGGTTAGTGGTTCCTGAATCAAGTATCCAGGATGACAAATAATATTCCATTAAACAAGCTTCAAGTATAAGTAAATTATATTGACCTTTCTTTTTCAGTCAGAGAAATACTTGTTACAGTTTCTCTTCCAATGACCTCCAATCCCACATTGGAAACACTTTCCTTTAGGATTGTTGTCTTTCTTGTTCTTCTTGGCTTTCGGCAATGTCTTGGCTCCCTTTACTCTTTTGTTTTTACTCTTATCCTTACCATTGTTCTTCTTCATTTTCTTGTTCTTAACAATATTGGAGGAAGGCGTTTACTCGACAACATTTTCCTCGCTCTCTTTGGTCATTCTTAGGTTGAGTGACTCAAAAGTCTGCAGTTCATTCAACAATTGAGTCATGTTGAAATGCAACTTGTTCATAACATAGTTGGTCGTGAACACAGAAAAAGCTAGTGTGAACAACTTTAGTATGATGCTAACTTGAGTCCGCTCACAATGGTCGCCCCATATACTTCTGCCTCGTGCATTATGTTAAACATGTTCAAAATATGTTCTCGAATAAAAGTACCCTTCCACATCTTAGTTGTTGTATAGCTCCTAATGACCTCATGACGACTTTGATCGAACTGCCCAAACATTGTCTGTAAAGATTCCATAATCCCATAGCAAGTCTCCATGCTTTCATGCTTGACTCTCAGAACGTCATTCACGCTCACAAGCATGTAGCACTTCACTTTGTTGTTTGATATGATCCAAGCATCATATTTATCCCTAACATTCTTAGAGGCGTTAGCAACGGGCTTATAAGGACATTTCTCAGTAAGAACAAACTTATGGTTCTCACAAATCATCATTAAATTCATATTTGATTTCCAATGTATGAAATTATCACCATTCAATTTCTCAAGAGTGAGTAAAGCAGTAACAAGGTTTCTCATGGTAGACATAATATTGATAACTGAAATTTAAAACCTACGTGATCCAATATAATTGATAAATATCTAGAATTCAAAAGGTAAACGTGATGCATGAATGCAATCATAATAAACACATAAATTTAGCATTTATTAATCACGATAAAACAACTCAATGATTAATGTGCCTTAGGGTCGGTTAATTTAACCTTAGACTGTCTATAAGACATTTTCATCCTTATTAATTAAAACTTAAAATATCTCATATTTTTTTTTAACAATAAGGTTTCGCTTGTTTCATTAGGTCACAACTATCCACATAAAAGCTTAATTGTGACTTTGTGTGTGTAACCATCGTTTCAGATTTCATGACTTCATTTAGAATATGCAACCTTAGGATCAGTCAAAACTAAACTACATCACTTCCTCCTATCTTCTTAAGAAGTCCAACCTTGGTATTTGTACAACTCAAAACCTTCCTTAGGAGGATGAAAACAAACTCATCTCAAGGCCCTCACTGCATCTCATAGTGTTGTACTAATGATGGAGATCATAGATTACATTGACATGTCAACCTTCTCCAACTCACTAAGGATAATGTGTTTCTATTTTAACTAATCAATTAATACAAATCAATTACTAGTTAAAATTATAACCCTATCAATATTTCATTATCAGTTAATTCAATCTCATTGGTCTAAGTTCATTGAACTTTCTGAAGCGCCTAAATCAGAATTAGGTGAACTTAGATTAACTAATTAATTATATTCATCAAATTTTAATAAAACTCTTTTACTAAAGTCGGTTAACCTAAAGGTTACTATAGCCTTTAGTGTGGTGTGATTATAAAGTTTTAACTAATTTAAACCTAGCATTTTACATGCAATTGATTTCTTAAAGCAATACAAATAAACATATTTGGATAATCCTAATAAATCATGTTTCTATAGATGAAATGTATGATTAAATAAAACTGCGTGGGATTATCATGTATGGCATATGATCGACAAATGCATGGACATGTTATCAAACATAATAATTATTTAATTATTTAATAATTAAATAAAATAATAATAGACCGAGTGACTATTGGGTATTTCTAAAATACAACCCTTAAAATAAATAAATAAAATTACAAAGTGGGCTTCAAGAATATATAATTTCCAAATATTACATTCTCCTCTTGATGTCCAACTTCATAATATTCAAGTTTTGAACAAAAATTTTTTAATTAGAAAAACTATTTTTCTTAATTATAACAATTTCTATAATTATCCCTTTAATATAGTTGACTTTAACTTAGTCAAATAAACGCTTTATTTGATTTGGTCAAACTTGAGTTAAACCCAATCAACCTATTAATTTTTAATTTTCATAAAATAAAAAATTAATAATTAATTTTAAAATTACATTAATTTCAAATTTTAAATGGACAATTAAAAGAGATTGGGTTTTAATGAAACACTTAGGTAATAGAGTTGGTTGCATGGTTTGTTAAAAAATTTCTTAAAACGTGACAACAGTTGTCACCGAAGATAGGACTCTCCAATCGCCGCCCATCACCACCGCTGCCGTCTCACCGCCGGCAGTCGACTGTCGCGCCAGACATCCACTGTTCATTGTCGCCACTGTTCACCTCCTTCAGACAGTAAATATCCGGCGTGAACAGTGTTTTCACGGATGAAAAGTGTTCGCATGAACAACAAATATATGCCGTTCGTCTCGTGTATTCTTCGTCTTCTCACCTTCAGAATAATTACAATAAAATTACAAAAATTCCTACGCCTCAATTCGGCTTACACAAGATTAGAAAAAATTAAAATAAAGCTTAACCCAATAATCAACATACAAATAACGATTCATTATTTTTCATATATTCAAAAAACATAACCATCCATCAGCATACATATCTTATAATATATGAATAATACAAGAAAACCCACACTTCATTTAACATTAAATATATATAGACCGCTCTGACACCACTTGTTGGTCGTCGCGCGTGTGCGCGGCGAAAGCGTAGAGGCGCGCGACCTTTTAAGAAATTAAACTTTTAATAGAAATTAATCTTTTAATAAAACAAAACTTGTACAACGGCACGATAACTAAATAAAAACTTTTATTGAAAACTATTTTTCAACTAGTCAGGATCCATTATATATTTATAAGTTAAATCTACAACATACAAAGTTAGGAATCATATACCTCTTGCAGTCAATATCAAGTGTCCTTGCAAAAAACAATTGATCCTTCGTTCTCACAAAAACGTTCAACAATCAGTAGACTTCGGGATCCACACCAAGATCTTCCAAGTCAATCATCAACGTACTAGGACGTGTGTGGGTACGTAGAATATTACAAGATATTTTTTCTGTCTCTAGATATTCTCAACACATGAGATCTAGAGATTTACTGAGAAAGACTTTATGGAGACGATTCTCTAAAATAACATGATGATTATTCTTTTAGAGATTTGATTAATGTTTAATCATAGAAGAAAATCTCTCTGACAGCAACCGTGTTCTCAATTTAACTCTTGATTGACGAACTGATGATTTGATCAACTGATTCTCTCCGCTTTGTTCAACCACCTAGGCCAGTAGAATAATATTTGTATATATTCTAGATATTGGCGTATCAGATTTTTAGGGATAAACTAAAATAATATTTAATTATAAAATTACCAATTGTAGTGGGCCCACTAGAATTGTGCACAACTACAATGGCGCATGGCACTACAGTGTGCCGTGAGCCAGCACAATGTCTCACAGTACTACAATGTTGCACACTCACTACTGTAGTGTCACGTGGCACCACAGTAGTCCATGTCAATTTCGGATACTCTATCAGTGATTGACACGTGCCAATTACTGTGAATTAATTATTTATTTTAATCAGATAATTATCTAGATATATGATTATCCCTATCAACTAACTTTTTTTATTACAAATAACAGCTTTAATTGAATTAATTTATTATCTAATGATAATTTAATTATCTAATTTCACAAATTAGATATTTTGTCTCACTTATCGATAATTACAAAAAATTGATAAATATTTATATATATATAATTTTCGAAAATTATATTTAAATATATAAATAATTCAATTAATTAATCACACATAATTATCTCATAATTATGTACTTACCTCAGAATAAAAATTCTTTTTACAAGTTAGTCTTTTTCTCATGTCCTAAAATATTCACACCCTAGACATCGTAGTATAGAGCCTAATTGGGGACCATGAATCTATAATCCTAAGTTCTAATAAACTAGATTATTAATTAAACTCTTTAATTAAATAATCTTATTTATTAATTTCATTATTACTCCACTATAAATATGAAATTACACTCTTAAAGATTATAGAATGTATTTATAGAGTATTCTCATGTAGTCCACTGACATAATCGTTTCATTTACTTATGTCCTCCAATTATTGGTTCGTAAATTAGAATTAGTCAAAATTACCATTTTACCCTTCTATTTACCTCTTGATCTCTAAGTATCATTGATTCACTAGTGAATGACTAATTTATAATCTTATTATAAATTTGAGCTCAATAATCATTCAGTTTCAAAATTAACACTTAAGGGAATCAATATACTATCTGTTAGAAAAACTTAATTTCCAAATCTTATAAGATCGTGCCTCTAGCCACAAAATAAAAGTTACTAGCTTGATTAACAAATAGATCTTAACGAGTGAATCAAAAGATCCAGTAGACATGCATAGTATTTTATGACTACTCAGGATTTAGACTGATCTACAATCATCAAATTGATGGGTATTAAATCTTTATGATAAACGACACGCTAATAAATATATTAATTCACATAGGTCATGTCATATATAATCTTATTATATAAATTACATTCACTAATATGTCTATCCACATGAATGATCCAGATCTAGATCACACGCATTCATAATGCTTAGTTAACCGTACTAACAACCATTCATTACAGATTCCATACTTTAATATGTTATTGATAATTTTATTCATTATCTATGATCTTAATCATCTAGTACTAATACAATATCATAGTCTCATTAATGAATATGGAATTTTCATATATTTATATTATTCAACAATAATTTGAAAGAATAATTATAAGAAAAATATAATCCTCTTTAAATTTCATATCAAAATGTCAATACACATGTTTTGATGGCATAGCCCCCAACAACCGTGAGTTAAGAATAGCGTCTCCTAACACCGTGAGTTAGGAATCTCGTTACTCAAATCATCGTTCTATCAGTTGGTATCAAAGTCAATGTTGCACGATGATGAATCGAGAATGACTCAACTAGATTGAGGGGGCTGTAGGTGAGATTCGTGGTCATCGGCCTGAGAAATTATCTCTTGATTTACACGTGGTGCACTTGCGGGAAACTCCTAGCCTAGGGCCTACGCACTTTTGAGATTAGTCAGAGAACTATGATCTGAGGCCCAGTGCTAATCACAAAAAAAAAAAAAATCTTTTGTTTAACTCTTATGCATCCTAAAAAGTAATTAGATGGTGTTTGCTTCAATTGAATGAAATATAATGGAGATTTCCTTGTAAATACTCAACATCGTGTTTAATTTTTAATTTGTGTTGCTTAGAAATAAAATAATGTTTGGATGGTTACATGAATCATTCATCTATCTTTGTTATATAACCATTTAAGTTTTTTTCTTCTATTTTATATACTAATTTTCTAATTTTAATATTTTTTATATTTGTCACCACACTAAATTTAAATTATGACCACACTAATATTTGTTCAGTATTAATGACATTCTTTCTCACTTTTAAGCTTCTAGAATGTTCGGTCTCTCGAGGGTGAGTTTTGGTCTCTCGAGAGTGAGAGGTTTTTCTTCCCATCCATTGGGTCTTTAGCCTTTGTTCTTCTTAGATATGCTACTTTCTTCTCCCTTTCAACGCGCAAGGTTTTTTTGGGTTCCTAGGGTGCCATTGGTGTAAATCTTGGGTTTCCTTCCCCTCTCTCTTGGCCGTTCTCCCGTTACCTAGTCGAAGATGGAAGAGGTTGAGGACCTCTGTAAGACGTTGTCATTAACAAAGGAAGAGTCGAATGTTCTCGAGGTGGAGGAGTCACAATTACCGACTCCAATAGACCCGAAACTCTATATTTTCTTCAAGGTTTTGTAAAACAACCTATTAACAAACATGCAATGAATAACACCCTTCTCTCGATCTGGAATTTGGGAAAGGGAGCGTAAATTAAAGAGATAGGATTGGATATGTATATGGCTTGGTTCAAACATACTTTGGACAAGAAACCTGTCTGGATTGATTTTAAATACGAAAGGCTACCAGGTTTCTGCTATAAATTTGGATTGCTTAGTCATTCTGCTAAATATTATTTTAAGGATCTGGAGGATAGACTCTTAGGTACCACCCGAAAGTACCAATATGGGTCCTCTTTGTGGGAAGGGGAGTTGATTACAGCTAAGGGGAAGAATAATAGACATTAATTAGGCAACTCTTCGGAAGCCTTGAAGGAGGATGATTTGGATAGAAACTCAGAGCCACAATCCTGAGATTTGAGAATTTACGTGGTTCAAGATGAAGTAAACTCGAACTTAGTGCAGCTTGGATGAAAGGAACGCAAGATTAATTTTTTGAAAGATGGGGAGGAAGGAGAACCCTCTGCGACCAAATTTAAATAGAGGAAGGAAGAGGGTGGGGAGAGGTCTAAAGAGGCTCCAATATTGAGAAGTATGGAGCATGTTGCAAATGTGGAGCTAGGAGGAGGGGCTCTTGAAGTGGTGAAGTTCGGTGAGCAGAATATGGGTGGGTAAAACAGGCTAGTCTTCTCTATTGAGGGGGGATGTCGATGTGGGAGAAGTCTACATGAATGTTAAGCTTCACGATCCAAAGAAACATAAGTAGCCAAAAGCTTCGACATGGAAGAGAAGGAAAGAAAGTGGATGTATGTGGCCTAAAAGTAATGGGGGTCTCAAGCCTTTCACCAAGATATAGTATAAACGAAAAAGCGTTAGTGATGATGGAAAAATAAGCAAGAAACAAAAAATATCTTATCAATTCCAGATGAACCATCCCAAGCAGTGGGTGCCGTAGAGGGGCCCCACTGTGCACCATGAAAAATCTGGTGTGGAACACTTAGGGTTTGGGGAAACCTCGACTGTTCAGATCATTGCAGCAAAGGGTGCTCATTAATAACCTAGGTTTACTTTTCTTGTTAGAAACTAAGTTGCGTGCGAATAAAGTGGATAATACGATAAGGAATTTGGGGTATGGTGGAGCCTTTGTGGTGGATAAGAGGGGTATTGGGGGAGGCCTGGCTTTGATTTGGAAGGAAGAGGTGTCGGTTACTATAAATTCTTATTCCATGGGGCATATCGATGCCACGACTAAGATATAAAATGTCAACCCTTGATGTTTTACAAGTTTTTATGACAATCTTGTTCAATGTGAGTGGTATCAGTCCTAGACTATGCTTCAGCGCCTTAAAAACCTACCCCCTTTGCCTTGGATGGTTATGGGGGATTTCAATGAGATCCCCAATGGTACAGAAAAATCAGGAGGTTCTCGATAACCTAATTTTCAAATGGAAGCTTTCAGAGAGGCTCTTATGGCCTGTTCCCTTTCTGATTTAGGATTCAAAGGCCCACAGTTCACTTGGTTCAACAAACGAGTAGAGGGACATATTATTAGGGAGAGGCTGGATAAGGGGGTTTGATTTGAATCGTGAAGGGAGCTAATTCCTTGGGCTTGGATTGAATTGCAAGATTTCCACACCTCTGATCACAGGGTTTTAGTAACTCGTGTAGATCCTATCTTTAAGTGGGTTCCTATGGGGGAAAAGAGGAGGTTTATGTTCAAAGCAAACTGGGGTAGGAAAGACGCTTGCGAGTAGGTTATTTAAAAGTCTTAGATCCGTAACAGGGAGAACTCAGCGGTTGACAATCTTATTGCAAACTTAAACTCGTGCTCAAAATCTCTCAAGATCTGGGTGCTGAATTTTTTTGGCTCAATTCCAAAAAAGCTGAAACATTACCATACTCAAGTGAACGTCCTTCTCGAAACCTCTCATGATCAGACAAATTGGCAGGATATTCAAGCTTTGCAGGTGAATAGATAAACTCTATTGAAAATCAAGAAGAATTGTATTGGAAGCAATGATAAAAATGGATTGGTTAAAAGTTGGAGACAAGAATATCAAGTTCTTCCATTTAAAAGCCTCTGAACGAAAAAAGAAAGAATACTATCACGGGCCTTTTGGATGATTCGGGAACCTGGCAGGACTCCTTTGAAGGTATCAAGGTAGTTTTACAGTATTTTTCAATCATTGTTTGCTTCTTCGAATCGTGAACATTATGATATAGATAAAGTTATTTCTCCTGTATCTGGTAAAATTTCTGCTGATATTAATGACTTTATGTTAAATCCTTTCTCCCATTCTAAGATTTATGATGCACATATGAGTATGCAGCCTCTTAAAAGTCCTTGCCCGGATAATTTTAATGCTTTGTTTTTCTAAAAATATTGGCATATGGTAGGAGATTAAGTGACTAAACTTTACTTAGATTGCCTGAATGGTGAGGAGGATATGGGTAAGCTTAATAAAACCCTAATTTTTTTATTCCCAAAACCCCCTAGGCTAGACATGTTTCAGAGTATAGACCTATAAGCTTTTGTAATGTGGTTTACAAAATCATCTCCAAAGCTATTGCTAATAGGTTGAAGGTTATTCTACCTAGCATTATTTTAAAGAACCAAAACGCTTTGTTATGGGTCAATTGATATTTGATAACATTACTGTAGCTATCGAGATTATCTAGTCGATTAACAAGAGAGGGAATGGAAAGGTGAGGTATTCAGCTATCAAGATGGATATGAGTAAGGCTTATGATAAGGTGGAATGGTCGTTCTTACTTGCTATGATGCGTAAGCTAGGCTTTAATGATAGATGGATCTCCCTCATTCATAAGTGTATAGCTTCGATCTCTTTCTCTTTTCTTATAAATGGGACTATTTATAATCATCTTTCTCCTAGTAAAGGAATTAGACAAGGAGACCCCCCCCTTTCTCTGTTCCTTTTCTTAATCTGTGCAGAGGACCTCCTAACTTTTATTCAAGATGCCAAAAGCAAGAAGCTTATCTTCAGTCACAAGGTGAGTCGCAATAGGCCTATATTTTCCCATTTATTATTCGCTGTTGACAGTATTATTTTTTGCAAGGCCTCTTCTCAAGATTGCATGTGTATCCAGAATATTGTGGGCGTTTATGTAAAGGCTTCCGACCAATGTACTAATTTGTCCAAATCAAGATAGGGAGTCTCTTGCCGGTATTCTGAACATGCAAATTATAGGTTGTCATGAGAAGTATATTTGACCTATTTGTTATAGAATGTAAAGTATAATAAATGTTTGTGTAATTTTTAAATATAGAGGATATGTCTGTGTCATTTAAATAAACTGTATGGGGTGTCGGTGCAATTTTCTCTAAATTAAAGGATAGTGCTTCTTAGGTTGTTCAAGTCATATCTTAACCACCTTTTTTTAACATTTCGGTTAGATCGATTTCTTATTTATATAATGAAAATTATACCGTTTGACTTTTGTTCGCAAAGCTAATTATAAGTTCTATATAAATTAGAGGTATAATGATTCAAACAGATGACCTTTCTTGTATGAGATGAGAGTTCAATTATTATCTAACCGTAGTATTTTCACTTTCACAATCACAACAATTACCTTATAGTTATCGAGCCACATCACGATAATCACACGGACACGTGCAAAGCAACTGTCCTCAACTAGTTATATATAAAAGGTATAAAATTAGTAAATAATTTACTATTTTGTCTCCCTTTTAAATGATAAAATGATAAAATTGGATAATTTCAAATCTTTAAATTTATAAATTACCAAATTCTATATGATCGTCCCATTTTAATTTATAAAGTAACTACAATGATATTATTTATCTCATTCAAATTTTTAAAATTATTAAATTGTATGAAATACTTTATATGCTTTGTATTTGTAAAATAACACGATATTTGGGAAAAAAATGCACACCTTTTATAAAAAGAAAAATGATAAAAGTCAACTTTGTAGTTCAAACTGCAAAAATGGTTGGAAAAAAGTCAACTTTAGATAATGATTGAAGTAAATAATTTAATTTTGGTGTCGATAAATTATTTACCCTTACGCCTGTGCATTTTGGTGAATAAATTATTTATTCCACCCATTTTTGCAAGATAAACGTTTTCCAGCCATTTTTGTAAGAAAAATGTTTTCTGATCATTTTTGCAGTTTAAGCCAAAAAGCTAGCCATTTTTTCGAATTTTGGTCATTTCATAAAGAAACTAACGGTTTAATATCTTAGTAGACATATGTGTCATTTTTTAAAATGGAAGAGGTATCCATGTCATTTAACAAAATAGTTGGGAGATTGAGGGGATTTCGCATTTTTAATGTAATTTAGACGTCTGTGAAATTTAGACATAATAAGGGAGGTTTGGCTAATTATTTTTTTTTTTTACAATCTCTTCTTTCCTTCTGGGGACTCTGTTAGATATTGAGTCAAGGTCTTCAATAAGTCAGGTTGGGCCTGCCTGGGCCAAAAAAATGTTGTAAGGCTGTACTAAAATCAAACCGAACCATGCACATTCTTATGACAGGTTGTAAGGCTGTACTAAAGTGTCAAGCCTCATGCATGACTTTTAATATATAGAGACATCAAATGTTTCACTTATCTTCGTTAGACATTTTTGTCTCGTTGTTACACCCTACCCTAATGAAATGGTTTAAAGAACACCTACATTTATTTTCGTCTCACCAAATGTTAATAGATTAACCCTAAAAAAATCTCACCTTCATTGCAATTTCATTCAACTTAAGAGTGTGCATGGTTCGGTTTGATTTTTTTCAGCTAAAAATTGAACTGAACCAAATCGAAGTTTTGGTTCGATGATATTATCAAACGTTGAATCGAAAATGGACCAAACTACACTAAAAAGTTTAGTTCGATTCGGTTAACCAGTTCAGTCATAGTGATAAAAAACTATTTTTGTTTCAAAAATTTCAACTTGAGTTTAAAAGACAATTTTTGTTTAACTAAAATTACAACATGAAAATTGAAAAAAAGATGGAAATTAAAAAATAATAAAAAACTAAAACTTCAGTTTAGTTCCATTCAAAAACCAACGAAAGTTTGAACGGAACGGAAAACTTTGGTTATTAAATTTTCAATTGAACCGAATAGAAAAAAAAAATCTTTAAGAACCGGTCGTAACTGTTATATTTTGTTCGGTTCGGTTCATTATAATTTTTTTACACCCTACTTCACCCCGTCTTCATCTTCTTCATTCTCCACACCATAATATCCTCCATTGCAGTCCCGATTCCCCAAGCCCATCTTCATCTTCTTCATTATTCACTCCGGAATCACAAGCAACCATCTTCTCCCAGGCACAGCCGCAAACTTCATCTTCTCCCTGTCGCATCCCTAAAATCGCTGCTACCAACTCGAGCAACTCGCGTTTTCATCACACCTCTTCAATCGGGACCGACTCTCAATGTCATTATAAACGATCATCTTCTTCATTCTTCACTCCCTCTCCAATTTCGATTCCATTACACATGTTCTCTCGAATCACAACCATTTCAACCGATTCTTCAATCATCACTCCAACACTATGTTGGCGATTAAGATTGTAGAAAGGTAAGAAAAAGCAATAAATTTCTCTCATTTTTCTTATTTTAGGAAATAAGAGTCTGATTGTGGACAACTTTAAGGATTAGAGGTGACCATTTTTTCTTATTTTAGTTGTAATTTTTTTTCATTCTCGCATATGTTCCAGTTGTTTTGCATATATTGTGCAAGGATGAATGTCATTATTGTAGAGTTATACCATCGAGGGAGTTCTGGATGATAAATGAACAATGTAGTGGAAATTGTCAAGTTTGCTTACATTATTAGCTTTATAATTATCTTAATTCTTTGTTTGCGGTTTTCCCTGATATGATTAGCAACAGCAGTTGCTATTTTGAATCATTGTTCATCATTCTCAGAAACAAAAGCACCGATAAACTTTTATATCGGTAGGCACTGGCTTAAGATAATTGTTCCAAAATGACTGCTAATTTTATCTGTCGCTCGGAGAAGTATCTGCATACTGCACTTTTTAATGTTTAGCTTTTATTGCGTACTCTGTACATTATTTTATTATAGCCCAGTCAGGTTTTATGTAATGGTTTATGGAACAGTTTTGTTATTGGCCTAAAGATGCAGTCTTAGACTGTTACGCTTTCAAGTGAAACCAAGAAGTGTTTAGCAAAGTCTCCTTAAACACAGCTGCCTTTCCTAGGTAGTGGGACTTGTCTAGCAGTCAATTATGCATTAGAAGAATTGAAATGGAGGACCAATATAATTGATGGAAGGGTTCTTAAACAATTTTAACTGAGATAGGTTAATGGATGGAGGGGTTCTTTAATCATTTTATTGAAGTTTGGGTGTTTATAATTATAGTTACAACTCGCTCAAATTTTAGGGGGTCTTGATGCATTTTTTTCCTTGATTTTTTTTATATTGTGCTGAAGAATTTACGTGATGCATTTAGTATTCTAGTAATATTGCAGAATTAGTTTGTTTCCAACCAATTAACCACAATTTCTCTTCTAGAATGCGTAGCTCGTCGTCTATTGTTCGAAGCCTCTTTTTGTCCTTCCATATTCCTGCTACACTTCACTTTCAAGATAAGCTTTGTACTAGTTCAAGGTCAATGTTGCTGACGACTAGATCTAGACACTCATTGTCTGCTGCATTTGAAGTTATTGAATCAAATCCATTGTGTGATCCAAGTTTTACTTGTGCCAAAAATGTTCCCAGTCAATTTTCTGTTGGATTTAAGAAGATACCAAGGATAATACGTAGTAGAGAATGTCCTAATTTGGTGTCAGAGAATGCAATAGACCTACGAATCAGAACTATAAGTTCGGAAAACAAGGATAAGCTAAAACTTTACTCGGGGTTGTTGAATGAATGTGCTTCAAAAGGGTCTTTGAATGAAGGAAAGACCATTCATGGGCAGATTATTAAGAATGGGATTGTTCCAGATTCATATTTATGGGTTTCTTTGATTAATGTTTATGCAAAATGTAGGTTTTCTATGTACGGTCGCCGTGTTCTTTGTGGGATGCCTGAGCGTGATGTGGTCTCTTGGAGTGCATTAATCCAAGGATTTGTAGCTGAAGGATGTCCCAATGATGGTGCATTTATGCTCTTGGAGATGAAGAAAGAAGGTATAAGACCGAATGAGTTTACGCTCGTGACTGGTTTGAAAGCATGTTCGATGTGCTTGGCTTTATATTTTGGGAAACAGTTGCATGCAGAAACTATCAAACTTGGATTTTTGGTAGATTTGTTTGTTGGGTCTGCTCTTGTTGACTTTTATGCCAAATGTGGTGAGGTGCAACTTGCTTCTCTGGTGTTCTTTGGAATGCCAGAGCAAAACATTGTGTCATGGAATGCATTGCTTAATGGCTATGCCCAAGAGGGTAATGGGAAGGAAGTCCTGAGTCTGTTTTGTAGAATGACAGAATCAGATATGAAGTTCAGCAAATTCACATTATCTACTGTTCTCAAGGGTTGTGCAAACTCAAGAAAACTGAGAGAAGGCCAAATTGTGCACTCTGTAGTAATAAAAAAAGGGTGCGACCTTGATGAATTTATAGGTTGTAGTATGGTTGATATGTACTCAAAGTGTGGGTTTGCAGATGATGCATTAAAAGTTTTCTTGAGCATTAAAGAACCAGATGTTGTGGCTTGGAGTGCCATGATAACTTGCCTTGACCAGCAAGGCCAGAGACAAAAGGCAGCTGAGTTATTTAACTTAATGAGACGCACGAGCATTAGACCAAATCGGTTTAGCCTTTGTGCTCTTATTAGTTTGGCAACAGATATAGAAGATTTGCAGTATGGTCAAAGCATCCATGCTTGTATGTATAAATATGGATTTGAAACTGATATCTCAGCTAGCAATGCCTTAGTCACAATGTATATGAGGAATGGATGTGTGCGTCAAGGGGCTCAAGTATTTGAAGCAATGACAGATCGAGATTTAATTTCATGGAATGCCCATTTATCTGGACTTCATGACCATGAGACTTGTGATCTAGGGCCCAATATCTTCTATCAAATGCTGGCGGAAGGTTTAAGACCCAATATGTACACATTCATAAGTGTATTAAGGTCTTGTTCTAGTCTTTCAGATGTAAGCTGTGGGAGGCAAATACATGCCCATATAGTTAAAGATAGTCTACAAACAAATGGGCATGTTCAAACAGCGCTAATTGACATGTATGTCAAGAGCAAGTGCTTAGAGGATGCGGATGTAGCTTTCAACAGATTGATTAGGCGAGACCTCTTTACTTGGACAATCATCATCACTGGTCACGCACGAAGAGGCCAGGCAGAAAAAGCTGTGAATTACTTCAGGCAAATGCATAGAGAAGGTGTGAAGCCAAATGAGTTTACACTTGCTGGTTGTTTAAGTGGTTGCTCTCGTATGGCTTCTTTAGAAAGTGGGCAACAACTTCATTCTTTGGCTATTAAGGGCGGGCATTTAAATGATATGTTCGTTACAAGTGCGCTAATTGATATGTATGCAAAATGTGGTTGTATAGAAGATGCAGAGTCTCTCTTTAAGGGATTAGATTTGCACGATACAGTGTTATGGAACACCATGATATGTAGTTACTCGCAACATGGGTTAGGAAAAATGGCTCTTGACACATTTCGTATGATGGTAGAAGAAGGCATTACTCCTGATGAAGTTACCTTTTTAGGTGTTCTTTCTGCATGCAGTCACCAGGGGTTAGTGGAGGAGGGGAAGAGACATTTTGCCTCAATGGATACGGATTTCAGAATAAAACCTAAAGTGGAGCATTTTGCTTGCATGGTAGATATTCTTGGTCGAACTGGAGAGTTTGAAGAAGTTGGAAAATTCATCGAAAACATGAACTTGACACCACATGAGTTGATTTGGGAGACTATTCTTGGAGCTTGTAAAATGCATGGTAATGCAGAACTTGGTGAAAGAGCTGCAGAAAAACTTTTTGAGCTTCAACCTAAGCAGGAGACGAATTATATATTACTCTCTAACATTTATGCAGCCAAAGGTAAGTGGGATGGTGTTGAAAAGGTCAGGACATTGATGTCCAATAGAGGTGTAAAAAAGGAGCCAGGTTGTAGCTGGGTTGAAATGAATAGTCAAGTACACATATTTGTGTCACAAGATGGTTCACACCCAAAATTTCAAGAAATTTATTCAATGTTGGAGGAAATGAGTAAAAAATTGTCTTCAGCGGGGTATACACCAAAAACTGAATATGTACTTCACAATGTTACAGAAAGAGAAAAAAGGGAACATCTCCAGTTTCATAGTGAGAGATTGGCTCTTGCCTTTTCCCTTTTAAGTTCCAGCTCAATGAAGACCATTCGTATTTTCAAAAATCTCCGCATTTGTGGAGATTGCCATGATGTTATGAAAATTATGTCAAACATCACAAGTCGGGAAATAGTTGTTCGTGACATCAATCGGTTCCACCATTTCAAAAGTGGTTCTTGCTCCTGTCAGGATTACTGGTGAAGTGGATTCTCAGTTATCATTTATTGATCACGGATATCAACTTGCTCCAATAAATCAATTCTCTTTTGCGGCAGCAACTTCCAGGTATTTTACTTTCTAATTAAATTACACACCATGTTCAATATAAATAGATTATCAGACAAGAAGACGGGAAAAGACACATGAAAAAGTTTGTTGACTTTGTTACTAAATACTATATCAAACTTGTTTTCTTGATGGCGTTTATGTACTCTTCTTTCCAGTTTTAATTGCCTGGTTTCTAATGGTGGGTAGAGACAGAGCAAGATCAGGAGCTTTTGATCCCTATGGCTGACAACGTTGATTGTGCATCGTCCTCCAAACCCTCGCTGTCTTCCTCGTCCTCTCACCATACCGGCGAATAGGTAATTCTAAGTACTTCTGCTGATTGAGTTTTGTGCAGAGGAAATGGTGGAAAATGAGTATGTTTGCTTAATTGTATCTGGTTGATGGCTTTTTAATCTATATAACCTGATTTACTTTTTCTGTGATTTATGATGTTGCTTGAGGTAATTTAGCTTCTTCTAACGTATTTGATATCATTTACTAGGCGGTTAGTTAAAGATTTAAAGATGAAGAACCAGTTTCAGATTGTGATTTTGAGTATATTAATATATTTGGCTTTTTGCATTGACTGATTCTCCTATGGTTTCTTTTCTAATGTTTTATAGCCTAGCTTGATTTACAAATCCGGACACTGGTTTTTTATGAGATATAGATTCATTGTTATATAATTTGAGCCATACTAGTAGAATGACTGAGATCTTACCCTCCTTTCCCATGTATTACAGTATAAGGTATTCTTCACTATAATCTTTTTCACTAATAGTCAAATAGTGTGAGCATTTACTTTTCTATTTTTGGAATATTATCACCCTTTCCTTGTCATTCTAGAGGAATGTATCTTTTGTGTGTCTAATATCAAAGAGTTCAAGAGTTTCCTTTGTTTGTTATAAACTCTATGGGCGGCTGCTTGTATTGACTAACTTATAGTCTTTTTGGTGTTTGGTCAGGAGGATTCTTTTGTACGAGGTTAGCTGAAAAGAAGTCAATGAGTTGTGCAACGTTTACATCGGTTAGATGAACCTTACAAGGTAAGTAGTTGGAAGTGAAGACATAGTATGAATAAACTATTTCTATTCAAGACGATCATCTGGAAGTGACAAAGAAATCATATTCTTTCTTCACCAAGCTTCCAACCTTATTGGACCTTTCAATAACTGTCAATAATTAAAGTAGTTTGGACATTACGTCAAGAAAAAATTGAGTGAATATCGTATCCCATTATAACTTTAGTGGATGCATGGCTTCACTGCTGAGTTTTTTGTGTGGTGTTTTTCCTTCATAGATATTTTTTCGGAGTCTTAAATGGTAGACAATATACTTTGAGTTGGTTCTCTGATATGCTCTTATAACTGTTTGTATATATCCTCAGTATTACCTGTTTTGCATGTCATCTTATTCCCTATAGCGATCACCTTCTACATAACGTGGTGGTTTATTAACTTTGTGGATCGTCTCTTCTCTCCAATCTATGCTCAACTTGGAATAGATATCTTTGGTACGCATTTTATTAGTTTCTCTACCATACGGCATGTGATAATTAATTTACTGTTGATGCTTCTGACTTCACATCAATTTTTTTACAGCGAGAAATCAATTAATATAATCTGACCAGATTATACCTCATTACTTGCTATAAACTTTAGGCCCTTTAGCTTGAAAATTGCTCTGACATTTTAAGTAACTTGATTTGAATTATTTTACAATTCTCACTCGCGAAGAAAAAGTTTTATAATTCTTAGCCCTCATCTTCTATACGCATCCCGGACAGGTCTTGGATTTGTAAGCTCCATTGCATTCATCTTCCTTGTTGGGGTGTTCATGTCATTGTGGTTGGATGCATTTGTCTTGAGCCTTGGTGAGTGGTTTAATCAAATAGATGCCATTTGTTCATCATATCTATAATGCCGCCGAACAAATTAGCTCTGCCATCTCACCAGGTATGCTTTTGTTTAATTTTCTTTGCCACGTCTTAGTTGACCTCTATCTCTTATCATCAGATCAAAACGCACAAGCCTTCATGGAAGTAGCTATCATAAGATATCCTCGTATTGGAGAATATGCATTTGGAATTATGGATTCATCACTTCATTTGTTGTCCTCCAGGTTTGGAAAATACATATGCTGTTGAACTATAACAACAACATCCACTACTTTGAATATTGTTTGGTTGCAAACTATAAACCTTGAAGTTACATATATCTTGAATATGTTTAGTAGCAATGTTGTTCTGACTACAGACTACTATTTGCGGCAGCTTCTCTTTTCTCGATGATCGTATAGTGAAAGTCAAGCTTCTATGAGGAGTCCCCTTTTGTTTCTCGTGGTTAACTAAAACTTCTCCCTCCCTCTGTTTTTCTCCCGACATCACTTGGTGAGGTCTCCCTTTTCCATTTCATTTTCTCTGAAAATTCATCTCTCTGACTCAGTCAGTGAGTCATTTTAATCTTTATGCTTACTTACTGCCTACTTATGATTGATGATTAATGATGAAACTGATGATCATGATTCATGATTGCATATTTATATTTCTTTGGGTAGAACATCATTTAGCACGATATATATATGGGCCCGCGATGTATTGGCATTCGAAATCAAGATATTGGTATTGGACTTGTCAGTCGATTCATAACCTTTCAAACACAACCAATATCTATTTGGACCCCCTTTACTTGTAGGAGTACATCTTGGATATGCCGCCCGGAGGTCTGGAGAAAGCTGCAATCAATAGGATTTTCTAATCCTCCCTTCCCGAAAGCGAAAGGAAGAATGTGAAATTTTTTTTCCTTTCTTCCGCAGGGACCAGGAGATTGGATCTAGCCGTAAGAAGAATTACTGGATATAATGTTGAGCCTTGTCCTCTCCACTCCAGGTTCCAGAAGAGGGTAAGAAAAAGTTTTGGACTTTCTAAACAGCCAGTCACAAGAGTCATCCAAAAAGAGGAAAAAATATTATGACAATTGCAAAGGTAGGATTAGATTACTACTTTCATGTATACAAGGACATGACTTGGTTGAGACAATTTACTACAGGAAGAAATTTGTTACTCGATTTGCTACGGCATATATAACATTGGCATGCCTAAATGAACAAAAAGAGGTAAACCAATTCATTATACTGTCATTTACTGATTTATTGCATTTAT
This sequence comes from Datisca glomerata, assembly GCA_003255025.1. Classification (NCBI taxonomy): domain Eukaryota; kingdom Viridiplantae; phylum Streptophyta; class Magnoliopsida; order Cucurbitales; family Datiscaceae; genus Datisca; species Datisca glomerata. Next base: position 278,153 of record QANY01005876.1, on the reverse strand, counting down.
TTTTAAGAATACACATTTTTGTTGCTTTGATGTAGTCATGCGCCTATATTCATTGGATATAATTGATCAAAGATGGGGACTCCTGCTCCGTAGACCCTTTGCATGCGGCAACTTACTATTTGAATCCTCATTATCATTATAGTCCTGAGTTCAAATCTGATTCAGAAATTAAGATAGGGCTTTATAATTGTTTTCAAAGAATGGTACCCGATTCCAATGAAGGAGTTAAAAATTGACATGAACTTGACTCATTCGAAGCATGCAAGAGGATTGTTTGGAGTAGAAGCGGCAGTCTTGACAAAATAGAAGAAAAGTCCAGGTTTCTAACTTTTTATTTATTTTCCTCGATCCTCATTGAGGTTTTATTTAACTTTTAAAACTTGCTGTTTTGTTGTGTGATTGTGTAATTTTTTGAATAAATGTAGCTGATTGGTGGGACTCTTATGGAGATGAGTGTCCTGAATGGAAAAGATTTGCGATTAGAAAATTGGGTTTGACTTTAGCTCTCCAGGATGTGAACAGAATTGAAGTGCATTTGAGATGGTAAAATAGACTTGGCATTGGTTTATGTGGTTATTTATTCTTGGCATTAATTATTTTCCAAGTTACGTTAAGTTTCTAAAACTATAGGTTTACTCAAAGAGGAGGCACCGTTTACACCAAAAGAAGATGAATGATTGGTGTTTGTCATGTACAATTGTGGTATAAATTTGCTGAGTTCTGCTTCGTATGACTGAGTCTAATTGGGCTTTTAACATTTCTATACCCGAAACACAACGTTTCAGGTCTCCAGATACTCAGTTCTCTGAGAGTCCACGCTTTGTCACACACATTGATGATCCAGCCATTGCTGAACTAACAAAATACTATCCAAGGTTTTTCCTCCAAGCAATACTCCTGTAATTAGCATCCTGGATACGTGCAGCAGTTGGGTGAGTGAGGTGTTTTAATTTTTAGGTCAGATGAGATCCATTATCTATTGCATAATTTGTTATATGATTAACGAGAACCCCATTTCGGTTTATGTTTAGGTCAGCCATTTCCCAACAAGAACTAGGGGCGTTCAAAAATCATCCAGACCGTGTAACCTGATCTAGACCGATCTGAAGTTGATCGGTTTGGATGGTTTTTCCCTTATATTTGGACGGTTCGGTCTTCATTTAAGAGAATATCGAACTTTCGATTCGGTCTAGAATTTCAGTCAATTCTAGACTGAACTGTCCGAACTGCCCGTATATATGAGTGTATATATATATATATATATATTTATGTTTCACGTTGAACCTCACCCTTCCTTTAGTTTTCTTCTCGCAGTCTAGCGGTTCCATGCCTCAAATGTGATGCCCACCCGATGAATCAAACCAGCCTTCCTCAGACCCTCGTTCCTCTTCTTCCTCTCGTCGTAAGCAGCGTCACAAGCAGAGCACGATCATCTCCTTTCAGCACCGTGAGCAGCGCCGCAAGCAGAGCACAACGTCTCTACTCCTCAGTCCGTGCTTCCACCATGCCCATGCTTCCACCATCGTCATGCTTCCAGTCTTCCACCATCGCCATGCTTCCAGCCTTCCACCATCGTCGTCTTCCTCGAAATCGTTCGACCAGGCTTCCACCATCGTCATCTTCCACGACTCAGATTTCGACCGCATCTCTGATCTGGTCATCAGATTTGTAATGTTTGATTTAATTTTTGTTTGATTTCTTTGTTTCATTCCTTTGATTTTTTATTTCCCCAACTCAGATATGTACTCCTCAGTGAGCACATTGTAGAGAATCGGGACGATTTGGTATTTGTAAATCGTGTAGAAGATTGTTCCTGATATGGGTTTTATATTTTCTCTTTTAAATTGATCTGTGATTATAAGGCTTGTATGAAGTTGTTTTTATCTAAAGATATGGAGTCCTCAAAGAGAGTAGACATATAGAGATTATTGATGCATGTTAATTCCATTTGCAGACAACTAATCTTGTCATACTCTTCCATTTGCAGAAAACTAATTTTCATTGCTGTTGAGATAATTTGGGTTCATGCTTTAAAATTGATTCAGATAGAAAAATACACCTGAACCGACCAGTTAAAGTTCGGTCTGGTCGGTTTGGATTTTTTATGATATTCTGGTCGAATTGGTCCTCCTATATGGAGGACCATAAATTTTAGTTCGGTCCAATTTTTCTCCAAAATATTGGACTGATCCTACTGTGACACCCCTAGCAGGAGCAAACAAGATAAGATAGTTGGAATGGGATTGAATGAAGAAGAGCTCTAGAGCAATCCGATGATAATGCCTCTTGTTTTCGATGGAAAGACATGATCAATCACGATACGAGATTCATATCATGCGTCTGCTTATGTAAGTTTTGACGGAGTATGTTGTGCAAGACTCGAGGAGGGTTTGAACCTCCTTAGGTAAGAAAGTCCTGGCTACTCGGGTGTGTATCGATTGACCATATTCGTTATATGATACATATCGACTACATTCGTTCAATCTGCTGGCGGTGGATATATCCTATATTCTAGGAAGGTGTGTTTAGCCCAAAAAAGAGTTGCACATAAATAGGAATATAAAATCTTTCTGGTGATTTTCTCACTCAACTTATCTGTTTGAGAAAAATGTAATGTTGTTTCGCAAGTTTCGTATTCTACAATTACTCTGCAAGATTTTTCTAAAATACGCTGATAGTTAAGGTGAACCTCTTACACTTATATGTACTGTATTTATCTCGTAGATGCAATTAATGTTGCTCAACGCACTAATGCATGTACGCAAGAACATGGTAATACTTCATTTTTTCTTGATTATTCTGTGAAAATCTGATTTAGCACTGATTTAAGTTCAATGGATCCTGCGATGATATATGTTAGGAGTGTTTTGTTTTGAATTACTTTACATTTAAAAGCCATCATTTAGCTAATAACTAGAAAGTAGGTTAAGGATTTGAATAATGAATAATATAAGAGGTTATTTTCCAAATAAAACCTATTAATAATATAATAGGGCTATATGAAAAATGATATAAAAAAATCAGACCATATTTCAAAAAAGGTTTGTAACTTTGATGGAGCGATGGTTGATGATCTGTCAAATTTTTAATTGAATTTCTTCACAAAATCACCATATGAGAAATTCTTAACAAATTTTCAATTGGAATTTTTTCATAGATTCTTCGGCACAAAGAAATTCTCTGTTGAAATTAGAAGAAGAAAATTAAAATTAAACTGGAAATAGAACTTGCCATATAATGAGAAGATGTTGATAGATTTACAACAAATTGTGCTGATTTATAGGAGCACAGTCAAAACCCCTAAAATAGGAAAAAAAAAAATATTATCAAAAAAATTAAAAGCTACAAACCGTTATTCTCTAATTAAAAGGATATTTTTGTCATTTTATTTTTATCATTAATTAGTTAATGATGTTACATTAAAAATTATATATTATTATAAAATAAAAAAACTGTTATATCTTAGATTAAATTTTTTTTAAACCCCACAAACCAGCAAGGTAAATTTATTCAATATGAAAAACGACTTGCATCAGAATCAAAACGACTTACATCAGAATCAAAACGAAACAAATCTAAGACAAATTTAGAGAGTCGGACTCCACAATGACTCTCTACACCCATCTGAGAAGCAAGAGAAATTCCCTCATAAACAGCCAAAGGTTCAGCAGATAAAGGGGGATAGTTTCTGTCAACGAACTTCGGAAAGACCATTAATGGCTTCCCTTCGAAATCCCTGCAGACTGCACCCAAACCGATAGCGTCAACCCCATTCCCACAAGCCGCATAAGTGTTGACCTTCATATAACCAACAGGAGGGAATTGCCATCTACCCAACCTATCAACTACGCCGTCGCCATAGAGACGCGAATCAGAAGAAGCAATCCCATAATTAGCGGACTGAAACTCCTGCTTCAAACTGAAACACCGAAGAACCACCGCCTCAAAGATTACGAAGACTACCTCCATGAAGGATCCTGTTCCGCACATTCCACCAAGCCCAGGAGAGCATAAGAAAATCCTCCCAACCAGAGATCGAACGGCCCAGGGACACCGAAGCAAGAAGCTCCTTTGATTCGATGAAGCCCAGCGGAATTTGCACAGCAAATTGAGTCAATTTCCAGAATTTTTTAGCAGACTTACAATACCAGAGTGAGTGGGTAGAAGAATCCTCCATAATCTTGCACATGAGGCAGATCTATGAACGCTCACACCCCTGTTGTTGAGATTGACCGCTATGGGAATGAAATTTTTGCAAATTCTCCATGTAAAGAGCCTGATTTTGTTTGGAATTTTGCAATTCCACACTCTTTGCCACAAACCCTTTGAGCTAAACTATCAGAAGATGAAGGAGATCCCAACAAATCGATAGCTAATCTGTACCCGACTTAACTGTGAAGGAACCATTCCTCTCAAAATGCCAAATTAATTTATCCTCCCCCCATCTCTTCTCAATGGAATACTAAGAATGAGATTGACTTCCTCAACCGAAATTTTTTGCTGAATTAAGGGGATATTCCAGTCCGGAACATGTGAAATGAGTTCACTGACCAAGGAGTCAGGACGTAAATTAGGGACAGAAAATGGCTTAAAAGAAAAACAAACCGGCAACCAGTTATCCTTTTAAATTCTAACAGAACGACAATTACCGATTCTCTACCTCAAGCCCTTCGATAAAAGCCTCTTGCCCCAAATGATACTCCTCCAAATTAACGAAGAGTTATTCCCTGCTGAAGCTTCAAGAATCGAACCGTTGTTAAAATACTTACCCCTCAAAACTTTGGCAACAGGGATGAAGGACTAGAAATAATTCTCCAAGACTGTTTCGCAAGCATAGCTTGGTTGAAAAGGCTAAGGTCCTTAAAACCTAAGCCCCCCACATGCTGTAAATTTTTCCAAGCGGTCCAATGAAGCTTTCGACGTGAACTAGACGAACCCCACCAGAATTTAGCACACAACATATTAATCTCATGGCAAAGGCTAGCGGCGAGCTTGAAAACACTCATATAATATGTGAGAGTAGACTAAATTCCCGCACTCGAAAAAAGGGGCTCCTTTCAACTCTGAATTTGTTTCCAAATCCCATCTCTAATATTAGAAAATAGAATTTTCTTATTCCTTCCCGCCATAGAGGGGAGACCCAGATATATTTAATGACAGTGTACCATTGGAATCTGAAGAATACTCTGAACATACTCCTTCGTTCCCTGTCTCGTATTAGGGCTAAACGATAATGCAGACTTATCTAAATTAATTCTCTGCCCAAATGCAAGTTCATAACCAAAGAGGATAGAAATATTTGGACTAGCTCTCGAGATTTTAACACAGTGAATGGCATTATTTGCCTCCGCTCTAATAATCAACGATGACAAGATCAATTTTAAAAATTAAAAAAATAGTATATTTGAACCACGAATATTACATGGGTATAATATCACAAATTTTTTATTTAACTTATTTAATCATATTAAATTATTTAAAATCAATTTTAGTTTAATTATACATATACGATATTAAAACGAATAGATTAAGGGAAAATAATTTTTCACCTTTATTGTATATCAGAAAATTTCTGAATTGGTGGAACTCCCTCAAGCGTTATTCGTGTTCTTCAAGCTTTAAGATCAAAATCATGAACTTGATATTCCACGAACGATTTGCGGATTAGTGCACCAATAACCACCCATTAATTTGAAAAATAAATCTCAGAAGAATTTTATGTAAGACTTTGAGTGTGGGCTCTTAAAACGATCGAATAATAAAAATCAAATCTTTCTTCTTTAGATTAATTTCGACGGGAATAGTAGTGAGAGGAGAAAACGTTTTTCTCTTCCTTTTGTGTGTTGATAACAACAATTGTATCTTATCCTCATTATCTCTTTGCAATCAAATTGCTATTAGATATTTATCAAAATGTGATTTTTGATATTTATAAATCTACCCATATATTATAATTTTTTTTTAAAATTCTCCTAATTATCTATTATTGTCGAAAATCACATGATCTCCTAGAGTTTAGTTGTAACGAAATTCATCAATCCAATTGATAAATATAATTGATCATTATCAATTAATCAACTAATTATTTTATTTAACTAATTATCTAATAATTAGAAAATAAATAAGTAATTCAATATAAAATTACATTTAACTAACTCAAGTGACATCACATGTCATATATAGATGTAGAAAATATGCATTGGAACCAAAACACATTTTGGTCCAACTTAGTTCATTTTTCTATTCTTGTTCACTGAGTTATTTCTGAGACCGAATGTACAAATATGAATAAAACTTAGGATTCAAATACCCGATGAATTTATCTCCAAAAATATTCGACCTATTTAACCCTGATATCGTATGACCCCACTATAGGTTCGATGCTGAATCAACTCTCGATTCATGCGCGCTACATTTTCTCTATTTATTTTCACGGTCCACAGAATATTTTATTATAATACCAATAGTAAATATCAGTAACAAGAGCGGAATATAAAATTATCATTTTACCTCTCTTGTTATTATTTCCGTAACTCCTTTATTGATTGTGAATAAGAAAGACATTATAATGAATTGTCTTATAGTGAATTGTCTTATAGTGAATTGACCAAGTTAATTTATTCACACACCAATCAATAAAGTATAAGTGTTGCTTTCGCAATCGAACCATGAATTTTCATATTTGTGAATCACGGAACTCCTGCTTAATTAAATTACAATCCCAACAGCCGAGGTATTACCCGCCAATTCGAACTCACTCATTTGACATATCAAATATTGTAACTAACCAAGTCAAGTTACGTATTCACCTCAGGATTAAAGTAATTATGAAAATACCATTAAAGTGTAATAATTAGATTTAGAGTTAGGTAAATAATTTTGGGCTCTAAACTAATTTGTTACCGATCTATTCAATATGTTCATAAAATATCTAGGTTAACCATTTGAGCCTCCATTCTTATGCTCCAAGACTGGCATCCAACGGTTCAACCTAGCAGTCGTAATCAGATTCGATTGCCTAGTTGATCCTAAGACTGTAAATATCGTTCTAAACTATTTCAGAAGAGTTCGTCTGGATACGCTTCTATCTTCACTCTTCTTTTGGTGAATTAGTTCCAAAACTTGTAAACACGCTTTAATTTAAAATAAAACTTTCAATTTATTCATAAAAATTCAGTAATATAAATGTCTAAGAAATAACTAAATACAAATAAATAGTTATTATACGCTACTTTATGGACATATTCCAACAATCTCTCACTTAGACTAAAGTAGGCATGTACAATCTCTTATCCCCAAGCCCTCCAGATGACCATAAAAAATATTACTGCTTAAAAGTCTTCGTGAATAGATCTGCCAGGTTGTTGACTTTCAAAATATGCGTAACCACGTCTCTACGCTGAACACTCTCTCTAATCAGGTGATACTAACATTTTATGTGTTTCGATCTCTTATGGCTGACTTCTAGGTTCCTTGGAATTCACTACAGCCCCACTGTTATCACAATAAAGTATCATGGGCTTATCAGCGTTTGGAACCACTTCTAGAGTCTTCAAGAACTTCCTAAGTCATACAACCTCTTTTGCAGCTTCACAAGCTGCCACATATTCAGCTTCCATGGTAGAATCAGCAATGCAAGATTACTTGCTTCTTCATACAACTCCGGCACCATTCAGGATGAATATTGATCCTGAAGTGTGCCTCTTGGAGTCCTTATCATCTTGAAAATCAGAATCTGTATACCCCGTCATATTCAAGTCACTATCTGAATACACAAGCATGTAATTCCTTATTCTCCTAAGATACTTAAGGATAAGATTGACAGCATTCCAATGCTCGATTCCAGGATTAGATTGAAAACGACTTACTAAGCCCACGACATAACAAATATCAGGTCTAGTGCTAAGCATCGCGTACATCAGGCTCCCTACGGCTGAAGTATATGGTATCCTTCTCATGTCTTCCTCTTCTTGAGGAGTCTTGGGAGACTGCTCCTTGTAGAGGCTGACTCCAGGTCTAAAAGGAAGAAATCCCTTCTTGGAGTTTTGCATACTGAAACGATCCAACACCTTATCAATATAAGATTCTTGAGAGAGAAAGCGTCAATTGTATGTACTTCAGATCTTGGAAAATCCAAATACCTAAGACAAATGCAGATTCTTCATGTCAAATTGTTTTGCAAGTCAAAACTTGACATCGGACAATTTTCTTACATCATTCCCAATGAATAGAATATCATCTACGTACAAGACTATATACACACAGAGTCGTTCACCAACTGTTCAAAACTGTAGTTCTTAACAGTTTCGTCGAGTCTAATATTCCATGACTATGACGCTTGCTTAAGTTCATAAATGGACTTCTGCAGTTCACAAACTTTGCCCTCTTGGCCTTTCTCCATAAACTCGTCTGGTCGAGCCATATAAATGCACTCTTCAAGATTACCATTCAGAGAGGCAATTTTGACGTTCATTTGCTAGATTTCATAATCAAAGACAGCAGCAATGGATAAAAGGATTCAGATGGATTTAAGCATGACTACCAGTGGTATGGTATCCTTGTAGTTTATACCTTCTTTTGGGTGTAGCTCTTGGCTAGTAGCCTAGCTATTAATGTCTCCATATTCCCATCTGAACCTCTTTTCTTCTTCTTCTAGATCCATTTGCATCCTACGGGTTTTATCCTTTCCAGAAGATTTACAAGTTTTTAGACTCCGTTCGAGTACATTGAATGTATTTCAACATTCATGACTTCCTGCCATAAGTTTGCTTCAGGACCAGCCATAGCCTCCGAGTAAGAGATTGGTTCACCTAGGTCCTTGTCTACGACAGCTGTCAAAGCTTTTTCATAGGACATGTACCCTTCAGGTTGTCTCACAACTCTCCCACTACGTCGATGCTCCATAGTCTCTGGCTTCTGTCGTGGTTCTTCCATTATTGAATCAGAAACAATTTTTGATTGGGGAGTCGATGTTCTCCCACTCAATAATTCTTCTAGCACAACTGTGTTTCACGGCTGTACAATTTTAATATAATCTTCTTCAAAAAAAATGAGCATTCGTGCTAACGAATATTTTCTTGTCAGTCGTACTGTAGAAGACATACCCCTTCCTTCCCATATGAAATCCAAAAAACATGTACAATTCTGAATGACTGGCCAACTTACCTGTCTTCGGTCTTAGAACATGTGTTGGGCAACCCCATATTCTAAAATGGTGAACGAACGACTTTCGCCCATACCATCTTTCATATGGTGTATCAGTTACCGTCTTTGACGGAACTTGGTTCAGAATTTATGTTGCTGTTAGTAAGGCGTATCCTCAGAACGAATCTAAGAGGGATGAGTAACTCATCATGGATCTAACCATATCCACTAGAGTTCGATTCCTTCTATCTGACACACCATTTTAAAAAAGAATACATTCTTCTTTAAGAAAGTCATCAAACTCTCTTAGCAAGTACTTTCCACCAGGATCGAATCGTAATGTTTTGATTTATTTTCTAATTGCTTTTCAATCAAGGCCTTATATTCTTTGAACTTCTCAAAGGTTTCAAACTTTTGATGCATTAGATAAACATGACTAAAACATGAATAGTCGTCAGTGAAGGTTATGAAGTGTTCATAACCCCCTCTTGCTTGGATATCCAATGGCTCACATACATCACTAGGTATGAGTTTAAGGCATTGAGTGGCTCTTTCACCTTTTGATGAAAAATGTCTTTTGATCATTTTGCCTTCTATACAGTATTCACATGTGGTTAGTGAACCCACACTTAAAGATTGCAAAGGACCATCATTATGTTAGATGTCTAGGCTAATATGTCCATGTCTAGGCTAATATGTCCAAGGCGTAAGTGCCACAAAAATGTTAGATCGGTTGAGTCATACTTTAACCTTTTATTATCCTATGTGAATCGACATTCACTTCAGTTTCACTATTCATGGGTACTACAGGTTTTACGTGATACAATTTATTAACCATTCGTGCGATAGTAATTATGCATTCATTTCTAAAAATACCAATATCTTTATCAATAAATTTTATGTCAAATCCTTGCTCAATTAATACACCAATAGAAATCAAATTCTTCCCAAAACTCGAGACATAATAAATATCACGCAAAATAATGAAATGTTTCTCAAAACATAATTTAAAAGATCCTACTGATGCGGCCGATACTAGTGCTTCATTCACCCAACGGAAGCTGAACTTACCCTCATCAAGCCTTCTAATTTCCCTAAACCCCTACATGGGGCAACAGATGTGGTTAGTAGATGCAGAGTCTACAATCCAATAAAAAGTAGAGTCAGCTACATAACAAGCCTCAATAATCATTACCATACCCTTAGATCTCAACCCTTTAAGATACTCTGGGCAATTGCGTTTCCAATGACCAGCAGCTCCACAGTGATGACACTTGTCTTTTGACTTGTCTACTCTCATGATGCTCTTGCCTCTGGCAGCTCTCATCTTCTACTTCTTCACTTTTCTTGGACCCCTTCTCTGTTTCTTCTTAGAGCTAGAGGTGGAAGGCCTAATTTTAGTAAAGTTAGCCTCTCCATATTTCCTCTTGCCCTTCAGAAACAGGGTCTCAGCAGCTTGCAGCTCCTTTATGAACTCAGAAAGTGAGTAGTTCAGCTTATTCATCGAATAATTAAGCTTGAATTTCTTAAAGCTACTAGGCAAAGTCTCTAGGATCATATCCACTTGAATCTCGCCATCGACCTCAGCACGCATGATCTCTATCTCGTTCAGATAAATTATGATCAACATCATATGTTCTCTCATAGGAGTTCCAGGTTCCATTCTATAGTTCATGAAGTTATACACAGTTGTCTGTCTAGCTTGACGACCCTGATCCCCGAACATTTCGGTGATGTTTAACAGCATATCAATGGCAGTCTCAAAGTTCTAATTTCGTTGTTGCAACACATTGCTCATAGATTCCAGGATGTAACATTTGGCGATCTCATCAGAATGTAGCCAGGAAACATAACATCATTTTCCTCTTGAGTCGATTCAGCAATAGGCACAAGAGGATAAGAGGTAGTGAGCACGAACTTGTGCTTTTCTACCGTTAATACGATATCAAGATTTCATTTTCAATCCATATAATTTTCATCGTTGAATTTGTTCGCGTTAAGAATAGTTGAGAGAGGTGATAACGACATGATTACTGAAAAGAATAAATAAAGCGGTGCAAATAAATGCTCAATTATTTAGTAAAGTATGATGCAAGATGTAACTACTAAATTTAGAATCCATTAAAAAAAATTCCTCCATGATGTTATGATAAAAAATGATAGCTTGTCTCATTGAGGGATCAAATCCAAACTATCTCTTATCGCATCGGGACTCCTCTCGTTTGGTTAACGCTCAAATGTCTCCACATCTAGCTTAACCAATCACTTATGGTTTTGGTCACCTTGGCCCCATTCACTAGCCCCCATGGGGAGATTCTAATGTGCTTCAGACTAAGTGTTTAAACAACACATTGACTCTTAAAGGTTGTATGGACTAACAGTCCGTCTATAGGACAACCCTGCCCCACCACTCCATTTAGAAGTCTTAGCTTTTGAAGCAACTCGATGACTCAAAGTAACACGATTCTAAAGTTTCTCACATTGAAGTGGGGAACGCTATGGACGGTTCTAACCCTTCCTCGTGGCACGATCAAATTTGCATTGGAGAACTTGAGAACATTTCAACGTAAACGACATTCCCACTTAGAAAAAATTGGATTTTTTGTTATTTTTCAAAAAACATAACTTTTATTAATTTGAAAAGCGTGATGAAATTTATAAACCCTTTATTAATTTTAAATCTCAATTTAAAATCATAACCATTATAAATTTTACATTGTAATTAAATAATAACCATTATCAATTAATCTACAACAATGCATCTACATTCTACATGACAATTTGATACTGGCATATCCCTCATCTATAAAAATTAGGGATGTTATATGATGATTCGCGATAAAAATTAAATCATACACTTAAATTTAACTTTCCTATTGGCTCATTTCTAATTACAACTCATAAAAGAATAATAAATAAATTATAAATTAATTTATGAACTAAATTCCATGGCGTCTGCAATTTGCTCATTCGTCTCCATGTTGTCCCACCATTTATAACACTTAGAAAATATTAGTCCCATTTTCAAAAATAATTTTAATTTAAAATTTAAAATTTTCCAGCATTTTTTTTACTTTTGATAAACACATTACCAAGTAATTAGTAAATTGATTTATTTTTAAAATAGTTTTAAAATAAATGACAATTATACAAGTGTTGAAAAATTTATCAAATTAAATTAAAATTAAGTAATAGACTAAAATTGATTTTGAAATCATATTTCAAAATTTGAGTTTCAAAAAGCTTAGGTTTCCTAAAATCATGGGTTTCCAAAACTTGTAGGTTTCCTAATCCGATTAGGACTCTACCGTGCAAGGGACAACACATGGCAGCAGTGGCCAGTGGTGAACAGTTCCCTCGGTGAATAGTACTAGATGAATAGTACTATCGGTGAACAGTACGCCATTGAATAGTATCGGCGTGAACAGTAGCATTTCCAGTGACTTCTCACGGCGGTTTCAAGCGATTTCCGGCGACGATGAATTTACAACGAATTTAAAATTTACAACAATTACAATAATTAAATTACATAAATTCCTGTGCTTCGAATTCGGCATACATTAATTATAAATCAAAAATGCCTAGAGCCAATAGTTCGGGATCCAATTATAAAATATATTCAAAACAACTTTGAATCTACCAAACAAACATATGTCAATATCCATAAAATTCACGATACGTTCGATTTAATTATCTATATGCATAATCTTAAACCTGGCTCTGATACCAATTGCTAGGATCGATCGGTTTTAAAAATTAAAAACAATTAGATTTGAACCACGAACAGTTCGTGGGCGGAATATCAAATTTTTTTAATTTAACTTATTTAATCATTTAAAACCAATTTTAGTTTGACCATGCATATGCGATATTAAAATGAATAGATTTAGGGAAAATGATTTTTCACCTTTACTCAGTATCGAAGAATTTCTGAACTGGTGAAACTCCATCGAGCGTTTTTCGTGTTCTTCAATCTTTAAGATCAAAATCATGAACTTGATCTTCCACGAACGATTTGCGAATTAGTCCACCAATAACCACTCCTTAATTTTAGAAATATATCTCAAAAGAATTTTACGTTGGAATTTAAGTGTGGGCACTCAAAACGATTGAAGAAGAAAAATCAAATCTTCCTTCTTCAGATTAATTTCGACGGCAACAGTAGGGAGATGAGAAAATATTTTTCTCTTCCTTTTGTGTGTTGATAACAATAAATGCATATTATCCTCATTATATTTTTGCAATCAATTGGTATTAGATATTATCAAATGGTAATTTTTGGTATTTATAAATATACCCATATATTATAAAATTTCCAAAAATTCTCTTAATTATCTATTATTGCCGAAAATCACATGATCTCCTAGAGTTTTAGTTGTATCGAAATTCATCAATCCAATTGATAAATATAATTGATCATTATCAATTAATTAATTAATTAATTTTATTTAATTAATTATCTTATAATTAGAAAATAAATAATTAATTCAATACAACAATTATACTTAACTAACTTAAGTGAAATCACATATCACATATAGATGTAGAAAATATGTCTTGGCACCAAAACACATTTTGGTCCAACTTAGTTCATTTTTCTATTCATGTTCTATGAGCTATTTTTTAGACCAAATGAACACACATGAACAAAGCATAGGATTCAAATACCCAACGAATTTATCTCCATAAATTTCTGACCTATTTAATACTAACACCGTACAACTCCACTATAAGTTCGATACCGAATCAACTCTTGATTCGTGCGCACTACATTTTCTATTGGTGTAAATAAACTCTATTTATTTTCACGATCCATAGAATATTTGAACATAATACTCATGGTGAGTATCAGTAACAAGAGTGGAATGTAAAATTATCATTTTACTCTTCTTGTAATCATTTTATTAACTCTTTAATTAACTGTAAATAAGAAAGACTTTAGAGTGAGTTATCTCGTACAATTCACAAGTCTTATTCAATGACTCATTTCATCGAATACTTCACCAAGTTAATTTATTCACACACCAATCAATAAAGTATAAGTGATATTGTTGTTTTCACAATCCAACCACGAATTTTCATATTTATAAATCACGCAACTCCTACTTAATTAAATTACAATCCCAACAGCTGAGGTATTACCCACCAATTCGAACTCACTCATTTGACATATCAAAGATTGCAACTAACCAAGTCAAGTTACGTGTTCACCTCAGGATTAAGGTAATTATGAAAATACCTTTAAGGTTAACAATTATATTTAAAGTTAGGTAAATGGTTTTGGGCTCTAAACTAATTTGTTACCGGTCTATTTAACATGTTCATAACATGTCTAGGTTAATCATTTGAGTCTCCACTCTTATGCCCCAAGACTAACATTCAACGGTTCAACCTAACAGTCGTAATTGAATTCAATTGTCTAATCGATCCTAAGACTGTGAATATCGTTCTGAACTATTTCAGAAGAGTTCGTCTAGAGACGTTTCTGTCTTAACTCTTCTTTCGTTGACAATAGTTCATGGACTTGAGTAATTTATAAACAAGCTTTAATTTAAAATAAAACTTTCATTTTATTCATAAAAAATTCAGTAATACGAATGTCTGAGAAATAATTAAATATAATTAAATAGTTATTACACTCTACTTTATTAACATATTTCAACAAACAAAACCTCCGCACAGAGAATAAAAAGATAAAGAGGCAACGGATCACCCTGACGTTAGCCTCTCGAGGGTTTGAATGATCCCCAAGGTTTACCATTAAAAACAAAGGAGAAGAAAACACTCTGACTACGTTTCATAATTTTCCTAATCCAAATATCAACAAAACCCATCTTCTCCATTAATTTTCGAACAAAACACCACTCAAATTGGTCATACGCTTTACTCATGTCCAATTTCAGAGCTGACATGCCCCGCTTTCCTCATTTCAAACCCTTAATATGATGGATACATTTAAACCCCAGAATGACATAGTCTATGATGAGTCTCCCCAAAATAAAAGTGTTATGAGTACCTGAGGCCAGATTATTCATAAACATATACGTAGAAAAGACTATTAGCCAAAGCTTTCACAACGATTTTATATAAAATGTTACAAAGACTAATAGGTCTAAAGTCTGAAACTTTCGAGGGGTTAGATTTCTTCGGGATCAACACAATATTAGTATGATTAAGGACTTCCAAATCAGCATCATTATTGAGTATATTTAGACACATTTTAGTAACTTTCATCCTACGATACTCCAACAACATTGATAGAAGGACGTCGTAAACCCATCTGGCCCCGGACCTTTAGTCGGATACATATGAAATAACGCAGATTTAATACCAAGAGCATAATTCATGTAGCTCGAAATTCGGATAGGAACACATTGGATAATTCTGTCGATTAAGCCCTCATTTGGGTTGGACGATCCAAACATCTACATATTGATAAATGATTTCAGTAATCTGATCAGTATCGTCTGTCCAAACACCACTGCTATCTTCTAAACCATCAATTTTGTTAAGCTTCATCCGGTATGAAGTATGACTGTGAAACCTTTGGTATTTCTATCCCCTTTTAGCCAATTTTCCCTCGATCCCTGCTTCCAATTAATCTCCTCTGCATAAAGAAGCTTATCAATTTCAACTTCTTTAGAATGGATTTCCCATAGTTGTTGAGTTGAGTTACTAGCCTCAAGTAATTGGTTCAACTCCTTTTGTAATTTTCCTAACCTCTTTCGAATATTGCCAAACGTATCGTTGCCCCATTTGATGAAGTCTGATTTGCTACATTCGAGCTTCCCCAACAAAGATAGAGCTTCAGTGGATGCAAATCTATTATCTCAGCTATTTTTCACCACCTCAAGGAAATCAGGATGTTTAGTCCACATCTCCTCAAATTTTCCTTCCCTCATCATAAAAGAATGCACAACATTTCTTGCCATCGGGGTCTTGGATAATTCTAGAACCACTGCTCTGTGAGTTACGAACACTCGAATGGCTAAAAAAATCTAGCCAGTCAGAATTGCAGAGAAATCTATCCAACCTCTTCTGAATATTCATGTCACCCTCCATTCTATTGTTCCATGTGAAAACCGGACCACTAAAACCCAAATCTCTCAAATGAGAATCATCCACTACCTTGCGAAAAGAACTCTCACCATAAAAACCACCAAAATCACCGTCACCACCCATTTCGATTCCTCAGGATGCAGTGTAATACCCCGACCAAACATAAATGAGCATTTTCGTAAAATCGATTTAAAAGATAATGTGATTTTAAAATGTGATTTAAAAAAGAGTTTTAGCATATAATTTTAAAACTCACTCACACTATATACATTTACACCCAAAGTCAACCCTAGCCTTATTTTGGTTTTATTCGGCAATCCCTCTCTCCTTTTAAAACACTCACTCACACCACATAAATATTACACCCAAGTGTAACCTCCCTCATTCCCAACTTCTAATTCACGAACCCCATCCCTTGTAACTGTTTCTCTCTAAAACAGCAACCATCTTTTCTCTTCTTCATTTTCTCCCTATCTCAAGCGTTTTCCAGTAAGCTTTGCCTCTTCGTTGCCTCTCCATAGTTGGTATTCTCCGGTAAACTATTTTTATTCTTTCCTCCTTCATTGTTTTTTCTCTATTTCTCAATTCAAATTTTTTATTTCAATGTTAAATGTATAATTATCCAAATCTGAATTTTTGCTCTCTAATTTCCAGCAATTTACATTCTTGTTCGTCTCTGCTTTGTTCAATTATTCATGCATTGTCGCTGTCCATTGATTCCAGTTAGGCATTTTATTTTCTTCCTCTCATTCTCATCATTTCTCCTCCTGTTTATCTTGGTTTATTTTCCCTCTAACTGAACTCATCCGTAATTTTCTTTTGTTCATCTATTTTCTTTCATTTGTGCAGCCTTCCATCGTCGTCTTTATCATTGGTAAGCTTAATTTTTCTACTTTCTTTCTTTTTTTTTCCTTGTTCGTCGTCCTCTGCTTTTGTCTGTAACTGGGTCTTGCGACCCAATTGTTTTTACGCGACCCATACAACCAGACTGAACCGATTCATCTGAACTAGACCGGTTCAATCGGACTAGACCGAATTGGTTCAATTAGACCAGACTAAACTAGTTCAACCCGACCAGACCGAACTGGTCCAACCCAACTAAAATAAACCAGTTCAACCAAACCAAGCTGGACTGACCTAGTATTGAACCGAACAGACTCAACTTTGAACTGAACCATTCTACTCTAAACCAGACCGATACGAACCCTTTGACTCAAGATTCTTCAATCACCTTTTTTACTTGAAACTGTGTTTTTCAGCCTCGCTCAGACCCTTTACACTATTTTAATTAAATTTCTATATTTATATGAATTTAAAAAACATGTTTATTTAATATTGATTTATTTCCGAACAACCTTGTGATTATAGTATTATATGAATATTTTGTGATTTGAGATCCTTGAATTTCAGGTCATTAGTTGTTGTATTTAATTCGTGGCAATACAAGTAAGTGAATTTACATCGTAATGTGATCCACATGTGAGAAATGTGAGATGTGTTATTCTCATCAGTTTTAATTGTTTGTAAACATGTTATGTTCATGTATATGTTTCGTGTAAGTGAACTTATATTGTAACATGACCCATATGTTATGAATGTAAGAGGTGTTATTCTCATCAACTTTAATTATCTGTAAACATGTTAGGTTCATGTGTATGTTTTATGTAAGTGGGCTTACATGAGACACACAATTTTATAATTGTATATCGTGTATTTATATTACTATTTGTTCAACTTTTTTTATGATGTTTATATTCATGAACAATTTAGTGTTTAATTACTGTTCAGTTATTAATGTGATTATCATGAGATAAATATTTGTGTATGTTTGATTGTATGTTTGTATGTTATCAGGTTTGATTTTGTTACATGTATCAGTATGCATTATATGTTTACTTGTGAACCATATGATCAATTATTATCACGCGTTGGAATTTGTAAGTTATGAAGTTAATTAAGTCAAGTGGTAGCTATGCAGGATGTGAATTTAAGCACAAGCCTTACTTAATAAGAAATCAGGTTGTTCATGTTTTGTTCTGTTAAACGAATCAGGTGCCATCTCTTCATGTTTTGGTCACACATGGGGTGTCATCTATTCATGTTTTGCTCACACATTGGGTGTCATCTATAAATATTTTTTGTCACTCATGAGATGTCATCTGTTCATGTTTTCCGTCACCTATGAGCTCCATCTATTCCATCACCCAATGTGTGTCATCTATTTCTGTCATCTTATCTGTTTCATCGCCCAATTAATCATGTTACGTTCAGTTCACGTGTGAGTAGTTCTAATTAGGTTGTTAACTAGGGAATATGCTAAGATAAGATATGATTAAGATTGTTATATGATTCTGTTTGAGACATGTGTTATTTACGTGCTATGTTGAGCCAAGTCATGATCAAGTATGTTACGTTATTTCATTTACGATATATGTCAAGTTCATTTATGTTATGTCATAATTGATTTATGACATGTGGATGCATGTTATTATATGAGTTTGCTTACTGAGTATGATGCTGGTGGTGATGGCCAGCAGTATGAGTGAGAGACTGCTATAACCAGTTGGATTAGAGGAAATTATGATTTGCTTCAAGACTTAGGAAAACGCTTTCTGTTAAACTTAGTTATTTAAATAGTTTATTTTACGTTATGTTTTTCTATGACCTATGATGAGAGAAAACTTCATAAATTATGAATTTCAAGTTTTGACTTTATTTCAGAGTTTAAGTATGTTTTATCGAGGTTTTATTAATTATGCATTTAAGGCACTTTAATGCTTCCGCTAATTATGACAAGGTTTTTCTGTCATGGGTAAAATAAGGTTTTTCTATCATTGGTAAGCTTAATTTTCCTGCTTTCTTTCTTTCTTTCCTTATTCGTCGTCCTCTGTTTTTGTCTGTAATTGGGTCTTGCGACTCAGTTGTTTTTTACCGGACCCATATGATCGGACTTAATCGATTCATTTGAACTAGACCGGTTTAATCGTACTGGACCGAATTGGTTCAATTAGATCAGGCCAAACTAGTTCAACCCGACCAGACCGAACTGGTCCAACCCAGCTAAAATAAACCAGTTCAACAAAACCAGGTTGGACTAACCTAGTATTGAACCGAACCGACTCAACTTTGGACCGAACCATTCTACTCTGAACTAAGCCGATCCGAACCCTTTGACTCAAGATTCTTCAGTTACCTTTTTGACCTGAAACTGTGTTTTCCAGTCTCGCTCAGACCCTTTGCATTGTTTTAATTAAATCTCTATATTTATACGAATTTAAAAAACATGTTTATATAATATTGATTTATTACCGAACAACCTTGTGATTATAGTATTATATGAATATTTTGTGAATTGAGATCCTTGGATTTCAGGTCATTAGTTGTTGTATTTAATTCGTGGCATTACATGTAAGTGAATTTACATCGTAATGTGATCCACGTGTGAGAAATGTGAGATGTGTTATTCTCATCAGTTTTAACTATTTGTAAGCATGTTATGTTCATGTATATGTTTCGTGTAAGTGAACTTTAAAGTTTCTGCTATTTATGATAAGTTTTTTCTATCATGGGTAAAGTAAAATAAGATTTTCATATTTGAAAATTTTCTCAAAATTATGGTTTGTACTGAATTAAGATTTTAAAATTATGAAATTACATGTATTTTTAACCCTCAGAGATCGGAGCGTTACATGCAGAGTGTCATTAAAATCCCCACCAATAAGCAGTGGTAACATAGATAAACCGGCCAGCCTACGCAATAGATCCTATGAATGAGATCTCTGGTCTCTATTTGGTTCACCGTAAAATACTGTATATCTCCCATTTTTCTGATCGGAAATAACATCAATATGTCAGTTTGAAAAACTGTTAATATTCACATGAACCTCCTCTTTTCACAGGAGTGCAAGACCTCCACTCGCTCCTCTAGCCGGCAAAGCAAAACAGTTATCAAAACTCAAATCCCTTTTAATAAAATACATCCTCCCAACATTGCATTTTGTCTAAGAAAGAAACAAAATCTGGAGCCTGTTTTAACAATCTCCGCAGATAAAACTAGTGATACCTCATTCTCCGAACTTTGATCTATTTTAACCTTTTTCTTTCCTGCATCAACTTCATAAACATCGATCTCTATTCTTCTTTTGGCACACAGATCGGAACACTCCTCTGTGGCACGTCCGGTAACACTGTTCCTAGCTAGTCCTCTATGGCTCAAGCAAAAAAAATTTCCAGTACAGCGGCGTCTACGGTAGGTTGCGTGTACTCCGAAAAATGATTCACTGATTTTTTTAGAAGCTTGCTGTCCCCCACCCCCACGGAACCAGCAGGCCCGTGAGGAGTATGGATTCCCCTATCCCCCACTTACACAAGGGTCTTTTGCCGCCTCAGCCGAAGAGTTGAAGACTTCCCTGTGTTGCCGTCCAGAATTTACTCCTCTACCACTTAGTGAGGGAAAGTTTTATCATGCCATCGAAAAATTCGACATCAATGTTGAGCTATTGTGTTACTTAGAATGTATTTGAAGTATTCTGAGTCACACAAAATCGAATAGGTAGTAGGTTATAAGTGTTTTTAGGTTTTATTTCATCAAATACATACTGAGGTTCACCAAATACGTATTGGGGTTCACTAATTACGCAGTGGACTTCATCAAATACGTATAAAATAATAATTCTTAGAGGGGTTCACTAAATACGTACTAGAGTTCACCAATTACATATTGAGGTTCACCAATTAAGTATTGGGGTTCACCAAATAAGTACAAAAACAGAATTCCTGAAGGGGTTCACCAATTACGTAGTGAGATTCACCAATTATATAGTGGGGCTCACCAAAATACGTACAAAAGAATAGTTCTTGGAGGTGTTCAAAAATTATGTACTGAGGTTCACCAGTTACGTAGTAGGGTTCACCAATTACGTATTGGGGTTTACCAAATACGTACAAAAGAATAATTCTTGAAGGGGTTCACCAATTATGTACTGGGGTTCACCAATTACGTAGTAGAGTTCACCAAAGACGTACAAAAAAATAATTCTTGGATGAGTTCACCAATTACGTACTGTGGTTCACCAATTACGTAGTAGGGTTTACCAATTACGTATTGGGGTTCACCAAATACGTACAAAATAAGAATTTTTGGAGGGGATCAGTAATTACGTAGTGTGTTCACCAATTACGTAGTGATATTCACCAAAAACGTACAAAAGAAGAATTCTTGGAGGGGTTCACCAATTATATAGTGAGGCTCACCAATTATGTAGTGTGGTTCACCAAATATATACAAAAGAATAATTCTTATAGGGGTTCACCAATTACGTAGTGGAGTTCACCAATTACGTAGTGGGGCTCACCAAATACGTACAAAAAAATAATTTCTGGAGGGGTTCACCAATTACGTATTAAGGGTTCACCAATTATGTAGTGGAGTTCACCAATTATGTATAAAAGAATAATTCTTGGAGGGGTTCACCAATTACGTACTGGGGTTCACCAATTACGTAGTAGGGTACACCAAATACGTACAAAAATATAATTTTGGAGGGGTTCACGAAATAGGTACAAAATAATAATTCTTGGAGGTGTTCACCAAATACGTACTGGGGTTCACCAATTACAAACTGGAGTTCACCAAATACGTATATAATAATAATTCTTGGAGGGGATCACCAAATACATACATAATAATAATTCTTAAAAGGGTTCATCAAATACATATCGGGGTTCACCAATTATATAGTGGGGTTTACCAATTACGTAGTGGGGTTCATCAATTATGTAGTGGGGTTCACTTAACACGTACAAAATAATAGTACTTTGAAGGGTTCACCATATACGTATTGGGTTTCACCAACTACGTGCTAGGGTTCACCCAATTTTTTTTTTTAAATTTTGATGAACCTCTGAAGAATTTGTTGTACACCACTACGTATTTAGCGAACCTCTAAAACCTAATCGCCATACCTAATAGGCAAATCGCCTATTTTTAACCCCTAAACGACATCCTGAAGGTGCTAATTGCATCGTGAAAGCTGAGCGCTAGTTTAATGCCTCCAATCGTCTGTTTCAATCCCCAAACGCCATGTTCAAATAGGCAATCGCCAGTCTTTCTCCGAATCACCACGTTTTGCTCCTAATCGTCATTTATATGGCTCTATTCGCCATTCTTCACATTTTTCCTTAAAATTGATATTTTTGTAATTATTTACGGTACACCGGGAAAATCATTAATAAAAATAAAAAAACTTGTTATTTCAATGCAAACATTCATGATACTCACCTGCTATGTGAAATTAGATTGGATTAATTAAGGATTCTCGAAATAATTGAACACTTAATCATAAACTCGATAAAAGTTGTCATTGATAATGTTGTTGTGCTTTTGTGAGAAGTATCGAAGGAGACGGGTTTTCACCAAATATAATTATATGTCGTGATGTTATGATGGTCGGTAAATCTTATTTATCAGCTTGACGAACATGTATAACCTTTAAAATCAAACTCTACTGTTAAATCGAGCATATCCGCTAAAAAACTTGAAATTAAATATAAATTTGAAATTTAACATTTTTATTTTATAATAATAACCCATAATTTTTGGAAAATAACCTTTTACATTTTAATTAATTTATCCCTATAAAATTAATTTTCAAATCTAACCTTATATCATATCAAAATTAACCCCAACATTAAAAAACTTCTTCCCCCTTATTCTTAAAAAATCGATACCCACATTTCCCCCTCTCTCTCTCAACACTTCATTTCTCTTCACCCAAATCATATTCTCCTTCTCCTTCATCTCCATCTTCATCTCTCTCTTCATAGCCCGAAATCCATCAAAACCGATCCAAATACAATGTAACACACGAGTCAAACATGTAATCTCTCATTGAACATCCTTTGCAACACACGAGTCAAACCCACGCCAAACACGAGTCAAATCCCTCCAACCCGCGACCCCAAACCCCATATCCTTATAATATCGTATTTTTCACCAATAATGGCTAGAGGAAAGAATAAAGTTACAAAGGGAATATTGAGTCTAACAACGCAACTAAGTTCAAGCTCGAGCGTCTCTAAAGGGCCGTACGATGACACCGGTTAAAGGGTGAAAAGATTTCATCCAAAGAATCAAAATCTTAGTAGCTCTATTCTTTGTATTGCACCAACAGCACATATAGCTCACCCAAGCAGACAAGATGTAAGTTTTTCTTTAAAGAGTTTGAATTTTATGTGTTATATTGTTCAAACACCTAGTATATACTTGATTCGTTCTGCAAATTGGGTGTTTTTTATGTGATGACTATAGAAATTTATGGTTGTTGGTAGAAATATATGTCTTGGATTGGAAATGAGTGCCCGTAAAGTGTTCGACAAAATGTCATAATGAATTAGATGGTGTATTTTTTTCCATTGTCCGTAAGGTGTTTGATAAAATGCCATATTGAGGTTTATATTATATTTATATGAATGCTCGTAACATGATCGATGAAATACTATATCCCAACCAAGGATAAAATGTAAGTTTCTTTAACAAAAAATTTGGTTGTTATGGTTATATTGTTAAAACACCAAATAGATACTTGAATCATTTTGAAAACTGAGTGTTTTTTTATGTGATGATTCTAGAAATGTATGATTATTGGTAGTGATATATGTTTTGGATGAAAAATTATAGTGTATGTTTATTGCTCATAAGGTGTTCGATGAAATGTTACAATAGGGATTATAGTACATTTTTCTCCACACACCTTTTTCACTAAGTCATACTTACATTTTGATTTCTTAGGCTGACTTTTATGATCTTGGTATTCTTGGTTTTGGGAACACTACACTAGTAGCTCGATGGTACAGTAGACTTCCTAAAAATGTGAGAAGGAATGCCGATGTCTCCAGGTTTAGTTATTTTATAAGTATATTGAAAAAGGGTTAGATGGATTGCATCCTATTGAAAAGTCTGGCTGAGAAATGGTGGGATACAACTCACACCTTTCATATAGATGAAGTGGGTGAAATGACAATGATCCCATTGGACTTTGCTGCGATAACTAGCCTGGCCCAGCCCACCCAATAACGCATATGTCATATGGAAACTCATGGCTGGGGGATCACCTGAAGAGGTTTTTAGGCGGAATTGGCATACATAATTATTACCGTGAGGATTGAGATTTGACCTTTCAAACACTGTCTGTAACTCACTAAGTAATATGTCTATCCATCAGGTTAGGTTTTGGGCTATTTTCCATTAATAAGAATCTCCTGACTCACCTACCAATCAAAGAGGCTGGAAGACATTTCAAAGTCAACGGTCGGCAACTAGACTATGATTTGGAACTCTACAAGAACAAGAAGGCTTTGCAAAAGCTAGTTGGCAAACCGTTGTCGGAGGTTGGAGAAAAAAAAGTTAGTTATCAATGGATATTTGATAATTATGCAAGGTACGAGTTTACTACTCCTAAGTAGGAGGACATTTTAACCAGAGTCTTTCTTCTTGTGCTCTTGAGTAGTACAATTTTTTACAACGAGAGCAATAAATTTATTTGTACTTCCTCCCCAGCCTACATAAAATAAATGAGATACGGGAGTATAATTGGGTGGTTCAGCGTTGTCCGTATAGTATTGCAATATGGACTCTTTCAAAATGATTCAAATAAATGCTTGAATCATTTTGAAAACTGAGTGCTTTTTATGTGATGCTTCTAAAAATGTATGATTATTGGTAGCGATATATGTTTTGGATGAAAAATTATAGTGTATGTTTATTACCCATAAAGTGTTCGACGAAATGTCACAATAGGGATTATAGTACATTTTTTCTCCACACACCTTTTTCACTAAGTCATACTTACATTTTGATTTCTTAGGCTGGGTTCTATGATCTTAGTATTCGTGATTTTTGGGAACACTACACTAGTAGCTCGATGGTACAGTAGGCTTCCTAAAAATGTGAGAAGGAGTGTCGATGTCTCCGAGTTTAGTTATTTTATAAGTATATTGAAAAAGGTCAGATGGATCGCGTCCTATTGAAAAGTCTAACCGACAAATGGTGGGATACAACTCACACCTTTCATATAGATGAAGTGGGTGAAATGACAATGACCCCATTGGACTTTGCTGCGATAACTAGCCTGACCTAGCCCACCCAAGAGCACTTATGTCATATGGGAACTCATGGCTGGGGGATCACCTGAAGAGATTTTTAGGCGGAATTGGCATACATAATTATTACCGTGAGGATTGAGATTTGGCATTTTCAAACTCTATCTGTAACTCACTAAGTAATATGTCTATCCATCAGGTTAGGTTTCGGGCTATTTTCCACTAATAAAAATCTCCTGACCCGCCTACCAATCAAAGAGGCTGGAAGACTTTTGAAAGTCGACGGTCGACAACTAGACTATGATTTGAAACTCTACAAAAACAAGAAGGCTCTTGAAAAGCTAGTTGACAAACCGTTGTAAGAGGTTAGAGTAAAAAATGTTAGTTATCAATGGATATTTGATAATTATGCTAGGTACGAGTGTACTACTCCTAAGCAAGAGGACATTTTTACCAGAGTCTTTCCTATGGTGCTCTTGGGTAGTACAATTTTTTATGACGAGAGTAAAAAATTTTATTTGTACTTCCTCCCCAGCCTACAGAAAATAGATGAGATACGGGAGTATAATTGGGATGGTTCGGCGTTGTCCGTATTATATTGAAATATGGACTCTTTATACTGCAGCAAAAGTGTAGGGACATGGGGGTTTTGGAGAGCATGAGAGGTATGGGCTTGTGAGTACTTTCCATGTTTGGCACTGAGCAGACCATTGTGTGGTTTAGATACATTCCTGAGAGTAGCACGTTGGATAGACATTGAGTCAAGAACAATGGATGTTGGTCACTGCCTAAAAGAATTCCATGTTAAACTTCTATACGTGAGGCCCAATGAGGTATTGTTTTATTATATCAAT
This sequence comes from Datisca glomerata, assembly GCA_003255025.1. Lineage (NCBI taxonomy): Eukaryota > Viridiplantae > Streptophyta > Magnoliopsida > Cucurbitales > Datiscaceae > Datisca > Datisca glomerata. The sequence goes on along the minus strand of QANY01005876.1, from coordinate 251,997 downwards.
TCTTATATTGCCCCCCCTGAGTATGAATAATGTTTTACTATCAAACTATTTGTCTTTAAACTTGCAGATCAATTGGTACCCTTGAGGAGAACATACAAACTTGCCTGATTATTGCATCGACGATATACCTCCTACCACCATGAGAATCTTGCTGCAAGGACCTGCTAAAAGAGCATGGTACTTGGGTGAGAAAGTCTCATGGTAGAGTATGGGAACCAAGGGGCTGTACATCCCATAAAGACCCTTAAATTCAATGTTATATGATCAACCATTCACCAGAGAGGATTTGTCTGGTAGTCTTAGAGGTTTTAGAGTGACACACTTTATCCAGGATGTAGATAGAAAAAATGGTTATCTTACAACTATTATGGGGCATCTTCATCTTTGCAGGTACTAAACGTCTCTAAGTGGTTTTTAAATATAGGAGATTACTCATATTGTTATACAATGTAATTTTGTAATCTACTATGTATAGGCAGCAGCACCAGCAACCGCAACAGCCACAGCAGTACCAGGAGCATCAGGGTCAGCTAGAGCGACCATTGATGATATAAGAGTACATGACATCCCACTCCATCATGGAAAATTCAGTTACCACTCCCAGATGGTGGTAGTGAGTTGGTTGACATTCCAAATGATGTTCCAGTCCAGGGTCTTCCATCTGCTGAAGTCGATTATGTGAGTTATGATGTTAATATTTATTATTTAGTCATTCAATGTCATTTAACGCGCAATTCAGATAATGCAGGTGTCGGCGGCATGCGCGTTAGGCATGATGTGCATGATTGACGGTCTCAACAAGTTATTATTTAAGAAAACGTTGAGCGCACGTAAGGCGATGATAAAGGCCAAAGCATAAATGAAAAAAAAGGATAAGAAAATTGTAAACTTATGATCTTTCCCTATTTATTTTTTAGTTTGATCAAAATATACTGAATATGTAGACTTGTAGGCGAAGTTGCAAAGACGCCTGCACATGTATGAAACTTAAACAAGCAGGCATGAGAGTGATGATGGTGAAGTTGATTAAGATGATGACAATGGTGAAGATTCAGTTAATGATGATGAAAACGATCATGATGACGAAGCCAATAAGGATACTAAATCGGAATGAGAACATGAAGGACGTACAAAGCATTCATATGATGCTTTGTCGAAAAAGTTGCACCATGATGTTTTGTCAAAGTTGATATCAACTTTTTGTGGATATAAATATGGCGGATTCTATTCTTGTTTGGATTTTAAGTTTTTTTAGATTCTAAGTTTGTTTGGATTGGATTCTAAGTTTTTTTGGAATAGAAATTTGTCAAATTTACATGACATTGCATGACAGACGTTTGACATATTATGGATATAAATATGCAATTAATATTGTGGGTTTTCTAATATGTATGGGGAGGCTTTGTCGAAGCGTTGGTTAAAAATTGAAACTGGATTCTAAGGATAACATTTACAAACTAGAAATTTATGCAATTGGATTCTACGAAGAGTAGATTCGCTCATTATGTTATGGCACGTCTCGCGCTAACAAACAGTCAATCTATCCAAACATTTTATTGGTGACAAATAAAAGATAATTTTTCCATCCAGGTTTTTTATGCATAATAGGGAGTATTGGAACCAAACGCTTGACACAAAGACATTTGGTCTGTATCGATAGGACATGAGCCAAACGCCTGTTACAATGGTATTTGAGGACCAAACGCCATCAGCAGTGCCTAAACGCCATTCATGACAGGAGATTCATTGGTCATGAATGGCGTTTAGGGACTGACGGTCACGCCCCAAACGCTTGACACAAAGGTGTTTGGCCCGTGTCCCATCTACATGGGCCAAACCCTTGTTACAATGGCATTTGGGCACCAAACGCCATCAGTAGTCCTGAAACGCCATTCATGTCCGGCGAATCATCTCCAATCGCCTAGTTTGACCAAATTATTGGTTGGTGGTGTCTGGTGGTTGTGCAGTTAGTAGGGGTAATTACTCTTCATAAACCATCCTTAAAAATGATATATTCACTCAACTAAACACATTCTCACTAATTTTCAAGTGCTCTAAACTTCAAATACACTTACTTTCTCCTTCATTTTCTTTGTTTGGATTACCTAATTTTCATCTCCAACTAAGTGATCGGCTACATAAAAAATGTAATGCTTGTTTAGTTTTTTAAGATTAAGCATCTTCAAAGATGAGTCATCATGAAGTATCACTAAACCCGGGTGAGACGAGTACGCGACCGGGTTCATCCACATTTACAAACTTGTAAAATGAAAATGCTATTGGTGAAAATTTTGATACGTTACAAGAGGCCAAACATTTCTACATACATACGTAGCTGATGTTGGGTTTAGTGTACAAAAAGATGATAAACGCAAGAACAGAGAGGGACAAACTATGCTAAGGAGATGGGTTTGCTCAAAAGAAGGAATTTGGGAAAAAAATATATAGGCAAAGGGGACACCAAGCGAGAACCAATAGGCTTGACAAGGATGTATTGTCGTGCTTGTTTTAGGGCGAACTTGATAAGAAGATGAAAAAATGGGTCATTAAAGATTTTGAAGCTAAGCACAACCATCCCACTGTTGGTGTAAGGCTAAGCCAAGTGTTTGATTCCATGGTTGACAAGCAGGTGGTTACAAAAATGTGGGGTTCTTATGGACGAATCTCTATAATAAGATGGAGAAGCAGCAAAAAGCGCAGATAATCAAAACTGATTCGGAAGCAGCTATTGTTTTTTTTATTGTGAAATTGGAGATGGATCCAGACATGTATTGCAAATTCATTATTGACACAGATAATCGTCTGGCAAATTTGTTCTGGGTAGACTCGACGTGCCAAGTTGACTATCATCATTTTGGTGATGCATTGGCGTTCGATACGACCTATAGGACGAATGCATATAAGAAACCGCTCGTGATTTTCCTTGGCTTGAACGACCACTACAAGACCACGATATTTGGTTGTGCATTATTTGTTGATGAGGCTCTGGAAACCTATCAATGGGTGTTGAGGACTTTCTTGGATGCCATGAAAAATAAAATGCCTCAATCGGTCATTACAGATGGTGATACGGCAATGCGTAAAGCAATCAAGATGGTCATCCCCAATTGCAATCATCGGCATTGTTCATGGCATGTCGAACGAAATGCCCAATCAAACGTGCATAACTCATAATTTCTACAGGCATTCAAGAGAGTCATGTTTGACGTACTTAGTGAAGGGGAGTTTGAAGAGGAATGAAATCTTTTGATAGATTCATTCAACCTAAGGCAAAACAAATGGGTACAATGGATGTAATGCGAAGCGTGAACATTGGGCAGAGGCCTTCCAACAAGGAAAATTCTTTGCTTTCATGAGCGACGCAACGATCTGAAGGTATGAACGCTTATATATATATATATATCGATTCGTTGAACGTTGATCTAAACTATTTGAATTTGTGCTACAATTTGATCGGGCATCGGCACGTATTCAACACGAGGAGAGATTGGATGATTTCAAGATGACAAACGAAACGCATGTGCTTGAGATTCATTTGCATGCGTTAGAGCAACACGCGACAAATGTGTTCACATAAAAACTATTTAAACATGTGCATAAGGAGATCATGGGTGAAGCATCATTTATAGTTTGTGATCTGACACATGATGGGGAGGCTCAAAATTATTCGTTGGTCGGGTTCGGGGTGCGGTTCGGGGTGCGGAACAACTCATACTTAGTGACGCGAGACCAAAAATGTGATACGCTCAAGTGCAGTGTGGCAAGTTTGAATCAGTGGGGATACCGTGTCAGCATATGTTTACTATATGAAAGCAGAACATATGCAACAGATCCCAAGCATGTGCATACTAGACCGGTGGGGGATCACTATGAAGAGTAATATGCTACCAATCGGGTCAAAAGACTTGCTCACTTTGTGTCAAAGTCAAATGAATGGTCGACTCGAGCCAAAGTGGAGGTTGGAATGCTTTGTGCAAAATATGGAATGAGAAGGTCGCCAATGAACATGATGTGAAGCATGAGGATGGTGTAGAGATTAAAAGAGGCCCCGTCGAAGACCCGATAATCGTGAAGATGAAGGGCAACCAAGGTGCTAGCTCGAGTAAAGCATGACCAACCACCCGTCCATGTGGCCATTGTAAGAACAGTGGATATACCAAACGGACATGTACAGAATTACTGAACGATGTGCATGCCACAATGCCGGACGATAATAATGATGATCCAGCACCATCTAACGTGCAAGGTGCACACGTAATAGGGGTCTCCGGATAAGGTGTGTCCCCATTCAATGTGCAAGGTGCGTACACATTCAATGTGCAAGGTGCGTACCCATTCGACCCTTATGCATACCCACCACCATTCAACACACAAGGTGGGTACCCTATGTACAACACAAACATCTCATATTGGTATAATTTTTCGTATCCCCCGCCGCAGTAAATGTACATTTTGGTATTAACTTTCTTTCATAGTTTTTGAGCATGTTAGTATACAAAAATTTATAAACTGCTTATTTATAACAATACACAATAATTCTACAAGATCTATTATTTTATAATTGTACAAAATAATTATGCAACATCTATTTATCATCACTGTACACGATAACTTATAAAAAAACCCTTTTATTTATAGTTGTACACAATAATATACAAAATATGTTTATCATCCGTGTACACAATAACTTACAAAAATTTATTTTTCACTATATACAATAATCATATACAAAAGATGACACAATAATGTCTACTTGGAGGGATGCTCAGCCAAGACATGCATATTTATTGTGTCCTATTTTTTATGCTTTTGTTCAAACACATGCCCATTTGCCATTTCTGAAAAATTTGATGAGTTAGAGGTTATTAAAGAAGACAATAACGACGAGGCAATAAACTTCAAAGCGCACGAAGATATCCCTTTTTGAAATTTATTGCACCGTCATTACTGTATTCTTTAGTAACCTCTAGCTCATCGAATTTCTCAGAAATTGTAATGGGCTAGTGTTTGAACAAGAACATAAAAAATATGACACGATAATGTAATACAATATTATCTATCCCTTCATTTTTTTCCTCTTCTCAAGCCTTTGCTTTAAAGTAGGACTCGTCTTTAGTGATAGTTGGGTCTCCGAGACATATGAGTTCGTATTATAAAATCGACCAATGCTATCATATCATACGAGATGTTCCAAGGATGGTTGACGATCTTCAACAAAATGTTACACCAAAGATTGTGAGATTTATACTCTTGTAAAAATATTTCCAATATTCAACAAACTATCATACACCTCAACATATTCAACATTGACAGCAATAAACGAGCAAATCCAGAACAATAAGAAAATTATCAATTACATAACTAAAAGAAGCCGAACTCCAAACTAAAAACAAAATAGAAAACAGAGTTGTAACATTCACCAAACTATCATACACCTCAACAAATTTAATAATAACAACCACAAATGATCAAAATCCACAACAATCAGAAAAATCTCACCAAACACCTCAACAAATTCAATTATGACAACCACAAATGAGCAAGTCCAGAAGAATAAAAAATCCCAATTATATAATTAAAGGAACCATGACAAATAACCAGTAATGACAACCACAAATGAGCGAATCCAAAACAATGAGAAAAATCCAAAATATAGAACTAAAAGAACCTGAAACTATACCAAACAAAAAATAAATCTCTCAAATTTAACAAAATGTAAACAATATCTGACAAATTACCTAGGAACGACAGTCGACAACAATTCTTGCCCTCATGTCATCCATATATCTCAAGACCCACACACCACAATCACTCTTGCAAACGTAATAATAAGTGCATTATTAAAGGGTGAAGGAAGCCCAATCAAATTCACGATTAGTGAAATTACTTATTTGATTAGGTGACCACTTAGGACGGCCTTAAAATTTTGAATGAAAAGAAGGTTGTTGGCAGGGGCAACAAATCCATGAGCTTAAGCCCAAATATCAATTCTATACCTTCTAACTATAATTTCATTCACAAAATATCAAAATGTAAGCAATGACAAAATCACACATGCTATAAGATAAATTACAAGTCATGATGAGGGGTTAGAACATACAATCTTTTTTACCTTCTCAGTCTGTCTCGCATTAAGTCAGCCATCTGGCAAGGTGTCTCGTACAGTGACTTCCTCGTCCATGATGGAGATCTTGGCCATAAATCAATGATCTCAACCATCGTGTAACGGAATACAGATCTAAATTACACAATACATTTACACAATCATACTAAGTCAACATTTAATATCTTAACTACATTAAATTTGTTTAACGTAGTTTCTAGCTCAAGCGTTGGCGCGTATCTATCCCAATCTTATGTTTCCTTACAAAATTAGGAAGCTCTACTAGTTTTGAAACACATTGATTTTGTAGTGGCACAACAAAAACATGATACACAACGTACAAAAACCTAAAATAAAGATGATACTGAGTAATAGATACTCAAAACAAAAAACATGGGAAGAAACCAGAATCGATTGCTCATCGACGCACGACGAGCCTCCAAGGTTAAAATGCTGACAAACAAGTCTATAAGGTCTGAGCCAAGCCAATTTTCTGGACCGAGAGTCTTTTGGTCTCTCCATTTAGCATGGAGGCCAGAATGCCTAATGAGAATCTCACTACAAAAGATAAATAAAAGACAAACTTAATCAAAATTTGGCCGTGATGGTGTGAAAAATTTTGTTAGATTAGTGTGACTACTAGCTATCCTATAATATTTTCTAAAAAATATACTCCACTAAACGCTCATCTTTCACTTCTAGTGGGTCCTTCAATGTGTACGAACCCACTTTAAATATATTCTTGGTGCTTTTAGTGATCGGTTTACCCTTCAAATATGGTGAACTGAGTAGAGGACCATATTTCCTCTCCCTAGTGCTGCACAACTTCATCGGGAATTGGCTTTCGATTGACTCGAACAAGACTTGTTTCCCCTACCAAAACACAACCACAAGTAAGGTGTTAGATTATAATTAGATTAATACAAGTTGTGTATTTATATATAAGATGAAATACGAATAAACAGAATAATACCTTTCGACGTCCTTTAGTTATTCTAGTCATAGATGGTTTCCTGACCAATAGCAGGTCAGCAAATGAATTGTCTGAAGCATCCAGCTAGATGCACATTTCATCATTATCACCTTTATATAAAAGTGATGAATAGACTGGTAGCTCTTCTTCACGGGAGGGACTCATATCCTCATAAAAAACCTCCTTATTCTTTACCATGAGTCAGGGTGATGCGTGACTCATCTCATTAGGCTAGAGACTTACCAGTGTCCCGTTCAAAAAGACTCGCCAATGTTGTGCACATCTTCTCTTAAACAGCCATCATCTTTCTGTGCACCTCCATTAATTGTGAAATATCCACCCTCATGGAGCTCCACATAAAGAGTGATCACTTGTGCACTTGAAGCACCTAACTTGACGGCTTGCGCTTTAGGTAGATCTGCACATGCATCCTCGCGAACGTGCTTATGCTCATGGTCACCCTGAACGGATTGCGCGGTTGTATTGATCTACATAATACAAATATATTTGAATTAGTAATGAATAATCAACGGTGATATAACCAACTAAATTTATAATATTCTCAAATGCTTACTGCACAGCTTTTAAGCCAAGCTTCTCCTCCCCTTGATTTTACAAAATAAATCATTTTTCCAACGGCCTTGTCGTTCCACCTTAGCGGCGAAGGCTGGTTCAAGTCAACATAGTTGACAGCACATGCTAACTTCTCCAGATAAAATAGTTGCAACGAAATGAACTTATTAGTAAATATACATATGTTATAATGCGAAAGTAATACAATTGTACAATAAATATATTACATGTACAAATAACAAGCATCCGGTAATACTATAGTGGTGGTTGTTTTGATACCTCGTGACATCATCCACAAAATCTTTAAAATAAGCAAAAGCCCAATTCTTATGTTGGATGGTCGCGGGTGACTTCACAATGTGCAACCATGAATGACTAACGATTGGTTGTGATATAGGAGATAACAAAACCCCGACAATGTACAACATAAAGGCTTGTCTTTAGTAGTCAATGTCAGGCTCTCCAATCAAGAATTTCAACAAGGCGTTCACCCACTTCACCTTTAGATCTTTTATCTCATTCACATCACCCTCAAACTTGATCTCCTGCCCACCGTCAAAGATGCCTAGTATAGAAGTCACATCATTTAAGTGACTTTGAATATCGACCCATGGACATTCAACGTGTAGGTGGCTGGATCAAAGCAACATAATAGTTGATGGAAGAAGTTCCTCTTCAGCTTGTGGCATGTAATATCCAAAAACCCTCTAAATCTCATCTCTACGATCGCTCTCCTCTTTCCCTCATCGAAATTTTATATATTCTATAAAATAACTCTAAAATATTCTATATATACACTAGGGTTTGATAAAGATAAAATTGGAGTAAAAATTAGGAAGAATAAAATCATTATCGCGCCAGCGTCGTGGCGTGGGCATTCTGTTTCTGTTGGCCACGTGCCAGATCCCCGACGCTGGTATTCTGTTCTTGCCCCAGCGTCCAACACTGTGGCGCTGAGATGCCAGCGCCCCGACGCTGGCGTGTTGTTCTACGCCCAGCGTCGCAAAGCTGGCCCTTCTGCTCAGGTCCGTTCTTTTCTCATTTTATCCGTATGTTTACCTTCTAACTCATTCAAAATCAACTCAACTGCATTTAAATGTCAAATCTACAAGATAGAAACAAAAACAAACATAAATCAAGCAATAAATCTAAAAGAACCAACAAAATTGAAATTAAGATTATTTAAAATATGAGTGTGAAGCATACTCATCAAAACCTCCAAACTTAACTTTTTGCTAGTCCTCGAGTGAAATAAAAAAATAAAAAGAAATCAAACATGAAAACAATAAACTTTAATTATGAAAAACTACGGAACAAGAGAGAAATGTTTTGACTAACTAAACTTGCCTCAGAGATTTCAAAATAGCGATAACCCAAGAAAAACTTCTGAATTGTGAGCATGTAGGATTTTAACACAAATATCAACTTACATTTTACCTTGAAAAATCATGAATATGTGTGTGTCGTCTTAAGTCATCCAACTTCTTAGTCTTAAATGAGCTTATGCAACTAAGTATTATAAAAGCGGATCTATTAATCTATTACTAGATTAGAACTCCATAAGCCAATTTTTCATGCCATTCTCCACTAATGTAGACAAACGACAACACTTAGATTCATTAGAACTTTCATAGGCTTGTAGTGTATGGTTAAAGTTTAGGGTATGATAAAGGGTACTACTTCGTTCACTCTTTATCCATAGCCACACAAACATTCTAGGAATCAACGAGCTTAAACCAACTTCTCTTGTCACACCCCCAAACTTATCACTTTCCATAACTTGATTTATTTACCACACTAAATATTTTTTTATTTGTTTTCTTTAAGCTTCTCATTTCCTTAACGAGATTTCAGCTAATAACTCTCAAACCAGTTGGTCTTAAGGTATTAGGTGTTGAGACACCCCTTCGAGCTTAGTCACTCAAGTCTAGGAGGCCACGAAATCATTTTTTTTTTCAAAACTCCTCCCATCCAACCAAATTGTCATAGCTGTATTTTCCTAGAATATCCACATACTATGAGTAAAACGGATAATTTGTGAAGGACTTTTTTTAAGGCTAGGCAACTGCATGGGTGGTAAATAAAATGGCTATTTAAGCTCAACATGGGTAACTAGGGAAACAAATATACATAGATTGACTTAAAAGTTATAACAGTCCAAAAATGATCTAAGCCATGTCCTAAGTGTATCGTAGCCTAGGATTTCGCCTTGAGTATCAATCAAACTACAAAACAAAATAAGTAAAAGAAATTAAAAAATTAAAAAATTGAAATAATGAAAATAAATTCAGGTTACCTCCTGGTAGCTCATGCTTTAATGTCTTCAGCCGGACGTAATGATCATCCAAAAATGACTTCACCCATTGTCAATTGACTTTAAAATTCCTTTTGTGTCAGAAATTGACCACCCTAAGGCCGTTTTGTGCTCTCTCAACATCCTCGGCGGTTTGTATTCTAGTTCACCACTTAATGAAGTGGAAATAATGATAGGAAGAGTGGATGCTTATGTTAGAACGAGTTTTAAAAATTTGAGAAAAAATCATTAAACCGCGAATGGTTCGTGGGCGGAATATCAAAAAAATTTACATCAACTAATTTAATCATATTAATTACTAAACTATACATCTGATTATGCATACAAAGTTAAAAGTATTCAATAGAGGTTGAAACAACTTTATACCTTTCATGTATCGGAGAAATTCTGATTTGGTGGAATCTTTTTATTTGTCTCGCGTTCTTCGTTCTTCAAATCCAAGAACTTCAATTAGAATTCCCACCAACAACCACTCAATAGATTCAGAAGTATATCTCGTAAGGACGTCGTTAGGAACTGAGTGTGGGCTCTCAAAATAACTGAGGAAGAAAAATCAAATTTTTATCTTCCTCTGGTGATTTCGGCGGCAACTATAGGAGGGGGGGAGAGAAACACACTTAGAGAGACAATCTTAATGCCATCCCTTATATAATAATTTTAGAATTTTCACATAACCTAATTGTGTAATTTTTAAAATTCACCTCCATATTTTATAATCGTCAAAAATTTTAACTCTCATTTAAGTCAATATAGTGCTCAAATTTATCAATCCAAAATTGATAAAATAAATTGATCTCCATCAATTAATGGAATAATTTATTTTATTTACTAATTATCTAATAATTAAAAAATAATAATTTAATTAATTTGAATATCAATTAATTACTCTTGACTAATTAAGTGACAACACCCATCATATATGGGTTCAAGAAATACATCTAGGCCCCAAAACACATTATAGTCCAACTGATGTTGTTTATTCTATTTTTGTCCTCATGAGCTAATCCTGAGATCGAATGGACCCATATGAATAAAGTTATAGGATTCAACTCTACTATAGATTTGATACCGAATCAACTCTTGATTCATGCACATTACATTTTCTATTTGTGCAAATAAACACTTTTATTTCACGGTCCATAGAATATTTTAACATACTACCTTTTGTGAATATTAGTAATAAGAGCGGGATATAAAATTATCATTTTACCCCTTTTGTTATTATTTCCTTAACTCTTTTATTGATTGTGAATAAGAAAGACATAATAGTGAATTGTCTCGTATAATTCTCCATGTCTTATTCAATAATACATTTCATCGAGTATTTCACCAGGTTAATTTATTCACACACCCATCAATAAAGCATAAGGTGATATTATTGTATTTTACAATCTAACCATAAATTTTCATATTTGTGAACATGCAACTCCAATATAGTTGAATCACGATCCCAACAGTTGAGGTATTGTATGATAATTTGAACTCACTCATTTGACGTATCAAATATTGTAACTAACTGGGTCAAGTTTCGTATTCACCTCAGAATTAAGGTAACTATGAAAATACTCTTAAGGTGTAACAATTAGATTTAGAGCTAGATACACGGTTTTACTCCAAACTAACTTGTTACTGGTCTATTCAGCATGTTTCACAACATGTCTAGGTCAACCGTCAGAGTCTTCACTCCCATACCCCAAGACTGGCATCATTTGGTTCAACCTAATAGACGTAATCGGACTCGATTGCCCAGTCGATCCTAAGACTTGGACTAACAGTCTGAACTATTTTAGAAGAGTTTGTCTGGAAGACTGCTCTTTACTCTTCTTACTTTGACAATAGTTTCAGGACTTGAGTAAATTATAAACACTTTAATTAATAGAAATTTTTTCATTCATTAAATTTATTAATACAAAATGTCTGAGAAATAACTAAATACTCATAAATAGTTATTACACCCTACTTTCTGGACATAATTCTAATAGCTTCTCCCATAAAGGTGTACCGAATATGAATGTCTAACACCGGTGGTTTTTAATAGATGGCAGGTGTCTAGGTTTACCTTCTCCCAATTTTGCGCAAGGCGTCTTCATGAATATGGATGGGTTGCTTCCAACTGATTAATACTCTCCAAAATCTATGGATTCTCCTTGTCAATAACCCCAACTAGACATGCTTCCAATGATTCACTCGAATCACCAGTGTGAATTGTTTCCTCAAAACATACTTCTGTACTATTCATCCATAAATAACTATTCATATCATTTGAGTGTTTTATTACTTTGAATACAATAAAAATTACCCAATCTTCTTGCACTCTCAGAATAAGTTTCCCTTTTGCACATCAATGAGAGTTCTTCCCGTAGCTAAGAATGGTCTACCAAGAATAATTGAAATTTCTTGGTTTTCCTCCATGTATAAAAACAGTTGGGAAAATAAATTTATCCACATTTACCAAGACATCCAATAATCCCCAATGGATAATTAATGGAACGATTATCTAATTGTAAAGAGACCATTGTGGGCTTAATTCCTCTAAGACCTAGTTTCTTGTAAATCGGAAAAGGCACCAATTAATTCTAGCCCTGAGATCACATAGAGCCTTTTCTAAATAAGAATTCTCAATGGTGCATGGAATAGAAAAACTTCCAGGATTCTTTAGCTCCGGGTGCAATTTAATTTGCAAGATAGCACTACACTCCCCAGTAAGTATAACTGTCTCATACTCCTCTAGCTTTCACTTGTTCGAGAGAATTTCTTTCATGAATTTGACATAGCTCGTCATTTTTTCCAAAGTATCGGTAAAATGAATGTTGATATGTAGTTTCTTAAACACATCAAGCAACTTGAAAAACTGCTTGTTTGATTTCTACTTCAGGAACCGATGAGGGTATGGAATAGGTGGGACATAATTTGGAGGACAATCGGGAAAGAGATTTGACTTAGGCTTGTCTTCCTTCTTTTCTGAGTTCTCGATAAAATCATCACCTACAACCTCAGTCTGTGCTTCAATTGACTGAGAATCCTCAACTATTGCTTTCTTTGGTTTTGCTAAGTCCTTTCCACTAAGAAGGGTAACGGCATTTACTTGTTTTTTTTATTCCTCTCAGTGTTGCTCGGTAGAGAACCTTGTGGTTTTTTAGTGAGTATTTCTGACAGTTTATTCATTTGAAGCTCCAAATTCTAAATAAACACAGCTTCGCTATGGATACTAGTTTCTTTGCCTCTAAAGTGTAGCATTCGTTCTTGGCATAAATTGATTAGTGTTGACTGTGAGCTGGGAAAAAGCATCTTCAAAAGAAAATTTAGGTTGTTAAGGCTAAAATTGAGACTGAGTAGTAACTGGTGGATTCATCACATTCTGACTATTCTTCCAAGAGAAATTAGAATGATTTTTCCATCCTTGGTTATAGGTGTTGGAGAATGGGCTATTCTGCCTGTTGTAATTCTCAACAAAATTAGCATGTTCTGACTGAGAATGAGCAAAGTGATTACCAACTTGGCATTCACTACTAGAATGAAGTCCATTGCATAAGTTTCAAACGACATGTGTAGAATGAATTGCACTAGCATTGACGGTGAACGAGCTTAACTGCTTGGGCAGTGTAACTACTTGAGCTGTGAGAGCAGTAAGAGTATCGACTTCATGAATTCCATGAATCTTTCTCGGTATGTTGCACTCGCTTAGTCATTGATAGGCATTAGCAGCCATTTCTTCAAGCAAAAAGTATATACCTCCTCATGTGTGTTACCCATCAAAGCACATCTTGCTACTGCATCCACTAGTGCCCTTGTTGAATTCCTCAATCCATTGTAAAAAGTTTGGACTTGTAGACATTTAAGGAGTCCATGATGTGGGCATCCCATCAACATCTCTTTAAACCTCTCTCAAGCTTCATAAAAAGACTTCATATCATATTGGGCAAAGATAGTGATCTCATTCCTCATCTTGGTTGTTTTGGTTGTTGGAAAGAACTTGGCCAAAAATTTCTTAGAAAGGTTATTCCAAGTAGTGATTGATCCAGCTGACAAAGAGTTCAACCAACTCTTAGCCTTATCCCTAAGTGGAAATGAGAATAATCTTAGCCTAATAGTATCATTTGTGACATTTTGTGTTTGAATGTCTCATAAATTTCGAGAAAAATGGCTATATGAACATTTGGGTCATCATTAGGCAAACCACTAGATTTATTAGCTTGCACCATTTGAATAATAACTGGCTTAATCTCAAAAATATTGGCATTAATAACGGGGCGTTGGATGGCAGACGTAGCCTTATTAACTACCAGCATAACATAGTCCCATTTTACCTGGTTATTTTGGTTGTTCATAATTTCAGGATTTTTTCTAACGTCATCCATGGTTTTTTGAAGTTGTTTAGAAGTTTGTCTTCTCACTTTTCTATTTTGACGACAAGTTCGCTCGATTTCTAAATCAAATTTTTGCTTTTAAACCGTCTCATACACCTAAGAGAACTCCTGAAAATTTAAAACAGTAAACAACCTTAAATAAAAAAAAACAAAGAATCAATGTACAATTAAGGATATGTAATTCTAATATTAATAAATAAAATCAATCCCCGACAACGGAGCCAAAAACTTGTTATGATTTTTCTAGAGGGCAAGTGTACACTATCGCCGTCAAGTAATAAAAATTATATAAAAAAGAGTATCGTCCACAAGGATTGATTTTTTTAACTATTAAAATTAACTAGACCTTAATTTTAATTGAGAATATCGAAGAGTTTAGAGTTTTAATTAAACTAAAATGACTAATATTTTATAAAGATAAATAATTTGAATTTGAATAGATAAAGTTTCTAGGGATTCTGATTTCACTAAACCAAACATGTTCAGAATTCTAAATCTCAAACAATCAATGTTTATTATATTATTGATAACAAATTTTTCTAATGTAATTATCTATCTTTCTCAAGCATCAATAATAATGAATCAAAAATACTAATCTCAAATCTTTGACAAGATTCAATATGGTGAAACTCATTAAGCATAAGAAATTATCATTGCTACACTAGTTCCATAATTATCTCAAACTTATGAAATTCTAATGGTGTTATAAACAAAAAGTAAATTTAATCATCACTTCTCAGTCTCAGAATTAAATATGAAATCATGTAATAGTTGGCCAGACGATCCAAGCATTAAGAATAAATTATAACACTCAACAATAATGAATAAAACATCGATTAAATTGTGAATCAAAATTAAAGTACAATCATGGTTTGGCTACGACGTAGCCCTAAATAGGAAAATTAAAACATACTAAAATAAGAAAACATCCTACTAATATTCATTAACATAGAGCAAAAGAGAAGAAAAATTAGACTCTCCAAAAAGCTCTTTTCTCTACTTCCCACGTCCAAAAATCCTCAAAATAACCCTAAAATATTCTATTTATACACTAGGGATTGAAAATGATTAAATTTGAGTAAAAACTAGGAAGAATAAATTCATTATCGTGCCAGCGTCGCGGGACTAACATTCTGTTTCTGCTGGCCGCATGCCAGCGCCTTGGCGATGGCGTTTTGTTCTTGAACCCAGCGTCCAGCACTGTGGCGCTAAGATGCCAATGCCCTGCCGCTAAGATGCTAGCACCCGGCGCTAGCGTGCTGTTCTGCGTCGAGTGTCACGATCCTGATCCTTCTTCCCAGGTCAGTTCTTTTATCATTTTATCCGTATTTTCACCTTCCAACTCTTTTAAAATCAACCCAAATGCATTTGAATATTAAACCTACAAGATAAAAATAAAAACAAACATAAATCAAGTAATAAATCTAAAAAAACCGACAAAATTAAAATTAAGATTATCTAAAATATGAGTGTGAAACACACTCATTATATGACATAAAGGGGACCATTATTACTAATATCTTAATTAGTTATGTAATAACTAATTAAGCATAATCACCTCAGCTAATCATATTGAGGCGATAAAGGAAAGATCTTACGTGCGCCCAACAATGGACGCTACATAGGCCTCGTAGAATGGCCACGATCCAATGAGGCTTTCAGAAAATGTTTTGCCATAGAGTCAAGGACAACATTCATTCAAAGCCTCCCTCAAGGGAGTCCTTAAGACTAAACCCCTTCCCAAGATGGGAAGGTATAACACCATTAATATCAAAATGGTCATATTGGAGAAGGTATGTCCTTTCCAATATGGTGTAGCCTCGCTCCTAATCCTACCAGATCACAGCCTCTCAATCGTTCCCTGACAGTAACACGTTCACTCAAGTCTTTGTAACTTGGCTAAGTATTTTGTAGAATGATAACACATTGACATGCACAATAGCATAACATAGGAGTTGAATCTTTGTTGGAGAGCTCGAGCTCAAAGTGTAGACACATCATTTTTTATTGGGCATAATGGTCGATACTATAATGATGTCTTATGATTGCTCAATGAGATGTCATACACAAGTATATGTGTCGCAACAAGTAATACAATAGTAAATGAGTGTCGAACCCACAGGGAATAGGGAATATGAAATACTCAAGGGAACAATCAGATTCAACTTGCAAGATAATGTTGTAGCAAAATATGTGGTTGATTTATAATAATTCTATAATGTATAATGCTTAGAATAAAAACTAAGTCTACCAACAACTGAATGGAACAAGGCTACTAAACTGAATGAGATATTTAATAGGACAGAGGGGCTAGCATGGCTAAATTCCTTTGAACCTACCTTATCAATATTAACCTAGTTTATATTGCTACAGCTTATCAACAACATTACGCAAGCTCTCAAGCACACCAAACTCTCATTTGTCAGATTATCAAGTGCATCTTAACCATCTTCCTATCAAAGTTCAGTTAGTTTTCACGTTGAACAATTACGTTTCAGCTAAATACGTTACTAGGGAAGTCCATATGTCTATGCAACTCATAAAAATACTTAAGTCTACATGAATCTCATGGTCATGCATTTCCAACTTAAACATTCAAGTATCGGTTAAGATTTTCCATTAGACTAAACTCTTTCAAGTACTAATCTGACTTGTATTCTAATAGCGATGGCCAGTCCCAAATAGTACTAAGCATGCAATGCATAAAAACCAAATTGCCAAAAAAAGCTAAGCAATAGAAACATCAATCAATAAGATAAAGTAGAATCTAAGTTCATTTTACCATACTAGTCTCAAGATATTTAGCTCATAATGAGCTCTAAAGTATACGCATAATATCCCAAATCCATTGTTTCTAGCATTAAAGAATAAGAAGATAAAGGTTACACATATTAAGAAATGGAATAAAAGAGAGAGGAAATATTAAGAATAAACTAAGTATTCTGCTATCTTGTCTTCTTCCTCTTCTTCCTTTTCTTCTTCTATTGTCTTCTTCCTTTTCTGCAGGTTCACCTTTGTACAAGCAGTAGTCGGCTTCCTCGAAAAAATCTCCTCATCAAGAATTCCCCTGCCCAAAATGGAAGGCTTTTCTTTTTATACCAGCCGCGAAAAAATAGGGTTTTCTTTTAGCACAAGGGTATGTGTCAAGCGCTCTAAGAAGGAGGGGACCACAGGAGACGGGCAAGGTGACACTTGGATAACTGATTCTGACACTATTGATTACCTCCTTTAATGAACTCATCACTAGCTAGCCATGTGCTAGACCACCTGCTAAGCTTGTGTTGTATAGTCATTACTACAACAACCAGGACTTGATGTAGCGTCAAAAGATACTAAGCTCTGCCAATAGTCCTACACCAAGAAAACCTCATGCATTAAACTACCTTAAGAACATCCAAAAAGGCTAGCATGCAAATTAAACTAACCCTAAGCTAACTTTTCAGCATTTAACCAAAATAAAAGCACTAAAATTATCTAACACCTCTTAAACAAGCAACAATTTAAGCCTAAGAATGCTAAGATAACTCTAAATTCTTAGAGTTGTCACACCCCCAAATTTAGATCATCACTCGTCGTCGAGGGATGCAAATCTAACTACTAAGAACTAACCTATCATAACTAAAGCTGGTTGTGCGGTTTCAAAGCAAGTAAAATTTCTTAACTCCCTAGCCAGTTTGATAGAGCATTAATATTGACAAAACTTTAAAAACATAATATTATTTAACATGTTGACTTTAGATTCACTACTTTAGAAAGCAAAGCATAATTCAACCCCAAGAATGTTGATCATAAGATCTCTAGCTAAGCACTCAAACATCCACTCATCACAGCATGCTTTAACAAGACAATACAAAAGAGAATGAAGATCATCACCAGACACACGGGAAGTTGACTACTGAGCTTGGCTTCTTTTTTTTAAGATAATAAGGATCAGAATCCATATTATGCTTTGCTGCCTTTCTACGTGAATGTCAACATTGGTGATGAGGACACCCGGCTATTCAACAACAAGACTAACAAGGTTGCTACTTAAATTTCACGCATTAAAATGCTATACCTAGCTCATATCTTTGGCTACATTTTACGCGAAAGACAACACTTATGGTGAATGCACCCTATTACTCAACAGCTTAAAACAAAGCAGCTCTTTTATCCTTTTTATTTAAACAAATCTTTTTAGCAGATTCATAATATTTTCAATACATGACAATTTAATTCCCCTCCCCCAAACTTATTTTCTAATCCACATCTTAACATACTATTTTTTAGCAGAAAATGGCACATAACTAGAGCCTTAAAACTTACTTGGGCTCAAATTAACCTAAGCTTCCTAAAGCAGTTAGCCATTCTCTTAAGTGCCTAAGAGATAAAGGAACTAGCTTACTCATCCTATGTTTAGCATGTTTATATATATTATTTTCTTTTAACAAGAACTTGATTATCAGAAACTAATAGACCAGCCAGCTAATTAAAAAAACTAGCAAAGAAAAAGCATAATCATCTAACAAAAGCAAACAACTAACAGATAAATAACTAAAGAGAGAGGAAACCAAAAAGAGAGTAAAGGCTACACCTCTCCCCCAAACTTAAACCAGGCAGTGCCCTCACTGCCAATAAAAAAATATCCATAAAAGAAGTTTAAATATCCAGATAAATTTTTCATATAGAAAGAGGGAAGAGAGAGAGAGACTTCCTTTTCTGTTGCAGTGCTCAACCAGCTTTCAAAATTTTGAAGCGCTCCTTAGGCCACTTCTTTTCTTCGAGGCCTCCTTTAGATTGGATAGGTTCTTTTCCACTGATTTGATTTCTTCTTACAGCTTTGCTTCTGGCTCCAAGTCTTCCTTAGTGACTTTCTGCTTCTTCAACTACTTATTAGAAGATGCTGCAATTGGGGTTTTTTCCTCTTTACCTTTTTTCCTCAACAACTAACTTCTTTTTTGTATTTGGCTCTAGACTAAGGGTCAGCATCTTTCTTTTCCCATTGCCTTGTTGCTTCTTTTGTGCGGCTTTCGATGGTGGTGGTGGAGGTGTTGGCTCTAATTAGGAGCTACTATAATGGACGTAATGATTAAAGTCTTTTCCAGTGTAAGAAAAGCAGTCATATATTCAGTAGAGAAATCAAAAGTTCTATTATTTTCTAAAATCATGCATAAAGGTTTAGAAATGTTTGAAAATCATTAATAAACCTTCTATAAAAACCTGCATGTCCTAAAAAACTTCTAATTCCTTTTACTGATGTGGGAGGGAGCAATTTTTAAATCACTTCAATTTTAGTTTTAGGGCATAGAGAGATTATATGCCATAAAACTATACATTCTTGGACCATGAAATGACACTTTTCCAACAAGATTAGTCTTTTCACACATTTCCAAGACATTTTCTAAATTAGACAAGCATTCGAGATAAGATTCACCAAAGACAGAGAAATCATCCATGTTAACCTCAAGTGTTTGCTCTACCATGTCATTGAATATGACCATCATACACCTCCGAAAGGTTACAGGGGCATTGCATAACCTAAGTGGTATCCTCCTGAAAGTAAAGGTGCCATATGGACATGTAAAAGTGGTATTCTTTTAGTCTTCTGGTGCTATTGCATCTGATTATAACCAAAATAACCATCTAAGAAGTAATAGTACTATTTTCCTATTAGTTTATCTAACATCTGGTCTATGAAAGGCAAGGGGAAATATTCTTTCATTTTTGCCTTATTCAATTTATGATCATCCATGCACACTCTCCAGCCGGTGACTGTTCTAGTAGGGATTAGGTCATTCTGTTCATTTTTTACAATAGTAACCCCACCTTTTCTTTTACACACTGAATAGGGCTCACCCATGAACTATCTGAAATGGGATAAATAATGCCAGAATCCAACCATTTAATGATTTCCTTCTTGACAACTTCCTTTATAATCGGGTTTAGCCTTCTTGGTTGCTCAATTGAATTTCTAGAACCCTCCTCCAACAAAATTTTATACATGTAGATGGATGAATTTATCCCTTTTATATTTGTCATTTTCCAGCTAAATGGCCCTCCTGTATCTCCCAAGACTTCTAGTAATTTCTCCTCATGCTCAATGCTTAAGGATGTTGAAATTATGATAGGCAATATACTACTCTCGCCTAGATATGCATATTTTAAGTGAGCTAGCCGGGGCTTAAGCTCTAGCAAAGGAGGTTCTTTAATTGAGGGTAAGGATGGCTTGAAGGTTCTCTCTAATAGTTGCAAGGACTCGAGTTGTTTGCCAAGCTTGTTTGCATCTTGCTTGGTGTTTATCCATGTATTCTCAATTCCTTCTTCATTGTTATCCTCAACTTGAATTATTGAATTTGCTTTATGAAAGCGATATTTGCTATAGGTGACATAGATCTTTCTGGTCACTATTGCATCCATAATAGCTATAACAACACATTCCTCTTCTTTTTCTTCTGGAAACTTCAAAGCATTAAGAACATTAAAAGGTTATATCTTGATAATTTACCCTCATTATCAATTCTCCTTTTTGTACAACAATCAATGTCCTCCAAGTGGCTAGGAAATGTCGTCCTAAAATAATATAACTCTTTTTATCTGCCTCATAATCTAAAATAATGAAGTCAACCGAAAAAATGAACTTGTCCACCTTAACCAGCACATCTTCTATCTTCACTTAAAGGTAAACAATTTATCTATCTGCCAACTGTAAAGTGATTGTGGTAGGCCTGGCTTCACCAATTCCCAACTTTTTGAATGTTGAAAGATGCATCAGATTGATTATTGCTCCTAGATCACATAAAGCTCTCCCATAATGTGTACTTCCAATAGTACATGGAATTGTGAAGCTTCCTAGATCAATTTAGGAGGAATCTTGTTTTGGAGGATCATGATGCATTCATGAGTCAAAGCTATGGTTTTAAATTCTCCCAGCCTTCTTATTTTGGTGAGAATGTCCTTCATAAACATCACATAATTGGGCATTTGTTGCAATGCTTCCACAAGAGGTACGTTGATATGGAGTTGCTTCAAAATTTCCAAAAATTTGCTACATTTCTACACATCTTCTTCTTTTACAGTCTTTGAGGGAAGGGAGGCAGAGGCCTCTCTGTTTCAATTACTGGTTTCTCTTGAGCTTTTGATTTTATATCTTGAGGTGCTATAATATTTGACTTTGGTGCTACCTTGCTTGAGCTCTCTCCTTTTTCTTTGCTTTCTGCTTTATCTTTTTTTTCTCCCTCAGGCTTAGTTGTAACTTTTCCACTTCTCAACTAGATAGCCTTGCAGTGCTATTTACCTTCCCCTCTAGGGTTCTTAGTGCTACTTGTCAAAGATCCTTGAGGTCTTGAGTTAAGTGCATTAGCTAATTGTCCCACCTGATTCTACAAATTTCTCAATGAAACTGCTTGGCTCTGTATCACGGTTGACTGGTTCTGTATGACAGATTCATTTCTTACAATGTACTCTATCAACAGGCTAGCCAAATTGCTTGGTTGCTCATTTAATGGTTTCTGCACTTAAGCTTGTTGCGGTGCAAATCCATGAAGGTGATTCGGCTTTTATTACATCTGTGATTAGCATTCTGATTCTGTTTAGTCCATGAGAAGTTTGGATGTTGTCTCCATCTTGGATTATAGGTGTTGGAATAAGGATTGTAGTTCTGATTGCGCTGATTATTTCTGTTGAAATTTTCAACATAGTTCATAGAGGCAGGGTTTTCAGGGCAGTGTTCAAATATGTGCTCTTCTCCACAGTAAACATAACATGTTGCACCACTCGATTGACTTCTTATTGTATTGGTGGTGCCTGTTGACCTTGAGGTTGTGCTGATGGAAGTCTCATGTTCATGCTCTTAATCATGTTTTCCAAAGATGACACTTGGGCTGTCAGAGTAGTCATGGCATCTAACTCATGAACTCTTATTGCTTTCTTCGTTGCTGTGACTGTAGTAGCTCTAGATGTTAGCCACTGGTAGTTATTACTTGCAATTCTCTCTAGAATATCATAGGCTTCGTTGTATGATTTAGACAGAATGACTCCATTAGCAAAGTCATCAACCATTAGTCTTGTGGAA
The DNA here is from genome assembly GCA_003255025.1 of Datisca glomerata. Taxonomy (NCBI): domain Eukaryota; kingdom Viridiplantae; phylum Streptophyta; class Magnoliopsida; order Cucurbitales; family Datiscaceae; genus Datisca; species Datisca glomerata. The sequence goes on along the minus strand of QANY01005876.1, from coordinate 229,617 downwards.
GAATTCAACCCACTATAGAAAGTCTTCAATTGGATACAAAAAGGTATACCATGATGAGAGCATTTCCTTAGAAATCCTTGAATCGTTCACATGCTTCATAAAGTGACTCATCCTCTAGTTGGTGAAAGAAGGTGATTTCATTTCTGTGCTTAGCATTTTTAGTAAGGAAAAATATTTCATCTGGAACTTCTCAGCTAGATCATTCCAGCTGCTGACAGAATTTGGGGATAGTTAGTTAAGCCATGCTCTAGCTCTATCCCTTAGTGAATTGGGGAACAATCTCATTTTCAAAGCATATTCAGAGGCTCCTGAAATCTTAAATGCATAACTCACCTCCATAAAAAGTCTTAAATGAAGATGAGGATCTTTTGAAGTCAATCCATTGAACTGACTTACTATTTGAAGCATCTGGAACATGTCTGGCTTAAGTTTAAACTATGGACCTTGAATTTCAGGCCTTACAATGCCAACGTCCATCGCTTGTGGCTGAAGAACAACGTAATCCCTTAATCCATTATTGTCATTGTTTACATTGTTATCATTCATGACCCTCTCATTGACCACTTCTTCTCCATTGGGTGCAACCATGGTTTCTGGTGCGGCTGCAGCTCTATGCTCTCTCCTAATATGCCTTAGAGTTATGTCTATCTCTGGATCAAACAATATGTCCAACATTTGCTTCCTGCGCATATAAAAGATCTCGCTCTCCTAAAAAATACAGCAGAACAACATCTTAGTAATACTTACAGATCAAATTCTATTGTCTTAAACAAAGATATCCTATCTTTATTCTTCGGCAACGGCGTCAAAAACTTGATTGCTCAATGAGATGTCCTACGTAAGTATACATGTTGCAACAAGTGATATAGTAGTAAATGTCGAACTTACATGGAATAGGGAATATGCAATACTCAAGTGAACAAACATATTCAACTTGCAAGATAATGTTGTAGCAAAATATGTGGTTGATTTATAATAATTCTAAAATATATAATGCTTAGAATAAAAACAAAGTCTACCAACAACTGAATGGAAGAAGGCTACTAAATTGAATGAGATATTCAATAAAACAGAGGGGCTAGAATGGAAAACTGTCATTTGTGAGATTATCAAGTGCACCCTAACCATCTTCGTATCAAAATTCAATTAGTTTTCACATTGAAAAATTAAGGTTTAGCTAAATAGGTTACTAGGCAAGTCAATATGTCTTTAGAACTCATAAAAATGCTTACGCCAACATGAATCTCATGCTCATGCATTTCCAACATAAACATTCAAGTAGCGGTTAGGATTTTCCATTAGACTGAACTCTTACAAGTATTAATCTAACATGTATGCTAATAGAGATGGCTACTCACTAATAGAACTAAGCATGCAATGCACAAAAACCAATATGCCAAAGAAAGTTAAGCAATAGAAACATCAATCAACAAGATAAAGTAGAATCTAAGTTCATTTTATCATACTAGCCTCAAGATGTGTAGCTCATAGTAAGCTCTAAAATATACGCACAATATCCCAAATCCATTGTTTCTAGCATTAATGAATAAGAAGGATAAAGGTTACACAAATTACGAAATGGAATAAAAGAGATAGGGAAGATTAAGAATAAACTTAGTATTCTTGTTCTTGTCTTCTTCCTCTTCTTCATTTTCTTCTTCTATTATTTTCTTCCTCTTCTTTCTTTTCTGCAGGTTCACCTTCGTACAAGTAGCTGTCGGCTTCCTTAAAAAGATCTCCTCTTCAAGAACCCTTTTCTCAAAATGGAAGGCTTTTCTTTTGATACCAGTCAAAGAAAATTAGGATTTTCTTTTAGCACAAGGGTATGTTCCAAGCGATCTAAGAAGGAGGGAACCACGGGTGACGGGCAAGGTGACACATGGATAGCTGATTCTGACGTTAATGATTGCCTCATTTAACAAACTCAGCACTGGCTAGCCATGCGTCAGACCACTCGCCAAGCTTGCGTTGTACGACCAGAACTATAACAACCTAGACTTGTTATGGCATCAAAAGATACCGAGCTTTGCAAACAGCCATGCACCAAGAAAACCTCATGCATTAAACTGCCTTAAAACATCCAAAAAGGCTAGCATGCAAATAAAACTAACCCTAAGCTAACTTTTCAGCATTTAACCAAAATAAAGCACTAAAACTATCTAACATTTCCTAAACAAGCAACAATTTAAGCTTAAGAATGCTAAGATAACTCCAATTCTTAGAGTTATCAGCTTGATAGTGACTCATGGTAGTATTCCTATGGGGAAGGTCATCATAGCAGTGACGTGACTGTGGAGTGCTTGTATTTGTGGTGCAGGCTAGCACTTCCACGATGGAATCATAATATGTGATGTGCCCCTCATGGATGTGGTGCCCCTATGGGCCCCCCTGACATACTCGTTGGGATCCATCCACCATGATTAGACCCGCCATGATTATTTAGCTGTAACTATCAGTAAAGTGACAAAACTTAGATGGACCCTTATCGTCTAAGGACGAATTGGAAACATATGGCTAGGTAGGATTGGTATGAGGCTCACCATGTCGGACCGCTTCTATGACATCCTAAGTAAACTTTAGATGCGTTGTCTTCTCATTGAGGATGAATCTAATTACACATGATAATGTTGTATATGTTAGCCTCTATGCATACTTGACAATCACTCATCGGTCATCATAAAATAAGGTTTACCATTTACTCTCTATAAAAAGAGGCTTAGCACTCATATTGGGCTGGACATATTTTATATTTGGGCATACATTTATCATTAAGTATTCTCTCTTTCTCTCTCTCTCTCTCTCTCTCTCTCACTCGTGAAACTTCATATGAATAGTCACCATAGCAACATGCATGACTAGCAACCCCAAAGAAGGTGTGTTAATCGACAATTGTCACCGTCAATGTTGCTGATGATGCTCATCTTTTCTTCCACGCTAGACTTTCACGTTCCCCAGGCTTTTTCGATGACTAGACGACTCTCCATTCATGCACCTAATCCAGTTTGATATTCACCCATAAACAATGTTTAAGCTTTTTCCTTAATGGGTGACGGGGCGGATACAAGGAGATGGTAAATAAACTAGCGAGGGTACCGAGTGAGGACGAATATAATAGTCCCATCAGCCCCATCCCGCCCCATTTATTCTATATATTTTTTAAAATATATTTATATTGTACTAAAACTATAACTTTGTGTCTCAACATTGCTCTTACACTAATTTTTACTAATTATCCTCACTATACTAGCTAACTTGGCACTAAATAAGACAATATTATGTTATTTTTTTAAAATTATCTTCATTACTTTTACTGTTACCATTCTTTCTTCATTATGTGTCATCCTCTTCATCTTCGCTATCACCTCAGCCCTCCTGAGAGATTCTATATATAACTTAAGCCTAAAGACTTGGGGAACCCGATCCTAATGGAAACTCCCCATCCCCACCCGTGTCTCCTTAAATGGGGAATGGGACAAAGATGAGGTTGGGACGAGGATGAGGGAGAATGTTCAGCCCGCTCCACTCCATCGACATCCCTGTATATAACAAATTAGTGTGGTGTATTAGCATTATAACATATGAAGAAAAACAATAAGAACTAGCATTTTTATTAAGATTAGAAACACATAGTGTACTAAATTTATGGATTAAATCAAAGTACAGTATTTATAGACAATTGTATTTAATAAAAATACAATTCGAAGTAGATCAAATAAAAAATTCAATTTTCATGTCAATCAAAGATCCATTATTATTATTATGGGGAACATTTTATGAGTTTAACAACTTTTAAATACGCCAAACTAATGCATGAAAATACGCTTTTAAGATCATTCAAAAAATGAAGAATTAATTGAGACGTTGGGTCAGACACCCTAACTGTTTGAATAAAAATATGATGAGATGACATTGAAACAAAGTGAAAATTCAAACTTGACACGAAGTATAGTGAATTTAGCACAAAATCATATTAATGAATTAATTCTAAATAACGTGTAGAAATGCTGGCAGTCAATCATAGGGGACAGCCCAGAAACCTCCTCGTTGACAGCAAAATTAATTAAATCACTAAAAGAGATGATTAACATTGATAATTACGAACTACAAAACAAACCCAAAAGTTTTCATTTTGCAATGCTCTCATGCCCTTGTCCAACTCCATTTTTCCCCCAAATATCACTTCCATTTTTTAATTCCTTAATCGCATTCAAAGTTCAAACCCTACCCCACGCCAAAGAAAAATCCTAATTATAAAATCCAAGAAAAAATTTACAGGAAAAATGCAACAAGGAGTTGGAGGAAATTTCAAAGTCCTTGCCCTTCTGTAAATTTCACCGTTTTTGTTCTTTCAGTGAGTTGGCCACGGTTGCTCAGAGTATTTGGCGGGACTGGTGGAGGTTAGGGTTTGGGCTTCAGGATACTGTGGATTTTTGGTTGTGCTGGTGATGGGCGACGAAAAACCGGCGATTGTAATGGCGGGTCGAGACAGAGAACGAGATCGGGAACTTTTGATCCCGGTTGCTGACAGCGTTGATGATGCTTCGTCCTCCAAACCCTCTTCGTCTTCCTCATCTTCTCACCATACTGGCCGAGAGGTAATTCGAACTGCTTCTGCTGATTAATGTAGGAAATGGTGCGAAAATGAGTATATCTGCTTAATTCTATTTGGTTGATAGCTTTTAAATCTGTACAACCTGATTTGCTACGTCCTGTGATTTATGACCTCGTTTTAGGTAATTTAGTTTTTTTCCGTACTTATTGGATACTTTTTACTGGGCTATTAATTAAGATGAAGGGCCAGTTCAGATTTGATTTATTGAGCACTCTTTGATGTTGGATTGGCTCTCTTTTGGTGTGATTTAAATTATGTGTTTAGAATTAGTATTTTAGTAGCTTAAGATCACTTGCCTATCATTCCGGAAATTTTGCAATAAGTTACTCAGAATTCATATCGCTCCTCTTGTCTTAGAAGTTGTGAAGACTGAAGATATGGATCTGGTTCATGTTTCCACTTCCAGCATATGGTTGGTATTACTTTTCTATAACATTGACTCTGTGTCCTTGATGAGATTTTATAAAATTGGAACAGGCTACTCCCATGAGTAAGTTGAAGATTTGGTGGTTTTCCACAGTTTGATTTACTGAGAATTTGATTCATTTTTCATATCTAGTTCGTAGGAGACTGAGATTTTCTGGGAGCATTTTTCTTTCCCAGCAGGAAAGAATGATTTGTATTCTAACTTGGCCTCTTTCTCCAAAATGAGGACGGAGGATCATTTTTGAAAAGGGAATAGCTTCTTTCATGAAGTAGGTGGAAGTTGAAACTAAAGTGGGCTTTTCTGAATTCACTTGACAAGTTTGCAAAGTCATTATCAAAAGAATTACACGATGAATGCCATTGCTCGAATGTTATTTGTACAATGGAAGCGTTTTTTTCCATTGTTATACGGATGTCTATAGTTCTGTTTTTTTAGTATATTTGTAATTGTTTACAAGATATAGATGTACTCTTCTTCCATGAAAGCGTTACTTAGCCGACATGAAATTTGATTGAACAACATAATCTTACATACTTGAGCAGATGCAATTTAACATTGGGTTTTCTCATGGTGCTTTTAACATACATTTTTCTTTGTCCTAACTGTAGCTATGTTTTGTATTCTCACTTTGTAGACATTTTCCAAAGTTGTTAGAAGCTGGGCTTCGAAAAAGTTCATGACTGGATGGTGCGTTACCATTTCTCTAGCCTTTAATTCCTTTTGATGTAAATATGCTGCAGTGATGATGAGTAATTTTAGTTGCAGCTCTTTGAGTTATATATAGGATTTTCTGTTAAATCTTATTTTTAAGTATCATGATTTGGACTTCTTCCATCCCCTTCTCGATTGGTATAGTAGCAGTATTTGGCTTGTTTCAATTGACTGATTCCCTATGATGTTCTTTTCTCCATGTGATTGTAGTCTAGTTTGATTTAAAAATCTCGTCTTGATGATGGTTTTTGATCTTTTCTGATACAAATACGAGTCATAGATTCGCTGTTTTAAATTTGGGCCATACTAGTAGAATGACTGAGGTGCTATCCCTGCCCATGTATTATGTATTCTTCATTATTAGCTTTTTCACTTGAAGTCAATCAGTGTGAGCATTGACTTTTCTCTATTTTTGGAATATCATTCACCATTTCTTTGTCACTCTAGAGGATTGTATCTCTTGCACAAGGTAAAAAGAAGTTAATTAGTTGTACATCATTTATATTACTTAGATGAACTTTACAAGGCAAGTAGTTTGAAATGAAGACAGAATTTGAATAGACTACTTCTATTCAAACCGATCATCTGGAAGTAACAAGAAATATTGTATTCTTTCTTCACCAAGCTTCTATCCTTAATGGACCTTTCAAAAACATTCTAATCCTTAAAGAAGTTTAGACATGATGTCAAGAAAACGATGTAGTGAATATTGTATCCCATGATAACTTAAGTAAACACTTGACTTTTCTGCATAATAATGAACTTTACAAGGTAAGTAGTTCATAATGAAGACATAATATGAAGAGACTACTTCTATCCAAATCAATCATCTGGAAGCAACAAGAAATTTTCTTTCTTCATCCAGCTTTGATCCTTACTTGGCCTTTCAATAACATTCTAATCCTTAAAGAAGTTTAGATATTATGTGAGTGATATTGTATCCCATGATAACATAAGTGAACTTATGACTTTACTGCAGATTTTTTTTGTGTGGCGTTATTCCTTCATAGCTCTTTATATCATTGTCTTAACATTGTTGTAACTATATACATTGGGTTGGTGCTCTGTTATGCTCCTGTTGCTTATGCTCTTATTACTGTTGGTATATATTCTCACTATTAGCTGTTTTGCAGTGTCATCTTATTCCCTATAGCGATCACCTTCTACATTACATGGTGGTTTATTCACTTTGTGGATGGTTTCTTCTCTCCAATCTATGCTCAACTTGGAATAGATATCTTTGGTAAGCATGTTATTACAGAACTTCAAGTTTCTCTCCCATCTGGACACGTGATAATCAATTTATTTTTTATGCTTACTTTGTGGCAATTTTTGCATGGCGGAAATCAAATATTATAGTCTGACCATCTATGCGTCATTACTTTCTATAAACTTTAGGCCCCTTTAACTTGACAATTGCTATGTCATTCTTGGATTCAATTAACTCTGAAGAACATTGAAAAATGTTTGGTTATGGATGTCTTACATACAAAATGTCAAACATACTGTAGTTCTGCATATATTTTCTTGTCAATGTCGAGGTTTGGGCAAATGAACTGGTATTCTCAATCGTACTTCTACTAGGTGTTATTTATGGGTATTTATTATACAACTGGATCATCAATTTTGGTCCGATTCTGTCATGCTCTCTCTCTCTCTCTCTCTCTCTCTCTCTCTCTCTCTCTCTCTCTCTCTCTCTCTCTCTCTCTTCTTTTTATGCTAGTTACAGTACTATAGTTCCATGCATGAATTTCTCTCATTGGACTAGACTCACCTTCACCTCTATGTGAAATCCTTTGCCCAATCAGTGGTCGCCCCCTTGTCTCCAGAGAAGAAGATTGAATGCCCTTTCTAAGGATTATAGAGTTGAATTCTTTTGGATCCATTTGGTATCTATAATTTAGAGTGCCTCGGGGAATTAAATTACTAGGAATGTGATGAAAGAGAATTGAACATTTTAAGTATGTAAGATTACTGTCTTTGGTTGCACATGGGAATTTAATGATAGATTAGTAGGATTAGGCAGTTTTCAAGGAAAGATAATTGAATTTTTTGTACCACTAAAATAATAATTAAAAATGATTTTTTTTGAAATTAATAAAAAATCACATTTTCTAAATAAACTATTAAATTTAGTGAATCTGATTATTCTAAGAATAATAACGGCATGCGTAAATTTTTGTTAACTGAACATCTCACATGTTTGTTGTTTTAAAAATAAATGATGATTTTCCTTCCCTCCACATTGGCATTCTCAAGGTGGGATGCTGAAAACACACCCTCTTTGTTTGGTTTAGAGGCACTTTTATTGTTAGTAACTAATTACCCAGAAATTAAAATTCCCTCCAAAGTCAAACACCAAAAATCTTACAACAAACATGGGAATGGCATTAGATAACCATTCCCACCCTAAGAATCCCTCAATCTTAACAAATCCTTGGACTTCTTGAAATTGCCGTAACATGAATATTTTGTTCATCGTATAATATGTCCTATGGATAACTCTTTGGGTAGCTTATCGGCTCAGGACCTCACACCTTATAAACGAGAGGTCTTTGTTCAAATTGGACTATTGGAGTATTCAGATAGGAGGGTTGCATGTTCCCTTTGTTGTTTTCTACTAATTTAGGTACCTTGGTTAGAATTGTTTTATAATTATAATCACTCATTTGCCATATGTATCTTGGACAGGTCTTGGATTTGTAACCTCCATTACATTCATTTTCCTTGTTGGGGTGTTCATGTCATCGTGGTTGGGTGCATCTGTCTTGAACCTTGGGGAGTGGTTTATCAAACGGATGCCATTTGTTCGCCATATCTATAATGCCTCCAAACAAATTAGCTCTGCTATATCACCAGGTGTGCTTTTGTAATTTTCTCTGCCACGTCCTAGTTGAAATAATTACACAAAGGACAATCTATGACCTCTATCTCTCATCCTCAGATCAAAACACACAGGCTTTCAAAGAAGTAGCTATCATAAGACATCCCCGTATTGGAGAATATGCTTTTGGATTCATCACTTCATCTGTTGTCCTCCAGGTTTTAGAAAATACTTATACTGTTGAACTTTAATAACCGCATTCAGTACTTTGAAAATTGATTTGTTCTTAATTGCAGGTTTTGGTTTTTATTATACTGTGCTAAGCTTTGTCAACAAAAAACTTGCCGATGATGTCTGTGGACTATGCTTTTTGCTTACCTTTGTGGAACTGCTTTACTGGATGGGCTTAGATGCTTAGACATTTAGACGCTTAGTTATGGTTTAATAGTATTCTGGTTGCCAAAATATAATACATTGAAATTGCATATTCTTGAAATGTTTAGTAGTGATGCTGTTCTGACTACTATTGGAGGCAGCTTCTCCTTTATGGATTATTGTATAGTGAAGGTTAAGCTTTTATGAAGAGTCCCGTTTTATCCTTGACTCATGTGATTACTTTACTGAAAAAGAACTCGTGACTCATTTACTAGGATGCTGTTTGAATGTAGTATTAACTGGTAACCATGACATAGACGCTAATAAGTCTTTCATAAAGCATTAATTTTTCTTACTGACAAAAAACTATAGCATTAATTTTATCAATCTGGGGCTCTTTCTTCTGCATGCAGAGTTATTCTGGAGATGAGGAACTATGTTGTGTCTATGTTCCCACGAACCATCTATATATTGGTGATATTTTCCTCGTAAACGCTAAGGATGTCATCAGACCAAATTTATCAGTTAGAGAAGGGATCGGTGAGATATCTCCTTTGTATTTTATCACTTGCCATTGCATATTTATACTTTGCTCCGAAAATTACTAGTGAATCGATATTAATCAAATGTTTGAGTAATGAAAGTTCTCTATTATTCCTTGACCCTTGTTAGGAAGTAGGTTGCTTCTGTGAGTTGTGGATTCATGTAAGAGGGAGGGTGTTGGGAATGGATTTAGGGATTGATATCCTTTAGTCAAAATTTTCTTCAGAGTAAACTAGATTAGCTGTGAATATAGCCTGACAAGGTTTCTTGGTCTTCTTTCCCAATGCAGAAATTGTGGTCTCTGGAGGCATGTCAATGCCCCAGATTCTATCAACCCTGGATACAAGGATTGTACCTGTGGAAAGAAGTAGACCTGAAAGAAGCTGAGAAGGACGATAGATGTAGCAGCACTGCTGTTATTTACCTTCTTTGATTACAAATAGTCAATCAGAGTGGCTCTGCAACCAAATGTTTAGGTAAAGCATGACTTTGAATTTGATTGTTGATTCAGTTGGCCGATTCTGATGACATTTATAACAAGGGTTGCCAAATAGGATGTACGATTGGAGTTCCATAGGAAATATAGTCAGATTTGTAATTTCAGCTGCATGGCTAGTTGGATTCATTTCTTCACAATTCTAAATGTTTAATATGTTTTCCTTCTGGCTCTTCATTCCTCGCCGTGTGATACTTTTAGATGAAAACAGAATGGGTATAGGATTTGCAAGTGTATACTTGTTCTCAATCCCAGGCAGCTTGTAGGAGCGGTGTTATATTGTGATAGTTTGGTGTCTATCGGATCCGTCGTATGTATTTTTTTTCTTTTTGGAATCTGATCATATTTATTTAATCTGTTTCAGAAGCAGCTATGAATTATGCTCGTTGCATCTGTTGAGAAATAGTTGGAAACCCCAGGGTCTTATGGTTAAATTACCCGTCTTTACTGAGTAATTAATATGCATTCTACAAGAGTAGGAGCTAGAATGAATATTAATTACATCATGGTTTTTAAAAGGCATTATACTCATCTTTACTGAGGTCTTTGAATTTTCATATTAGCTTTTTTAGAGAGGCCTCTGTTCAAATAAACACCTTAAACTATAATGATATAAGTAACTATCTTTTTTTTCGAATCTTAATAATTAGTATGATATGCTTTCTACGACTAAATTATCGTACTGAAAGGATGCAATGTTTATTTTTTCTTAATAAAATTGCATTTTTTCAACAAGGTTACAGATTTTTTAGTGTTATTATATTTAAAATGTCTAGTATTGGTCATTAACTTGTGGATAAAGTCTAAAATGTCTAGTATTTTTTAGTGTTATTATATTTAAAATGTCCAGTCTAGAAATGGGGTTTAACAGAAGGGTAGTTGATTAAATTATGACCTGTTACGATTGTGATTGGTCCTAAAAGAGGCATAAGGCAAAGGGATGGGGCTTTTAGGCATACGGACAAAATAATGACATTATGTCAGCAAAAATCTATAATTGGAAAAATGTCATTTGTGTGTTGTTGGGCATTTATCAAAAAATTATATACTAAAAATGCTCTCATTACAGGCATTATTTTTTAACATAAACTATGAGATTTTCCTTCTGAAACAAATTAGTAGTTTTATAGAGAGCACGGAATGCGAACTCCCACGGTCTCTCCCCCCTGAAAACCTAAACTCAGATCCACAAATTCAACTTCAATTGTGAGGCAAGTGAGGTTTAGGTTGGGAGTTTTAATCAATTGTTATGAAGAGTCTTGCAGATAATTGAGTAGTTATATTACGAGATATTGTAATGCAGCAAGATAGAAGGGTAGATTTGGAGAAGAGCAGTGTACGGTTTAATGGTAATATTACAGACAAGCAGTGTACTCGTTTGAACAAGTCACTTTTCATAAATCAAAATTGAAGAATATCTAATAATTGTTTTACAAAGCATATGAACTTGTTCATTACGAATTATTTAATACTCTGATAAAAGGACAATTTAGTGATTCTAAAAAGTCGTAGGGATAAAGTTGTCCAATAAATTATTTTTGAAAATTCTTATAGTATAAGATAGAATATGATTTGATTATGGGAACTTTCAAACTGCCTAAAGAGATCTGTTCAAGGCTGCAATCTGCCATAATGAAATTTTGGTGGTAAAAAATGATGATCAAGTGGGGATCATGTGGTGTGTGTAATGAAGAAAATGAATAGGAGAAAGGAAATATGGTAACTAGATTTAAGGATCCTAAATTAGACACTAATCTTCTTGAAAAGCATGCTTGGTTCATTTTGAAGAATCCTGAAAGCATTTATGCTCGATTACTAAAAAGCTTGTACTATCCTAATACATATTTTATAAATGCTAAAGCTGGAAGAAATATTTATTAGGCCTGAAACAATGTGTGGCATGGAAAAAGAAGTGTTAAGGAAGAAGTATGTTTGGTGCATTGGCAATGGAAGATCTGTCACAAAATGGGGGATAATTGGGTACACAATTGTGATAGTTTGAAGATGTTAAGAGATTAAAGACTGTGTTTGGTGTTTGATATTAATGATAGAAGGATAAATCAAGTCTCTCCATCTTGGATAGTGTTGACGGTCAAATCTCGGAGGCGAGATTACATCATCAATGTCTTCACTTCACTTTTCATACATGCAATAGGTTAATGTAAAGTAAACAACCAAGGTGAGGGTGGATGGTCTCTTTTTTACCCATCTCAAGTTTAAGCCATTAAGGAGACAGAGGAGAGTAAGTAGAGAGTTGGTTGAGAGTTTGTTGCTTATCTCTTGAAATGCATTTACTAGGATATTTATAGTGTAAAGTTGGTCTTGAGGTTAGGTTGGTCCTAGTACGGTTTAAGGCTTTTCCTCGAATGGGGTGTCACCTCGAACCAATATCGCCCTTGAAGATCTTCTCATTGGTTTGATGGGGTACGAGGTAATATGTGGTGACGTTGGATATCAGGACAGCATGTCCTCGTATACTACAATGTACTTCCTGCCTTCCTGGACCTACATTCCCCCTGCCAAATTAAATGCTTGCGATGACACACTGTTAGACAAGGGTTGATTGACTCATTAGGTACTGGGCTTCGTAGCGCCTTAATCCCTGATAAACCGAAGTGCATTTAATGTGCATGATGACACCCTGTAAGTTTGTGCCTTCAAATGGGTCGTAGAAAGAGACCTAAGAGCCATGAATTTAGCATGACTTCTCTCGCCTTGAAGTTCCTCTCTATCGGATATCTCTCCCTCTCTTGAGACTTAGTCAAAACATCAAATTTGTTTAGTCAAGAACACATTTTTTTCCTTTGTCGAACACTTGATATGACCTCGCATATCAAGTTTACTTAGGGGCTCATGCTTAAAATCTGAAGAACATGTCCAACAACTCTGAAGACTCATGCTTGGTAGTGACCGAATGGCCTAAAAAATACCCCAAAGAGGGGCCTCAGGGAGATCGAACCGATCCTCAGCATTGTCATTGGTTTCTCAAAGACTTCCTCAGGGCGGCCAAGGCATGTCCTCGGTACACCCAAGATGGCACCTGGGGGTTCCAGAGGGTCCCCATCCCTTAAGGATGTGACTTAAGGGTTCTTGAGGGCTTCTCCTTGGTACTGAGGTCATGGTTTTGGTAATTTTTGAGACCATGTATTAGGTGTTACTTGAGGCTTCACTCTCATTGATTTTTTTGGACGCCTGAAAATTGGATATGATAGTTGTTCTCTAACTCGTCGACGCCTTTAATTTTCATGGAATTGAGGAGTTGAGTTCTCCTTCTTCTTTTTTTATTGACATGAAATTGTTGTCGGTGCCATTGTCTATCAATGTGAGATAGATGAGGTGACTTATGACTTCTCTTAGGTGCCATAACGATCGCGGTCCTCGAGGAAATTTGGACCTTCCACCCGTGGCGTCTTTGGATGGTTGAGATGGGTCATGAATTCTTATAAACAGGATGCCTTCCCCCCTTATTCTCACATCCCTTTTTCTTTCTTCTTGACCTTCTCTTGTTCTCTAAGGCAATCTCCTCTTTTACATTATCTACTTTATTTTACAGTGCATGTAATAGCCTCCCCCTTACCATATTTCATTATGTATTTGACCTCGAACTCTTAAAGTGACTCCACTGTCGAGGGGTCGTTTGAGGATTAATTTTTGGGCTCACCTTCTTTTTCAGTGGACTTAGGAGACACCGCGAGGGGGGAGTCTGAGGCGGGTAGTAGGCATGGTTTAGATGGGATGACCTCGAGACTCAGGAAAGTGGAAAATTCAGCCTAGGTTCTGTCGACCCCAAGGCTACGGTAGGCAAATGACTCGAGGATGAGGAACTTGACGGGAATGAACCTAAGGAGTCTGAGGCAAGCGGAAATGAGAATAAGGCTTATGCACTTGACATAGCTAAGAGGACCATGACCGAGCAACACCTACCTAAGCTCAGGAAGAAATACTATATTCCATATTCAATTACTCTACAGCTCCCTCGCCCTAAATATTTAGCCAGTGATCCCCCAGATGATGAACTTGCTTAGTCACATTTCGAGTGTGGGATCACCTTCCTCTTTATGACATAGTGAGGCTAGCACTATGCAGATTTTATTGTACCCCATGTTAGATCCTCCCTAACACTTGGAGGAACATCTTAGGCGTTTAAGTGATTTGGATAGTCATGTGTAAAGCTCGTACTGACTTTGAGATTATACTGAACCTCTTTCAACTCAAGCGTCACAGGCCTATGCTATTTTACGTAAGCCCTCGAGGGGGAAGAAGGGTATGTTGGTGCTTGGTTCTCATTCCGGCAACAAAGAGGCTAAGGATCTTTGATTTTTTATGAGTGGTGAGGGGGCCAAATGAGTTGACCCCACCCAGGATGAATCGTGGACAGTACTTTACAAATTCACCCCAACGAACCTTATGCTTACTCCTGGTGAGACTCGTTAATCGATATTTGTTTACATATGTACGATACAGGCTTATAATTGATATGACTTAACGATAATTGAAATGAACTTTTTTTTGCTTTGTATAAAGAATGAAATCAATTGCTTTACGCTGAATGGCATGCTACAATGCCTGATTCACCTGGCGTTCAGACTCCCCGAGGCTAAACGACATTATCAGGCCCTTTTAAGCAAGCATAACCTACTGGCCTCAAAGCCATCACTCGTAGCCGCCTTCTGTATACCTCGAGGTATAATTTTCCCATAGCAAGAGTAATATACTTTTATTTTCCTGCATTATTGTCACTTATATTTTCTTAGGTGGGTCTAAATCCAAGAAGCAAGAGGACGAGGCTCAGCCCACGAGGAAGAGAGAAAAGGTCATTGAAGATCTTCCCCCCTGTCAACAAGTGGTGGCCATGATAGTCGTGCAGGGTCCTTCGGTGATCCTCACTTAGCAAGCAAGGAATGTGACACTCGTGGAGGGTCTTCTCTTTCCCCTCAATCGATGGGCAATGATCATGATAATGGAAATAGGTCTTCTTATGGCTCCCAACTGATGAGAAATGAGCGTGAGAGTTTTGAAGGGTCTACTCATGCCCCTTCACGGCCAATTAGAGGTTTGGGCAGCTTCACAGGGTCCTCTCGCACTTTCCTACCGACATACCGTGACAATTACGTAGATCGGCCCCCACCAGCTTAGTTTTTGTGAAGAGCATTAGGGCGAAGGGTGGAGAAATGGATCACTTGAGAGATCTTTATAACTGTCGCAGTGACTTTTTTGCGAGGGTTAGGACCTAAGACAGGGTTACTTAGGTATATGCAACCTCTCATGAAAAGAGTGGAGGTGGCATTGCCCCACGAGTGTAGGGCGAGGTGATACCTGGGCTGGCGTAGGCCCTGATACTAGTATGGTTCAACATGAGGTAGTTCTCGTTGCCGAGGAAATCTAAGACGAGTTGGTCCCTACGGTTGGGGTAGGCCAAGACGAGGTGCTTATTTGGGCTGGGGTGCCTCCGGACTAGATGTTCGTGAGGTCAGCTTAGATCCTAAAGTCGGGGTTGTTCAAGGTAAGGTGGTGAGCCTGGGGTGCCCCATGACTTGAGGATTCCTAATGCCAGGGTAGTTCGTGACATTTATGTGGATCTTGATGTTGAGGAGGTTGGTCTCAAGCATGAAAGTATTTGCGACTTCCATGGGTGATAGGGGTGCGCCTTATGGACATATGCACTCATTTATGGGATATCGGGTTCTCGGGGGAGGCTAGGGGGACATGACAATAGATAGGTTTGCATGCCCGTTGGGAACTAATGAACTCTCTAAGATGATTGCTTCTGATAGTGACGGGGGTGATGACGAGCTCGGAGCCATGAGTTTCTTATTAGGATGAAGGCTGGGATGGAGGCTTTTCTAAAGAAGCATAGAAAGCCATCCATCATTGATGGAGCATTGAGGCTCTTTGAGTTAGGAGACCGATGTCTCTCTTCTATCAGTGTCAGTGCTTCCATTCAGGTTGGCCTCCATATCCCTTCTTGTCTCTATCATTTACTTTGTCTTTAATAAGTTTTACTGACTAGCCTTTATTTCAGATATCAATGGCATGTGCTCTGCTAGAGCAATGTAGAGCCTAACTGAAGGCCGATTTTAAATTTGCTTGTATGGTAGCCAATAAGGCTGAGGAAGACAGATATTTTATTGTTAAGGTTAACGAGTCACTGGAATCTTTGATCCAGAAGCTCACCTCTAAGAAGTCGTGATGCGAGGATACATAAAGAGGCTGCATGTTTGAACGTAGAGCTAGAGGTAGCCCCCACCAACATGCCAAAGTTAACACTCATTTATCAGAGGATTTAGAGGCTACACAACATCTACACATTAAGACTACTTGCCTGATAGGAGAGTTAGAGATTATGCACAGCCACGGTGAGGCCACCATTACTTGACGCAATGTCAACATGTCAAGGTAGTTTAGGAACTTTGGACTTGTTGTGCCATGAGTGATCAACTTCGAGTAGATTTGGTTCTACCATAACCGAGGCTGAGGCGCTTCGTACACAAGTCCAACAGAAAAATGTGAGCTTTCAGAACGTTAGTGTTGGGGCTAAAGCGTTGCAGGTGGAAGAAACAAAGCCTAACCACCACATGCTCAACAATATCATAAGAACATTTCAGGCAGCTATAGCCTTAGATTGAGCTCGTGATAGTCTAGCTCGCGACCTTGCAAGCTCATCCCTTACCCCATTCGCGTCATCTTCGGCCTTGGTGAAATCATATGTTGCCTTTGCAGGGTGCTGGCTTTCCTAGGTGCATTCATGATAGGAAAATACTCATGCCTCATATCCAGTCATTCATGTGAACACATTATTTTTTTAAAGCTAATTGAAATATATAATTGCTTTAACAAGCTAGTAGAAATATGTAATTGCTTTATGAATATATATAATTATTTGTTTGAACATCTCATCTTTTCTTACACTCTACTTGTTGGGGTCTTCGTAGTGACCCTTCTTGCCCCCTCTTAGCTCTGTCGTGATTGACGGTTCGGGCTAAGGAGTATGGTGTGCCCCTAGGAGGTTGGCTTTCTTCATTCATTGGGCCTATCTTGGTCAAATTTTCTCGGGCAACGGTTTAGGCCACCAACCCATCTTTTCTAAAATAAGAAAAAGAAGGGATTAAATCTCAAATAAATATTGGGGCTAAGTATTGTATAAATAACAAAAAGACAAATACGATGATATATAGAACTTTTTTGTCACCTCTGCTCGTCGACTATCCATCTAGCATACAGTTGTATGCTTAGATTATTACTCGTAAGAGTAATGGTCGAGCTCTAACTGTAATCTGACAACTCAACTCGCTTTGACTCAATCATGAAAATGTCGTGAACCAATAATGCCTCACGAGCAAGATCAGTAATCCTATGCCACCAATCTGGTATAGTTTTCGACACCATCTTCATAGCCCACTTAACAGTCATGTTCACAAAAGCTTCCACTCACTTGAAGAAGGCTGTTGCATCATAATTTCCCACATTTTTAATTGATTTTCAAGTTAATTCACTATTTATATAATGGCAAAAGAACTTAACACTTTAGACGTTGAAGTAGAAAGCTAAATATCAAAGACACCAACCCTCTTATTTATAACGAAGGATTGGTCGAAATTTAGAAAAATGGCAGGAAAATACTAGAATTTATTATCTTAGCTTTTAAAGTGTTATGAAACTAGGTTTCAAGAATTTTTGTTTCAACTAGTTTTTTTAATTAATTTGATTTGATTATTTCTGCGCTATTGGAATATTTTTATGTTTTTCTTGTTTCAAACATAATTCTTTGATAACTATTAATGGTCAAATTTTGGAGGTGAGATTACATCAGCAGTGTCTTCACTTCACTCTTCACACCAGTGATAAATGAAGGTAAAGTAGGAGACCAATGCGAGGTGGGTGGTCTTCTTTTTACCCCTCTGAACCTTAAGTTAGTAAGGAGATAGAGAGTTGGTTGGGAATTTGTTGTGTACCTCTTGAAGTGAATTTACTAGGATATGTATAGTGAAAAGTTGGTCATAGGCTTTTCCTCCAATGGGGAGCCACCTCGAACCAATTCTCAGCCATGAGCTCTTCTCATTAGTTTGATGGTGTATGAGATAACATGTGATGATGTTGGGTATCAGGACAGCCTGTCCTCATATACCACAATGTACTTCTTCAGCCTTCATTGGACTAGTCAAACTAAATGCTTATGATGACACACACTACTAGGCGTATGTTGATTGACTCCTTAGATACTAAGCTTCGTATGTTTTCCTACCTCTTAATCCTTGATTGGGCGAGGTGCATTTAATGTGCATAATGACATCCTACAAGTTTGTGCCTTGGCTTGAGCCATGTTTGAATTGAGGAGGGACTTTTCCCATAGAGAGGAACTACCCTCTTTTAGGACTTAGTAAAAACATCAAATTTATGTAGTCAAGAACACATTCTTTTCCGTCATCGAATGCTTGGTACGTCCTCGCATATCAAGTTTGCTCAGGGGCTCATACTTAATATTTGAAGCGCGAGTCCAACAACTTTGAGGTCTCATGATTGGTAGTGATGAGTGGCCTCAATAATACTCTAAAGATGGGGCCTCGAGGGGATCAAACTGATCCTCGATGCCCCCAAGTACAGGGCCTCAGGGAACTGAGGTTGTCGCCTGAAGGTGAACTAGGCGTTGTCATTGGTTCCTCGGGGACATGTGTTGAGGCGTGTCCTTAGTACCCTGAAGGACGATGCCTCGGGAGTTCCCGAGGGTCCTTTCTGTATCCCCGAGGATATGACCTCGAGGGCTCCTGATGGCTGCTCTTTGGTATTAAGGACATGGTTTCGATAGTTGCCAAGACCATGTACCCATTATTCCTTGAGGCTTCACTCTCGTTAATTTTTTGTGGACGCCTGAAAATTAGGTATAACAGATAGTTAATGATATCTTAATTATTCCTCTTCCTAGAACGTTAAAAGATGCGAAATTGATATGGCTTTTTTACAGAGGTGGAAGATTTACTTTCAAGTCTTGTTATCATTCAATTCATGAAGAAAAACTAGATAATGGAGGGGTGTGATCATCCTCCTCAAATGTTGTTCAAACAAACTTTTGGAAGATTCTATGGAAACTTATTATTCCTTATAAGATCAATTTTTTTCTTGGAAGGCAGTGAAAAATTATCTCACAGTAAGGTAGAGTAAATAGAAGAAAGATAATACATGATCGTTCTTATCTTGTTTATTTTTCAAAATAAGAGTCTATTTTTCATGCTTTAGTTAGGTGTAAATGGAGTAGATTGGCTTTGAGATCTCATCTTTAGCTAAAATTTAATCAAGAACTAGAGTTGCATATTAGACATTAGGAACAAGATATGATATCTCATCTTCTTAAACATCTAGATAGGGATATGGAAGAATGTATTATTTCTATTTTCTTCCTGTTTGAAAAGGAAATGGTGAATCTTGTGAATACTGTGGTTTCCTGTTGTTAAATCTTTCCAAGCATGCATGGGGCTAACTTGCATATAAGTTGAACGAGAGACCGACTGGAAAAACAACTACGGAGGACTATAAATCATGTTTGACACCAATAAAGGAGTTGTGAAGATCAGTTGTGATTCTTCTTTGTAGGTCGGGACCTAATAGTTGTTCTGTGGGGTTGTAGCGAGGAATTTTGATGGTGAGCCTTTATGATTCATTGGTAACAAAGTAAATGCATTGAATGCTGATTATTGGGGGGTATTGGCAGTTAAGGTGAGCATGAATTTAGCTTTCAAACTAGAGTTGGAGGAAAGTTAAGATTAAGTATGATGTAAAGTTGTGAACTAGATTAATGGTTCAAGGTGTACATATTAGAAATAAAGATGGATTGAGTGAGAAAATAAGGATGAGGTTAAATCATACATATGCTTGAATCGGGAAATAGAAACTCTTACGGCAAAGGCTTGACAATGGTCAAAGTTAGATTTGTCATGAAGTTTTCTATTAACCTAGTAATATTTTATGTTTGATTTAAAAAGAGATTGATCGTAAGAGGAAGGAGGAGACGTACTTCATGTACTTGTTTGATGTTTAATGAATATGGTTTTCTTTTAAAAAAATGAGTGTTTACCTACTAGAGTTAGATTTAGGATTCAGATTCAGGATTCATAATTTGGATTTGAAGGGTATTTTCAATCATTTTGCTTTGAATCTGGATTTTGTCCTAATCCACGCTTTGGAATCCGAGTCCACCTCCAGATTTATAATAACAATTCAACATATTCCTAATCTGAATCCAATTAGTAAACAACACCATTACGATACTTAACTGAAACTTTCTAGGACTGTAAATAGATAATCCAGTTAGTAAACACACCATTTTGGTGTAAGACATATTATATCTACCAGAAAAAGAATTTCGAAAGATAAGGCTGGCCCAATATTTTAAATCTCATCTACAAATAATGTGATGATTCATTGTAAGATTCTTTTCCTAACTTATATTATAGCTTTGAGTCTTGGACAAACAAAAGACGCAAGAATTTAGAAAAATATTATCTAAAAATTCAATAAACAAACCAAAAATTAAAAAGAAAACGATCTCTTGCCATAACTTTCCTGAATTACAATATATCTTTGACAAAAGTAAGTAGGAAGAAAATATAATAAACCTAACAGAATTCACAATGTGAAACTTTAGGAAGCAGTTTTCATCTGTTATTTCCATCTAACATTAACCAATTGTCATATTTACAGTAGCTCATAGTAAGAATGGGAACTCCCAAGTATCCTATTATAGTCAAATTTATAGTACCTAATAAATCACGAACCCTAGATCCAAAGTCGCCAGCTTCGAAGGGCATTTTTGTGTCATTTTGATTTTAATCTGGATTCCCCCAGATCCACACTTTGGAATCTGAGCCCCCTCTAAATTTATAATCTTCAATCCAACCTCTTTTTAATTCAAAAATAATTGTGAACTCCACGTCAAATATGAATCATTTGTTTACAAAAATTAACATTCGACACACGAATCTTTATCCATATCAAAGTAAATGTCGAATTTCGACATCAGAACTCAAATCCGGTTAGCAAACACACCCTCATAGTATTTAACTGAAACTTTCTAGGAATGTTGTTACTCTTTCAAGTTTTGATGCAAGACAAATCAAATAAATAATAATAATTTTAAAAGGTAAGTGAAGCTGACCCACTGGTTTAAATTCAATCTATTTTCTCAAGTGAATGTGCTGGTTATTATAAGATTCCTTCCTCAAATTATAATATAGGTTTGAGCCTTTGACAAATAAAAGAAGAAAGAATTTAGAAAAATACTATATAAAAATCACTAAACAAACCACAAATTAAAAAGAAAATGATAACTTGTCATAGCTTTCTTGAATTATAATATGGCTTTTATAAAAATAAGTAGGAAGAATATATAACAACAACCACCAAAAAATGTCTTATTCTTGTAGAAAAAAAGAAGAAAAGAAAATGATCTAATTTACTGGATTTCGTGATGCACGATCTCAAAAATCATTTTTTCCTATTTACACCCAATAGTATCCAATAGTCAAATTTACAGCATCTCATAGTAAGATAGACACCTTGTTTATCCTATTACAACCAATACAGTATTTCATAAATCACAAACCTTAGATCTAAAGCTGCCTGGTTCGAAGGGAATTTGGTGCCATTTCACTCTGAATCTGGATTTGGTCCAATTCTTGAATTATAATATGGCTTTTATAAAAATAAGTAGGAAGAAAATATAATAACAAAAAAAATGTCGTCGTCTTGCAGGAAAAAGAAGAAATGAAAATAATCTAACTTAACGGATTTCGTGACGCACAACCTCAAAAAGCACATTTTCCTGTTTACAGCCAATGGTATCCAACAGTCAAATTTACAGTATCTCATAGTAAGAATAGGCACCCCATTTATCTTGTTACAGTCGAATTACAATATTTCATAAGTAACAAATCTTAGATCTAAAAGTCACCTGCTTCGAATGGCATTTAGTGCCATTTTGCTCTGAATCTGGATTTCATCCAATTCTTGAATTATAATATGACTTTTATAAAATTAAGTAGGAAGAAAATATAATAACCCAAAAAAGGTCATCTTCTTACAGGAAAAATAAGAAAAAAAATTATCTAACTTAACGGATTTCGTGAGGCATGACCGCAAAAAGTACATTTTCCCGTTGACATCCGTCCAATGGTATCCAATAGTCAAATTTACAGCGTCTCATAGTAAGAATATGCATCCCGTTTATCCTATTACATCTGAATTACAGTATCTCATAAATCACAAACCTTAGATCTAAAGTTGTCTGCTTCGAAAGGCATTTGGTGTCATTTCGCTCTAAATCTGCATTTCGTCCAAATCCACGCTTTGGAATCTATCCACTCCAATTTTTAGTCTGTGATTCAACCTATTTCTAATTCAAGATGTAGTTGTGGGCTCCATGTAAAATCTAAATCTCCCATTTACAAAATTAAGATTCAGAATACAAATCTTTATCTAGATTAACGTAAACGCAGAGTTCAACATGCAAACACCCTTATAGTATTTAATAGAAATTTCCTAGGATGTGAATGGGAAATGACCCTTTTCAATATATGATGCAAGATAAATTAGATCTACAACGATTATTTTTCAAAAAATAAGTGAGGTTGACGCAATGATTTAAATCTTATTACTTCTTCAAAGAAATGTTTT
This sequence comes from Datisca glomerata, assembly GCA_003255025.1. Lineage (NCBI taxonomy): Eukaryota > Viridiplantae > Streptophyta > Magnoliopsida > Cucurbitales > Datiscaceae > Datisca > Datisca glomerata. The sequence goes on along the minus strand of QANY01005876.1, from coordinate 206,966 downwards.
GTGTGATTCATTCTCTAAAAAATAATATAGTTTTGAGTCATTGACAAACAAAAGAAGAAAGAATTCAAAAAATACTATCTAAAAATTTAATAAACAAATAAAAATTAAAAAGAAAATTAGCTCTCACCATTGTTTTCTGGAATCATAATATAGCTTTCACAAAAATAAGTAGGAAGANCCCCCCCCCCAATCCTATAACAACCGAAATATTATACCTCATGAATGATCTGGATCTTCTGCAGTTAGTTAGCAACTACGGAAAAAAAGCTCAGTCTTAATCGTCCCATCAGATCTAAATGATCCAGATCGGATGATGAAAAATACAAAATATATATAAAAGGGACAAATCTAATTTACATTCCTAAAGTTTGACCATTTGACAATTTATATCCCTAAACTATATTTTAGCAACAAACACCCTTGAACTATGTGAATTAGCCATTTACACCCTCCTCAATAACTTCTATTAAAAACTAACAGAATTTTTTTAATTAACTTTGAACTCTCATTAAAATTATTGAATACTAAAAGAAAAACTAAATCAATTATGGAGAGTATTGACAGCCCAAATCAAATCTTCAATAAAATTGAGGGCAATTTTCACAATCGACCATGAGAATCAGAATCATAGCCAACCCAGCACTACAAATTTCTACCCAACAACGCCGAAAAAACTCCTCGTATCTATGTTTCAAAATTGAATATACCCATAAGATTTCCACCATTTTTCTCTCTTCATAGATTTTTTTGGGTAAAAAATAAGGGGTGAAAACACCCCAATAGAAAAGACCTTTCATTAAATAATAGATAATCACATCGGTTCAAGGGGCATACCCCAGGGCCACAAGAAGGCAAGACGCAAGACTGAAAAAGGAAATCAGTAGGTGCACAGAGACATCCCAGCAAGGCTAGCACCTCCTTAGCACCCTTATCACCTAACCTAGACCAGCCAAAATCAGAAAGAGATCTGGAAGGAACATCACAGACGGAGCCTCAGCCAGAAATCAGGTGAAAAGCACCATGGCTAGCCTCGTTAAAACCTTAGCTGGAAAAAACTCGTGTGGAAAAAATCCAGAAAAAGAAAAAGAGTACTAGCCAATAACAAAATTAGGAAAAAATGAAACAAAAAATAGACTGGAAACTATCCTCAAAATCCATTAAGATAATTTCATCCGAAGACGCAATACTCAATCTAGCGCAACCGTGAGCATGCGGGTTAACCTCCCGGGAATAATGAGTGAACGATACACTACTGAACCCCTTAGGGAGGTGAAGAATATCAGAAACGATAGGCGCAATATCACGAGATATTTAATTCTTGTTGTGGATGTCCTCAATTAAGCACGAAGAGTCAAAAAAGAATTTAATATCAACCTTGCCTAAAAAATGAGATTGATCAATTGTCGAACGGCAAGCCAAAGCTTCCACAGATAGGGCGTTTTGAAACCGATTCATTGTTGCATTTGCCAGCAGCAAAGAGCTTACCTCCCGGATCCTAAAGACACCAATCAAATCCAGCTCTGCAACTAATTTCATTCCATGACACATCAATATACAAACACCAAACCCTTGTAGAACTTGGTTGCTGAGAAGGACTACTAACTTGATTCACAATATAATCATCCATCATAACCAATTTGAAGTTCTTAAAGTGTCTTTAAGTCATACCAACAGCTTCCATTGGGTTAAAAATAGTACATTTAAAGCACGAGTTGTTTCTGCAATCAAATACGCTACAATCCAAAAACCAACCACTCTAACAAATTATCATGGTCACATGAATGCCAAATCTTATCCCCAATTAAATTCCAATAATCCACAAAAGATTGCCCTGACAATTTACTCGAATCCATACTGAGGGGGAAATGAACTGAAATCTAGAAGCAAATTGACACTTGAAAAATATATGGGTAATATTTTCCTCCTCCTTATCGCAAGTAATGCAAGTACTATCAATATTCATATCCCACCTGACAAGATTAGATTTACACGCCAAAAAGTTATTCAGGCATCTCCAAATGAAGTCTTTATTTTAGGAGGAACTTTAAGATGCCAACCCCCCTTCCACATATGTTTATGGGCCAATTTCAAACAAGACTCACCCTTACCTTTCTTATTGTCGTAACCATTATTCTGGAGAAAGCAAGCAACTTGATACCCTATTTTAACTGTGTAATTACCATACGGAGAATGATGCTAGATAAGAACATCATCAAGCCCATAATTGCTGATAGGAATCTAACGGATGATCGCGCTATCCTCAGCCTAAAAATACTGTCCACCAAATTCACATTTCATCTATGCGATGCCAAATCAATGAGTTCACAAACTCTGTTAATACATAGAATTTTAGGAGATATCATTTTGAACGTATACAGGCGAGGGATCCAAGCGTCGTCTCATATATCAATATTCCTACCATTGCCCACAAAGACTTCTCCAACCCCATGAAGGCCTTCTACCCACAAAGCATTAATGAAGTATGAGTTCTGAAAGTATTTAGTTTTAAGAAATCTAGCCACCAAAGAATCAGGATTAGAAATAATTCTCCAGCATTGCTTAGCCAACAAAACTAGGTTAAAAGTAGATAAATATATAAAACCCAGGCCGCCATCTATTTTTCTCTTAGTAATCTTATCCCAGGAACCCCAGTGAATCACAGACTTACAAGGAGAGGAATTCCACCAATAATTAAAAATAAACGCACAAAATTTCTTACACATAGTAACAAGAAGTTTAAAGCAGGACATAATATAGTTCGGAATAGTCATCGCCACAGATTTAATAAGAATTTCTCTACCAGCATGCAAAAGCAGCTTCATAGACCAACCAATAACCTTTTGAATAATGATGCACATGATGTTCCTAAAGACTTACGTTTTGGAGACACCAAAATCCATGTTCAACCATAAGTATTTTTCCAACGAACTGGATCTTCTCATACCTGTCAAATCAGCTAGCTCATTCTGTCTAGCAACGGAAATATTATTGCTAAAAATCACGAGACTTTTCTACTTATTAATCTCTTGACCAGAAGCCTTCCCATACTTATTAAGGATATATAGTAAAACCAATATTTCAACATCAGAAGCTTTACAAAAAAGTAGGGAGTCATCTGCAAAGAAAAGATGCGACACCCCAGAACCACGAGAAACTACTCAAAAACTAGTAATCAAGCCACGGACAACAACGTTATTAATCATATTAGAAAGAGCCTCAGCACACATGATGAATAAAAAATGGGAAAGTGGGTCTCCTTGTCTCAAACCACGACTCAGTTTGAACTGATGCTAAGATTACCATTAAGGGAGATATTATAGGCAACCAAAGAGATACAAACCGATATCCAGTTAATCCAAGAATCATAAAAGTTGAATTTATGCATGATTACCAATAAAAATTTCCACTCAACTTTATCGTACACCTTGGACATATCGATCTTGATAGCCATATCACCATTCTTACCTTTTTTACGAATCCTAAAGAATGAAGAATTTAATGAGCGATGATCACATTGTCAATGATCTGCAGGCCAGGAATGAATGCACTTTGGCCTACACCTACAATCTTGCTCATAACTTTTCTAAGACAGTTAGTCAAAATCTTAGAAATAGTTTTATAAGCAATATTACAAAGACTCATAAGACGCAACTAAGATACAGATCGAGGGCAATTAACTTTAGGGATGATGACAATATGTGTACGGTTAATAACAGAAGGGATATGACAAGAATTAAAAAAATCCTAAACCATATTAATAATATATGAACGAATCATATCCCAATTCTACTGATAGAAAGTCACCGTAAAACTATCCGGACCTGGAGATTTAGAAAGGTGTATGTCTCGAACAACAACCACAATCTCCTCATGTGAGACTTCCTCGTCTAGCAGTAACCTATCCTCATCATTAAGGCAACAATATTATCAGTAATATGAGAGATCATGTTATCATCCGGATTAGAAGAACAGAAGAGGTCCTAGAAATAAGAGAGCAATGTTGTGCATAGAGTTCAAATCAGTATGCCAATTGCCATTAGGATCCTCAAGACAAAAAATATGGTTCTTCCTTCATCTAGATTTAACACAGGCGTGAAAGAATGAAGAGTTTCTATTGAAGCCATTGGATATTAGCCCAATCCTTCCAGTATTTTTCCTCACGAATATCAGCCTCCTAATACTGAGCTTCAAGTTTTCTAATATTAGGAAAGTCAGTATGCTGATGAGAAAACACGTTCTATAATTTCACCTTAGTCTCTTTCTTAAGTTTGCTAGAATTGACTGAAGAATTTTTCTTCCTCCAATGAATCAAATGATTTCTAGTATTATTGAGTTTATCCGCTAAATTTCTCCTTACCTGATCATCGTCGTCCCCCAACCATCCATATGAAATAGCATTCTTACAGTCATCAAGATTAAACCACCTCATATCATATCTGAAAACTTGATTATACTTCCTATGCTCTTCAGTTGTATCAAGGAAAATAAGCAAATGATCGGAGCCTAAAGCAGTCGGGTGATAAAGTTTGGCCATCTGATACACCTGCAACCACTCTGTATGAGCAAAACATCGATCAAGTCTTTCCTTAATCAACGCAGGGTAATCACGTTTATTTATCCATGAAAATAGATGACCCACAAAATCAATATAAACCAGATTGCACACATTAGTAAAATCAGGAAGAAGCTTCAGCGTACACGGGTCTCTATCAATACCACCGAACCTCTCACTAGCACTCATAAGATCATTAAAGTCACCCATAACGATGCACATCTCATTACACACCTTTATCCGACCTTTAAAGGAGTCAATTTGTTGATTGCAAATCTCAACAACGTGACTCAAATAAAAGATAAAAGGCGCCACACTTTACCCTTAACCATATCAGATATACAAATTTCAGTGAAAAAATTCTCATATTTCAACAATGGAACAGAATCATCATTCATCCAAAAATGTTAACCCCCCTTGTAGTAACCACCCGGTCCATGATAAGTGAACCCGATGCATTAATAACATATTTAATATTTTTCACCACACTTGATTTATTTTTTGTTTCAAGTAAAAAAAATAAAATCAGGGAAATGAGTTTTTCACTAACCCTCGCAATGCGGGAACAGTCAGGGGGTTCCCCACACCCTGACAGTTCCACCCCAGGACCCTCATCGATTACCATGAGGCCAGTTAGGGTTGGCTTCCTCCACCCTATCAGTACAAGTCTTCTGAATATTAGTATCATACTTTTCTTTTCTTTTTTTGCTTCATGAGTTATGTCATAATCATCAGACACGTTGCCAATGCCCTCCATTTTATGTTTGGCGTCATGCAAGCACCTAAGAGAACTTTCCCCATGCAACATATTTCCCACATCATTTTTAAATTTTAGATTCCCACTAGCACGCCCACTACTCCGCGCTATCCTACTGGGTTTGCGATGATCTTTACCTTTCCTGGATCCACCCTTATGAGTATCATCAAGCATTGGCCAAGGTTAAATGGTTCACTTAATGACCCGATGAGGACTTGAGCCGGCAAAGACTCAGAACAAATTGGACCGCCTCTGAAGTTTGCCACTCCTCCAACATCAACGTTCACCAGACTGCCTAACCTCACTGCCGTTGAATTCCCCTTATCTTCACCGACAAAATTAGTTACCAAATCAACCATAACAGCCTCCTCTGATTTTCCTCCCTAGATTCACCAATGAAATTATCCTCTATCTTAGCACCTTACGAAAAATTCCTTGGATCTCCCACAGGTCCATAAAAATCAGCTCTCTTCCTAACTGAAATAGCATCATTATCATCTCCCTTATCATCCTTAACAAAATTCCTAATCATCTCCCCTAGAATCACTCCTTCCCTAAAATCTCTAAACTCCCTCTCCTCTTTGTCTAGTCGGCAAGCAAGATTAGATCCTGAAAAATCATCTCTATCAAACATGTCAAGGTGGTGATTTTCACCAAAAAAAGCCCCCTGATTTTTGAACAGCTGCAAGCTTCATCGTGGACTGACCCCCAGATCTCTGAACCGTCACTTACTTCATCGTCGCCTGACTCAAGGTAGGCTTCCGCCTCAAATAATCTGATGATGAGTTGTGTGAAGTTGAAGAGGTTCTGCAAGAATCCTCCTTAAACGCTCACCTGTTTCCCCACCTATTTGCCCACTTGTTTCTTTTCAGATTCAACCCCTAGACTTTTATCCTCTTTCCTAATGATGCAATGCAAATCCTCATGGCCTAAGACCCTACAATGATAGCAAAATTTAGGAAGTCATTAGTACTTGTACCGAATCCAAATCTTTTCACCATTATGACGAATGAAAACTCCTCTAATCAAATGATGATGGATATTGATTTCAACTTTAATACAAATGAATTTCCTTTGCTCGACACTATCGCGTATAACTCCTTCCTTTACATCGATAACTTCCCCTAACCTATGGTTCTGCCAACTTTTTCACTTCTGCATTCTATCGGTAATCCATGAAGTTGGATCCAAAAAGCACACAAAGAAAATTCTAATTTTGATAACTTCATCCCCATCCCTCCACAGCAGAAAAATAACAAGTTGATCATCAAATAACCAAGGCCATGTTCCATAACAAATGACATATTATTCTCCTCTTAAAAAATAATTTAGAACATATTATTCTCAATCTCTAAAAATCAAACACCCTCTTCCGAGTTCCAAGCTTTCATCAACGCGTCTAGGAATCCCAACTTGTTAATCCTCTTTTGCGACACATATCTTAGCCATAATGCTCAACCGACATGATTCAATTTCTATACTATACGAACTTTCTGAAATTTCAATCTCCTCCTCCTCCACTTTGGTTAGGGATAACTTATTAGCCATCTCTTTCATCTCTGCATTTATGTTATGAAGAGCACTCTCCTCACCATCTCTCATGTTGCAAGACATAGAAAGAATCAAGAACGAAAAAAAAGGAAAGAAACAAAGAAACGCAAGGCATAAGACGAAAAAAGAAGAAGAAGCTCTCTAAGGTGAAGCCCTAGAGAGAAAACATCCTCAAGCCAAGAGGAAAACTAGGATCTTTTGGTATTTGACTTCTCTTTTTATAAATTAATTATAGAAAATAAGATAAATAGTAGCTCTACTTTGTATTACGAAACTTCAAAACTGTAATTGTATTGACAACCGCAAGTCCTTCTCTAATCAGTATCCAAATGTGATTAGTTATACCCAAAAGACCGTGCTTGGACTCTAGGAAAATGATAGGAAATGAAAGAAAAATTTGAGAGAAGAATCAGAGAGTGGCTGAGTCGCGGAGGGAGAAGGGTTGTCATGGAGGTTGTGCTGTAGGAAGGAGAAGGGGAATTTAAGGATTTATGGATTTTAGGTATTTTGGTTTGTTTTTTTAAGTATAAATTTAGTTTATTTAGTGCTTAATAATGTTAATTAGAGTTTAAATTTAATTAAAAATTATATTAATTTTTAACAAAGTTAATGGAGGCCTAAATGGTTAATTCTCATAATTTAAGAGTATTTAATATTAAAAAAATAATTTAAAAATATAAATTATTGAATATTTAAATTTTAAAGGTTTAAATTAGATTTATCTTTTAAAAAAATCACAATATCACAAACCCTAGATAAGCCGCCTACTTTACACTCTCGCTATAAATAAGCAACTCCCAAGCTTGGAGAATTCAGGTCATGGGTCGTCTTCTAGGGTTTCTTTCCTCTCCGATCTGATTCTTCGTAAAGTGCTTTCTCCGTTGGTTTTATCTTCCATGCTAACATTACAAATTGTGCTTTGCTGAGTATTTCTCTGGAATTTTGTTTATTAGGGCGAGATGGAAAATAGTTGAGGGACGGTGATGACTCATTATCATAAGGTCTCGTTCGTCGTAATGGCTGTGTACATGGCCTTGACGACCATCCTGATATATCACCACCCATATTCTGAGTCCCTTTCCTTCCTCGTTTTTTTTGCTCCATTTGTTTTCTGATATTGCTTTTTGTGATTTTGATTGGACTTTTAAGTTTTTTTCCTATTCGGCCTATGATTATGCATTAATTCAAAAGACAAGCATATGTCTGAATAATCTATGATGAACATCCTAATCTTCTCTATGAGGCCGTTTCAATGCATCTTTTGCATAACTCTCCTTCTGCTTTTTGTTTGTTTACCGATAACTAAGGTAGGATAAAAAGGTAAAATCGTATTTTAAATCTGCTTAACCCTGAAGGTTTGAAGGATTCGGTCTGTTTAAAATGATAAATGTTGTTCTTTCAGTGATTGTGAATTTGGCTTTTATGTTGGGATGTGGCTAAGCCTATGATGCAAGCTATGGTAATTGAAATGTATGAAAACCCTTGATTACATTTACTACTACTGCCTTCCTTCTGAGGCTTTACCTTCCTCGGCTTGTTATTTTGCTTTTCTATAATCAAATGTTATCCGAATGGGTTAAATGATGATTAAGAAGCATAGTTCAGATGAGATTTCTCTGATTAATACATTTTTATAGTCTTTCGCTCCTATCTGATTACCCATTCTGCGTATTCCATTGTGGTTTGTAAAAAGAAATCTTCTTTTGATAACTAGTTAATTTTGGAAGCTGCAAAATGTAATTTGACATTCTGGGTCTGATTTCCATTTCTGCAAAATATTTTGTGTTCCTCTACAAGCAATTCAACTTGATTTTCAGGAGTGCGTAATTTTGGTATCCTAATTTCTGAGCAGATCTATTGTTATGATGAGAATATTATTGCAATTGAGTACTAATTATTGTGGATAGCTTGAGCTGCCAACAGTAATAGCTTCGTGAAAGGCCCAATGTCATTCTACGTAAACTAGAAACTATTTGTGCAGAGTGAAAGAAATTGCCATTTTCAGGGTCAATCACAGAGTCGTTGGGACACAATCGTGAGTGAACCTTAGGGGTGAAGCAATTAGCTAGCCGAGGGCCTTAAACAGTTCGTTCCCTAGTCTAAGAGGATTCTTTTGCTGAACAAAGGGCTAATATTGACCTTCCGGCTGCTGTCTATGAATATAGGGCTAATATCGACCCAAATTTTTAGATGTACTTTGATAAGACGCCATTTTTTCAATGAGAGACGTACACTTTGGAATCCTAGAAGTTCATCAAGGAAAGAATTTTATTGCTAGCAAGGATTCCTTTACCACAACAACATATAGTATTATCTGTATCTATTCTTGTTGATATGAAATTCATCTGTATGGGTCTCAGAATTCCTGGTTGTATCATATGTTGGAACATGTTCTTTGTGAGCTGAAAACCTTAATTATTTCGTTTTTCTTTTGCCCCAGAAATTTCTCTGAGCCTACAAACTTCTGTAACATATCATATTCCTCACTTGGACACCAGTGGCCATGGCTAGACACGCGACTAAGCACCACACAATTATCATACTTGCTTCGCCATTTGTCATGGTCTGTTAAGATGCTCTATCTGGTGATTCTTTTTAGGACAATCATCGATCCTGCTAGTTCTTCCAACGGTTATCAAAAAGCAGCGCAAGAAACCGGTACGTGACGGACGAGGTTTTCTTTTACTCGAAGGTGAGAAAGATAGCATCTTCACATCGGATGGGGAAGGAATTGGACAGAAACAGGCGCGCACCCTATACTTAAAAGTCAATTCTACTTATTCAATCAAGTTAATGCTAGGAAGTATTTTTGTGTGATATGTATGGTTCAGTTTGATCGGTTAGTAAGATTGAACTGAATCGAACTGGTGTAACCAAAAGACACTAAAAGAATCGAATTGAATGAAATTGAAGTAATTGGTTCAATTTGATTATTTATAATCGGTTTGGTTATAATTATAAAATTTTTAGAAAATATCAACATTCATCTCAATTAATATATATTTTTAATTATTAAATTATGTATACTTCTTAATAATATATGTCTAATTATTAAAATTTTAATAATTTACTATATTTAATTTATATGTATATTATTAAAAAGTGGTTGTAATCAGCTTGAATTGAATATATGTTTATTGTTAATATAATTGAACTAAAAGTTTAGTTATTTAAATTAATTGAATTGATTATAATTATAATAGAAAAAGAATTGACCAAATCATTTTGGGTTGAATTTATTCTGTTCGGTTTGATTGATTCATAAAAATTCTACGCATCCCTGCAAGTTACTTAGCTTCAACACCTTCAACACCATAGACTTGGGCTTGGTTATATGCTCACGTAGCTTAGGAAATATGGAGAACAACCAACGTGACTACGTGAGAGCTCTACTGAAATAGCCGAATGCTCATAGGAATTAAGATCCATGTTGTATATTAGATATCAATTGTTCAAAGCTTCCCCCATTTGTTCTCAATGTTCGGATCTGGGTAATTCCGGTAAAAAAGTAATTACGGGATCTTCGGTCCATTTGTAAAGTGGCTTTGGAAATTTGATAATTTTGCAAAACTTGAAATTTCTATCCATTTATCCTTGAAATGATATTGTTACCCTTCTCAACTTGCAATGTCTAAGTAACAATTTGGGTAAAAAAGTAATTACGGGATCTTCGGTCCATTTGTAAAGTGGATTTGGAAATTTGATAATTTTGCAAAACTTGAAATTTCTATCCATTTATCCTTGAAATGACATTGTTACCCTTCTGAACTTGCAATGTCTAACAATTTGGGCGCTACAAGTAGCTCTTTTGACATTAATTGAATATTCTAAGAAGCAACCTCATATTTTTGGACACTAATAAGTAATTTAAAGATGGATAAAATGTTGAAAAGTGACCAAAACTCCAAATTCAATGTCACCTATTTTTTTAAAGGAAAATACTTCTCTCTTGATTTGATCAAGAGGAGCTCCTTCTGACTATTGAGTTAGTCCAATAAAAAAATGTTATGTGATATTTTTTTATGTTTAATTTAAATTATGATGAGTGCAACCAAATTAAACACTTCTAGTGAAACTCACCATAAATTTAATTAAGTTATTAAATAAAAAATGATATAAGACATGAATTTTTTTATTAGGCCAACTCAATAGACATGAGCTACTCCTGACCTGATCAAAAAAAAATATTATCATATTCTAAATTATTTTTCCTAATACCAATTTTTCAAATATTAAGATGTCAACGTATTTAAGATTCTAGTACTATAAATTGTCCGTTAAAGAAAGTTTGAAGATACCAGCGATGTATCGGTATCACCTAGATACCTATCAAGTTGATTTATTCGTAGCTCACCCTTATAGACCACATCCTTAAATTACCTCGTGTAGGTCCAAGGTAGGGTGATCAAAAGGTGGTATTACTCCGGCACTGGTACCCTGAAGGTTCCCTTCATCTAGGGATGTAAAAAAGTCCGAAAAATCAAAACCTGATAAGCCCTTCCCATTATTTGGAATTGAGACCAGATTAAATAAAACTGGGTTGAGCTTCAAGCCTAGAAAGTGAAAATTTTGGGTCTAATAAATCCGGTCTAGAAACAGACCAAAGACCAAAAATAGGCCGTCCCAAACTACAACCCGCCCAAAGTATGATTTACCAATACTTCCAAAAATATGGTTTTTGACTAAGTGGCATTGATTTCCATCCGTCAATAATCTCATAAAAAATTATTGACCATTAGCATTAATATCTCATTAGTAAAAAATTAATTAATCTCATTTTCTTGCCAAGAACAGTTTCTTGCCTAACACTTAATATTTTTATGCTATATATCAGGCTTCATCTAATAATAGAAGAGCAAGGTCTTTATACAAAGTTTACAGCTACGATAGTAGACTGTCAGACCTCCTGGAGCCGAAATGGTCATGAATAGGATATGGGTTCAACACGTAGTCTCTCTCCCACTCCCTATCAATTCATCTCTCCCTCTCTCTCACGCGCGCGCGCGCACACAATGTTAAGGCTGTGGAATTGGTACCAGAACTGCCTCGCTTCTCACCCGGTGAAGACTCAGGTCATCAGCTCCGGCTTTCTATGGGGCATTGGCGACATTGCAGCCCAATACATAACTCAGTCTACAGCAACAAAGCCTCTTCAAAATACTGTGAGCATCACCTTTAAGAAACCCAATTTTCCATTACTTCTTTAATTATTCTTTTGCAATAGCCCTTTATATGTTAATCCGTCTTACTGCGTTATGTCCCGTCTTTGATTTACTTTCTTTCAGCTAAAATCTTTGTCCATTTGAATTGGGTATCTATCTTATTCTTATAATACTGTTCATTGTTTCTGTCCGATCTATTTGTGTAGATTGTATCTTTGCCGGCTTCTGGTTATGATAATTCTCAAGTTGTTTTAGATTCTTTATGCCTATCTGAATATTCTACAAATATGTTCTGTTTTGAAAAAAGATATAAATTGTTCATCTGAAAGGAGGAAAGAAAAGCCATCGCTATCAGTGATACAGTATGGGGAGGGGGGGCAATTTCACTGAGCCTGCCTTTCAGTTATCCATTTGGGTGTGCTAAAAAGAACAAAATGATGTTTCGTTTCTTTCATATTTCCTCCGTCTGCCCTAGGTATCGCTCTTTGCCATTTTCAGAAACTTTAAAATCACTACTTCTCTGGAGGTCCAGAGAGGTAAAGATTTCAATGTAGCCATAACATTGAATTTCTAGATTCCCATCAGTTTCAGTTAATGATTTCTACAAATTAAAATTTAGGACATCATTGATAAAGTAAGATATGGAAATGTTAAGCTATAACCCCTGCGTTTCATTTGAACCGTCTTTTTTAACCCGGGTCATCGCGTATTCAATCGAGATATCTTTTATCATTAACCAGCTACTATTTCATTATTCGAATTATAACGTATGTTCATGCAGCAGGATGCTGATTTGGAATTCAAAATCAACTGGAAACGTGTAGCTATTACAAGTATGTTCGGGTTTGGCTTTGTTGGACCAGTTGGTCACTTCTGGTTTGTTTCCCATCCTCTTTCTTTGGTTTATATCATCCGCATATCTGCTACTGCTCATATTAACAGCTGCCCTGATAAATGCAGTTGCTGGATTAAAAAGATATAGCTGTTTTTAATTTCGTTCCTTTTGATTAACTCCCCAGATCCTTAAGACCTTGATTGACTAAGATTACCAAATTCATAAGCTGAGTACATTTATGTTCTATAATATAGTAGATCTTTTGAAGATTTGGGTTTTTTATACCGCCTTTTCTTATTGTAGGTACGAAGGGTTAGACCGATTTATAAAGCTGAGGCTTCAACTACATCCAAAATCAGCTAGATTTGTTGCAGCAAAAGTAGCGATGGATGGTCTTATCTTCGGCCCATTCGATTTGTTCGTGTTTTTCACATATATGGGATTTGCCAATGGCAAGAATGCTCCACAAGTAAAAGAGGATTTGAAGAGGGATTTTGTGCCAGCCTTGATTTTGGAGGGTGGACTTTGGCCTATTGTTCAGGTTGTAAATTTCAGGTATGTACCGGTGAGGTACCAACTCCTGTATGTTAACATATTCTGCTTGTTGGACAGTGGTTTCTTGTCATGGATTGAACAGCAAAAGGATGCTGCTTGGAAGCAGAGATTCACTTCTTTGTACTCTCTAAAGGAACGTAGTGATCATGGCAAATCATAACTTGTGACAGCCTTCTTTTTGCCTCATACTCTTCAGAATATCAACCGCAAATGCTTTTGTTTCCGAGATTGAAATAACTCAAAGAATTACTCACACCCCCCCGGGGGGAATTTGCCACATTTGGGTTCCAAAATTGAAATGATTGATTTTTTCAAGCGTTTGTATCCGAACGATTGTTCAATACGGTGAACACAACATACACCTGAGATTTATCCATACATTCTCGTGTTTCAGAAGAAAAATGTTATGTTACAACATGATGCTCATCCCTTTGTATGAGTTTGCTTTTTATTTTTTCCTCATATCTTGGCATCATGTGTAAAATAAAATCTGACAAGAAAAATTTCTGATTATAATATGAATGTGTAGTCTCATGTCACATATGACATCACATGATATAGTGTTGAGGACTATGGTGTTGTGTAGAATTGTTGTTTTCAATCAATTGTCTTACCTTCTTTAATTGGAAAACAATTTCTAGAAATTAACAAGAGTGATCTAGAAAGGAATAACACTATCAAATGGTTTTGTAGTTGAGGTAGTTTGCATAAAAAGCACTGGTATATCACTCAACTAAGTACCTCTGATTGGTACAAACTGATATACAATTCAAATTTTATGTCAAATTTGAAGAGGTAGAATTTTAAAAATATAAGGACAGGGGGACCGAGTGCAGACTATCATTCTATTATGATGTTGGTGAGATCTGAATTATTCATATCAGAGTTGAAGAATGTGAATCTCATGGTTATATTGTGGTCGCTAGACATAATAACTTCTCGATATTATGAAATGAGAAAAGATGGTAAATGGTGTAAGATTAGAATTCCAAATTTCTTTAAAGAAAAAAAATCTCCCGTGTATTTTAACACAGACGTGAGGAATAAGGGTGACGGCCTGCAATCATAATGTACAATAATGAATAATGAATGAGGTTATATTCTCCTGAAGTATGATAATACAGAGGATAATTGATAAAATTAGAACACTTTAAATTGATCAAACTCAAAAGCAAATTAAAATTCAAGGAATTTGAAGAAGTTTCCATGTAATTTGTGGTATATACCATTATAAATACAAGGTGAAAAAATAATAATAATAATAGTAGTAGTAAAGCAAAAAAAGAATTGTTACTTCAAGCAGATCAAAGCTCGTTTCGATTTTCTTTCGAACCAAACAGAACAACAAACCTCCTTTCGTATTTCCTTTCTAATTACAGAAAACGTGATGTTCAGTTCGTCATGTTCGTCAAGAGGTTCCGCTGAAACCTGGGCCGTCTTTCTTCAACGATTTCAACTCCATTTCTCGGGTGGTTTGACCTTCACTGCTTGTGCCTGATGGATACAAACCGTATTCACTCGTCGGTCCACTGTATTCGCTACTCGCTCCGTATTCCTGACTTCCCAATGCCATCTTCCTGAATTTCTTCATGTCCTCGTTGTATTGGCTCGTGTCGTAATCCGAGCTCCCCTGAGAACTGTAAACAGTGCTATGACCCGGTCTTATTCCTTCGTTCAGATCGGATAGGGAGGCATCTCCTTCCAATGCTCGAACCACCTGTTTGGTTACAAGTAATAGTTATATATATGAGAAACACACTTCAAAATCACGATAATACGAACGTGGGATTTTTCGCATGCGCCCTAACATCAAAGATTCAAGTATAAACATCAGGCACTGCCAGCCTGCCACCAACGAAAATCAATGCTACTTCTAAATTGCAATACTAAATAACTCTACGGAGTCATTTGGTATGAGATGTGAGTAAATGATTTCTGAAATAAGATTACTGAAATATGATTACTTTGTTTGTTAATACTGAAAAATGTTAAGATTACTTTGTTTGTTAATACTGAAAAATGTTATGATTTAATGATGAAGATGTTAAATTATTTTGTTTATTATGATGGAATATGAAAGAAGATTTTATAAGTATAATTGTCATTTTACAGTTTTACCCTTGAACTAATTTTACAAATTTTATTCAAATAAAATTATAAAATAATAACAAAATCCTTTTTATTGTGAGTAATTTCCTTGATTTTTCTGCAAAGAAAAAAAGGTAGAGAAACCGACGTCTTCTTCAACCTTTAGCAGAGAAACCCATTTTCTGCAAAGAAAAAATTTCAGAGTGACAAAATCTCATCTTCTTCAACCTTTAGCTAAAGAAACCCAAGTCTCATTTTGAGGCAATTTCTTCATTTGCAAGATTAAGTTTTGCAAATTTTGTTTTGCTTCCAATTGCCCATTGATCTGTTTTGTTTTTAATGATTTATATGGGCACATGGTTGGATTACATCTTTTATTTACTTGCATAAAAAACCCAAGTCTCAGCCTTTACTCGCGCAGAAGGAGAGAGAGAAATCAGAGGGAGAGCTCAGCTTACCATGGGCTGCGGCTGAAGCTAGAGCTCATGAGTGAGGGAGAAGGAGAAGGGCAGAAGAGAGAGAAGGGCTTGTGTATGCCTGGAATGAATATACACCTCAATTTAGAGGGGTATCAAGATACCCTCCATTGAGAGTATCTTGGCATTCCGGTAATCTTGTAAGCCTAAAAAGAAAACAAACCAAACAAAGATATATTTAAAACACACTCACATTCCAAGCATATCCTTTAGAATCTCCAATATCCAACATACCCTAAGGGTTCGATTGGTATGAGACTGAGAGTACATGAATTTCGGATAAGATTGTTAGATTATAATTGCGAGAAAGTAAAATATCTGAAAAAATTTGATTATGATAAAATATTGAGATGTTAACTATTTTTCTACTACTATCCAAATATTCCCTTGAGAGCTAGTGGGAAGGGAAAAAGAGTTAGTTATTTTAGAAGTAAAAAGTGGAGAAGAAGATCGGAATTAGAAACCTCCCAAAACTGGGAGTTTCAGACACCCTCCAAAGAAGGGGAAGTGAAGATTCCTGGAATCAATTGTCGATCAATTTTCTTCAACCAAACAGCGGTTTCCAAACTTTTCCAGAATCTTGATAAACATTCCTCATACCAAACTAACCCTAAATAGTTCATGGATCATTTCTATTCATTTTCACTGAGAATATAATATGAAATCACACCATTCTATGAAAATTGTGTTTGTGTTAACTTAACTAATAATATAACCTCATCACTTGGTCGAGTGATGTACTCGAAATAAAAAATAAAGCTTGAATTACTGAGCCATAATTTAATTACCTGGCTCATCCGGGGTCGACGCCTAGCTGAATGACGGACGGAAGCGGCAGCACATGCAACCATGCGCTGCATCTCGTTATGGTTATAACTGTTTTGAAGCTTTGGATCAACCAAAGCATCAAAGTTTCCATCTTCCAATGCTCGATTAAGCAAGGGTCTTGCCTGTGTATGCCAAAATAAATCAGCATTATCATCACACATTAATGAAAAACAAAAGAATCAAACTTAATTGGGACGTAAAGGTGACAAATGAGTTATCTTTCAGAAAAAGCAAGAACTAACCCAGTCCACTAAACTATCCTCTATATAAGACTGAGTTGCATCCACAGGTCGACGTCCGGTAATCAACTCCAAAAGCATGACCCCAAAGGAGAAAACATCCGATTTATCTGTGAGTTTCCCACTTGAAGCATATTCTGGTGCTAGATACCTGCATAAAAAGAGTTTACAATTTCGATATCAATCCACCAATCCTTTAGGAATCAATGAACTTATCCAAAAATACATGTGCAATAGCTATAGGCTTGGGTCCTGAAGAAGTAAATTGCTGCGACAAAAATGTGGAAGCGATTAAAACGATGAGGAGGCCATAATTCATACCCAAAAGTTCCCATCACCCGGGTGGATACATGAGTATTGACTTCAGAAGAAATTTTCGCAAGTCCAAAATCTGCAACCTGGCAATATAATATCATGTTCACTATCTCAATCAGCATAATAGAGATACAGGAACCTGGAGACCACCCATTAATAAGCTTTCTTATTTTTGCAATAGATCCATTGAAATTAGAATAACATTAAGGGTAGAGTGTCCCAGACAATGTCTTGGTAGATATATCTAGCTCGTATACTAATGGTTTGCAGTCATGCGAAGAATATAATTTTACAAGTCAGTGTTCAGTTAATACCATTGCCTCAAACTTGAAATCCAAGAGTATATTAGCTGCTTTGATGTCACGGTGGATGATTTTCGGATGGCCTACAGATATAAATTATTAGTATGTCAGATGAAGTACAAAATCAATATTACACTACAGTCAATTATCCTAATTTCAGAAAGAAAACAAAAAAAAAAAACAGCAAAAACTGAATACTCACAATCCTCATGAAGGTATGCCAATCCTTTTGCAGATCCTAAAGCAATTTTCAATCTTGTAGGCCAATCCATGGTAGGCCGTCCTTTCCCTGATATAAGAAATATTTCAGTATCATGATAAGAAATATGTTTTTATATGCAAGTAAATAGAGAAAGAAGGAAAAACTATATACCGTGCAAATGGAATTCCAAGGTATAGTTGGGGACAAACTCGTAAACTAGCAATCGTTGGGATCCAGTGATGCAATATCCAACAAGTGAGACGAGATGCTTATGATGGACTCGACTAATTATCTCAACCTCTGCCTGGAACTCACGCTCTCCTTGTCCACTTCCAGCTTTCAACTGCTTGACTGCTACTTCCTTTCCATTAGGAAGGACTCCTCTATGAACATAACCAAATCCACCTTGGCCAAGGAGATTAGCTTCTGAGAAACCGTCTGTCGCCATCGCTAATTCCTCATAAGTAAAGGTACTCTTTGAGAAACCTACAGCATAGCCAGGTGGAGGAGGGGGAGGGAGAGGATTTTCAGAACCGGAATAATTAGAGCCGGATCCTCCACTGCTGCTTATATAAGGTTGTGGTGGCAGTGACTGAGGTGGTGTATGAACATTCACCGGTGAATGAGGTGGCCGCGATGCATTTCCAGGAGGAGGAGATGGCTTAGGGAATGTTCCGACAAGAGGATTTGCAGGTGGAGGAGCATTTTGTTGCCATTGCTGAGCAGGGCCACCATAACGGTCATCTGACATTCACCAACCAAAATAGAAGATTTACTTTCACACGTAATGGAAAATAAATGGAATGCGGATCATTCAAGAACATTCATATTTCATTGTTTCGAAAATTTTATTTGAGATTCCTTAAAACTAAAATGAGCTTTTGAAAATGTCAAGTAGAGGGATGGATTCGAAAAAGGTGGAAAGCAAATGTAATAATGTATCCATCCCCATAAAAAAATTAACCACCTTGAAGAGCAGCTGTAGCCTGTAGTGACATGAACACAAGAGTATTGCATCTTTTTCCCAACTAGACTTAAAGATCTAAATTTGATGAGTAAAAATTCGTAACTCAACTTGAATTTGGTAATTAACCCTTGAAAAGAAAATTAAGCCAAAATTTGATAATTTCTCAAGCAAATTATGGAAGAGCAAACTAATCAAACCGAAATAAAGCCATTGCACACATCAAAAGGCAGTGAAAAGTTCAGATGAAAATTCTAAATATTTTTAGGAATCTAGAGTAAAGAATTTCAAACCTTTAGGCCCAGGTGGTGGAGGTGGCGCAAAGTAACCCTCTTCATCCCGCCTTCTACTCTTCTTCCTAAAGCACAGAAATAGAAGACTTAGCACCACAATGATAGCTACACCACCAATTGCGATCCCAACAACAACCCCAGTAGAGATCCCGGAAGATGAGGAAGATGTATCGGTCGACGGAGGCGGTGGCGGACTTCTGGCAGGCGTAGAGGGCGTCCCACCACTCGTCGGCGGACTCCTCACCCCTGGCGGAGTTGTGGTGTTAGTAGACGGTGGAGGCGGCGGAGATGTCACAGAGTTCGGGGGAGGCGGAGAAGTCGACGGCGTAGACGGAGATGGCGGAGATGTAGTAGGGGGAGCTGGTGCAGGGGTAGTAGGAGGTGGCGGTGATGACGGGGTGGTAGGTGCCGGCGCAGTGTCAGGCGGAGGCGGAGAGGGAGTTGCAGGAGATGGGGCAGAGGTTGTTGGTGGCGGTGGAGAAATAGTTGTCGACGGAGGGGGAGAGGTCGTGTTGGTAGACGGCGGCGACGTCGGTGCCGGTGACGCTCCCGGTGAAGGGGTTGACATTGAAAGAAAAAAATCAAAACAGACTACAAAGAATCAGAGATAAAAAAGAAATCTTAGAAGCTAGAAACCAATGTTATGTTAGAAATATATATGAAAATGAGATCGCCGAAAGGGAAGATTTCAGCTCTCTCTCTCTAAGAAGAGAATTTGAGCCGAGTGTTGTTCTAAGTCTAGAGAGAGAAAAGTGGGAGAATGTTGAACGAGTTAATACTTAGCAGCAGAGGCGTTTTTTTCGTTCCTTTTTTCTTTCCTTTTTGATCTTTCGGAAGTTTGAAGGTAAAAACATGCACATGGGAGGAGGAGAGAGGAATAGTCAAATATGAGCTGTCCAACTAGGACTATGGTCCTATTTCTGATACCCACACACTGCTGGCCCGCGATTTCCTCCTTTACTATACTCGTTTTCGATATGATCACTGTGTTACTCCTCTTTCATTTTTAGTATACATAATTTCATTTTGACTAAAACATAATTTTAAAAGATCCGCTAAGACGCAGTATAAGATAACTCATAAAATTGAATAATTTTACATCGATTAAATAATATGATAATTATTTATAAATTAATTTTTTAATTTAATTTTATAATTTATAAAAATTTATACATTATTTAATCATTTAAAATTTGATGAATCATATTATTATTCTAAAATATCTATTTTTGGGCTAATTACATGGCGGGAGGAGTAAAATTACCCTCTCGTCACAAACATGTGAGGGTCACGTGCAGCCACTTTTGTATTTTCTACATGGAAGCGATGGTAGGTTATAGTTCTAAAGAAAAACAAACATCAAGAGGTACCATTGAAATGTTTTAAAGTAAGAGTAGCTTTTAATATAAGTTTTAAAGGTCAGAAGTGTAGTATAATTAACATAAAAAGATGCATCTAGAGAAACATTTATGTAAAAAATAATTTTACATCAATTAAGTAATTGATTAAGTGACGTGATAACAATTCATAAATTAGTTTGTCAAATTATTTTAATAAGTCATCAAACAACAACCTATAAATGTTGTATAAAAAATAACAACATATAAATGATTGTCACACAACTTAATCACTTAAAACTTTAATCAATTATTTGTGTACTATATAATTTTTCTTATCTATACTATGTATAAATGTGTAGAAGTTGAAGAAATATTTTTAAACAATAGTATCCATAATTCTTTTTTTAATTTCTTAAATTATCCTTTCGAGGTATTTATCATCCCAATATTCATATGAAACGTTTTCTTTGTATTTGAAATCCTAATTATTTATATAAAACATTTTTTTATCTATCTTATTTAAATTATCATATTTGAAGACGTTTTCTCTTAATTATTAATGTAAACTCTTGAAGGACTAATTATAAGTAAAATAATTAGTCTCAAATCAATTCAATATTTTTTTAGTTAATATATATTTATCGTCAATTTTATTTATATATTAATCTAACGAGCATAAAAATGTGAAAAAAAATCCATTTAGCAGATATAAAATAAAAATTTTATATCTATAATTACGTATCATTTTTTAAATGAAAATGCATATATTGAGAAAAATAAATTTATACATAATAATAATAATAATATTTATAAAATTTTATGTTCAGTTATCACAAACACCGGTGTAAATAAGCGCCGACAAGAATGTGGGACAATGAGATTGGAGGAATAAGGCAACATGAAGGATTAATGTAAATTGTAGAGGTAAGGATTTGGTGGAAGTCCCCTCACTAAACTTGCGATATTCTCTTGTAGGGTCCATATTGGGGCCAAAATATCCTATATGATTATTGTTTTATCACCTTTAAAATTTGGTGGGCTGTCAACCACTTGATGCTAATGTTCCGTCTATTCTTTTGTATATAGTAATGCATAATCAAATACTAATGTTATATTTTGCTAAAAAATACTAAAATTTATGTAACATTTATTGTTTTTTAATAATAGTGTGGATAACTTTTGTTATATGAGACCATAATCCTGGCATAATTTATTTTGTTTTTATAGTAAATTATATGTTACATTATTACCATTTATATTTTTTATTGTTTTGGACTTGAATATTTTTTTCTTTTCTTTTCTTTTTAATCCCAAAAAGTTTCAAATTGCGCAATGTTAATCTTGTCCATATTTTACCTATGGATAAGTATCTTTTAGATTACATGGCTCACATGTATTTGATAAAATTTAAAATGAGGCCTATCTTAGATTAATATTATCAAATATATGTGCGAGTAATTTGACCCGATGTAAGTTTGTCAATAGTTATTTACTAGAAATTGTGTAAACTTTACAGGATAATTTATACTCCATCTTTATTTTATTAATTTTATATTTTATGTGTGATGTGATGTTTAATCACATACATCATGAACTCAGAATGATGATAAATAGAATGATACTAAACATTATATTTCTTTTACATACCAAATATTCTCTTACATTATATATATCCATCACTATTATTGTTCTTGTTGTTAATTCTAAACAAAATGTCCCTTAAATTTATATATAAGAATAATTATGCGCACACCAAAGTGTTGACCACACCATTTATTATTATCAAACCATTGTCGTTAGTTTATAGGAGTAATTTTACGTAGATCAAGTTTTAAAATGAATTTACATAACTATATATATTCAAAACTTGAAAATAATTTGAAAATGTGAGAATATCTTAATTAATAATGATATCATAGCTTAAGTGTGATTTAGGCCTTGTTTGTCAAATAAACTTAATCGACACAGAAAGATTAGTTTTATCTAAATATGTCATACTCCTATTAAATCATGTGACTTTGAGACGATTTAGGGCAAGAGCGATGACTCTATATATCTTAACATATTGGGGCAAAGTAAATGTAGTACATTTTTATTTCCCTCCATTTATTTTTAATGGAATAAGTTTAGATTACTATAATTATATTTTCCTAAATTAGAATGTAGGTAAACAAAAAAGATATCTTTAACATATTGGATATCGTACCACTTTATTTGGTTAGTAAAAATTGCTCAACCCAACGTGATTACTCTAAAATAGAGTACATTTGATTCAAGCCACTAGTTAACTAAGAGTAAAACAAATTAACCTCTTATGTAGTTTGTTTCAATTACATGGACACTCACTCGAGCTTTAAACTCCACACACACCCCTTCTAATTTTATTGTGTATACAAATAAGCCTGCGTAACTTTTTTTCTAAATACTCTCACAATTTGTACTTTTTGGTACGAAATTCACAATTAGAGGTTATTATTATTTATCGAGCAATGCTATTTAGTCCAACTTATAATGCATCACAAGTGTACATGTTAAAATTAGATTGGTTTTAGTTTCTTACATCTTCAACATGGACTAATCTTAGTTTGCCATGTAGATTTGTGTTGTGTCATTAATTGGGCTAGATTGCATTTTTCTTATTTATCATATTCTCAATTTCATTTACTTACATACGATAACCTCTAAGAATCAGTGATCAAGAATACGATTTTCTTACAAAAAAAGTGTAAACGGTAAGAATGGTAATTTGTTCTTCTAATTGTCTCTTGTTTAACAATTTAGTTTAACTTGGTTTGACTCACAATATGAGCAAATCAAAACCAAACAGATTTAAAAAAAATAACCAAACCATACCAATATTAATTTAAATCACCCAATAAACAATGATTTGGATTGATTTAAGCGGTTTAATAGTTTTTAACATCTGTACTGTAGGATTTGAAACCATAAGGTGTATCATATAAACTGTATAGGCTCATGCAATACACCCATTAATTAATTATAAATTTGATTACACTTCAACAATTATCCTAATATAGAGAATATCTTAACCGCTTGATGGGACAAATTCAACTGCCAATTCAATATGTCAAAATATCAGCCATCAAAGTATTGTGATATTTAGAAAAATATAATGAGTCATGATCTTTTATATATATTGTTTCCATATAATTATTGTTATTCTCCAAAACACTCCAAATAGGAAAGAAACAAAGCATAGACAGACAAATTAACAAGTAATTTGCAACTCTTTTATTGAGATAATATTGTACTCTTTTATTGAGATAATATTGTTTTTTTAGGAGACGAGACAATATATAAATCATTTGTATTTATAGATAACTTGAGTTTCAAAAGAAAAAATCCGACCATAAATTACAATAATACTATATAGAGATTTCCTATAATATGATAAAGAGTTTTGACATGAGTTTTTGGGAGAACAAACACCAAGCCACATGTGGAAACACTGGACTGACTTCTTCCTAACTCTATAAAAACGATTGTAATCTGAGTCATATAATTTTATAACCATTTATATATATATATATAAGAAAAATGTTGGTCAAACTATCAAATTAACAAAGCAAACTTTGCCATTACAGAACAATTCAAAAAGATAATAAATAATGATGGAATAAATTATTATAATCTCATGAGAAAGAATTAATCCTTTGGAAATTTTATTTCCCTCAATTATTTAAAATAATAATGTGATGATAGTGGTTAGCTATGAAGTTGTAGGTTTTTTTTAAACTGAAAATTTATAGTAACTCAAAGACAATCAGAGTACAAAGATCCTCAATAATAGGAGGAATATAGTTTAACCAACAAAAAAACGTCAAATTGAACAAGGCATAACAGACTAGCCTATCAGCTACACTATTACAGGTACGAGAAACATGATACAAATTACAATTCAAAGCATAGTAGAGCATAGATTTTATAGCCTTGTTAATATTCCTTATTTCTGTTAGAGGAATTCTGGCCGAATGTATAGTAGATGAGGCTTTGAAAGAGTCTGTTTCAATAGAGGAAACAATTATATTATTATTTTGGGTAAATTTGAGTCCTTCCAAAATGGCCATGCATTCAGCTTGAAAAGCATCCATAACACAATCACAAAATGCAAACGCAAAATGCAGAACAAGCTGCTAAAACAGAGTCATTGTTGTCCCAAATCACAGCTCCCAAACCAGTACCTCGTGTGGAAGGAGAAGCATCAACATTTAATTTGAAAGTACCAGGACTTGGTTTTTACCATTTCAATCTGTTAGTATGAGAAAGCTTCGACTTTGAAGTTGGGAGGGGGTGCACATCTAGCCATTGGTTGAGGAAACTTGTAGCCCGATCGATAATTGCATCTGAATCAAGTCCACACCTATTATGAAGCCAAGCATTCCTGGAATACCAAACAAACCAACACAAACAAGATATAAGAGTTAAGGATTGACTGGGTATATCTTGAAAATTATCTTCAAAAGCACCATCGGATCTTTAGAATCTATAAAATTATATTTTATATTTCCAGCAATCCAAGAAGGAGCTGGATTTCAAAATTTCCTGATCCGTGGGGAGAGAAAAAGGGCGTGGGAGATAGTTTAAGGTCTGTCACAGAATATGCATTATGTAGATGCTACAATCCTTCTAGATGCTTTCCACATAAAAACTTTGATTTTGAGAGGAAGATGAAGATGCCAGAGTTTTTTCCACCAAGAAAGAGGTTGAATTGATGAGCATCTAGGAGAATTAATCTTGTTAAAGCAACCTAGTACCCGCTCTTTACTGAATATGTCCCTTCTGAGTTAAAGTGCCAAATTAATTGGTCTTTAACATGCTGCCCAACTAAAAGGATATAGGAGATCAAAAGTGCACGCTCTCGACTAAAGAGGGTGTTTAATTGGAGCTTATCACATCAGTTTCCTATAATGAGATCCACCACCTTCAGGTTTGGGGGAATTTTCGAGATACAAAGTGGTTTAAAAGAGTGAGGTTTAAGTATCCAGGTATCTAGACCAACATTAATATCAGCTCCATTTCTGACAATCCATCTTAGTCCTTTAGAAAGGACTTCCCTACCCCAAATTATGCTTCGCCAGGCTGCAGAAGAGGAGCTTCCGCATTTGGCCTCCAAAAAAGATGTATTCAGAAAATATTTTCTTTTAAAGATCATGCTCATCAAAGTATTGGAAAACTTAAGGATTCTCCAACCTTGCTTAGCTAACAAAACTTGGTTGAAAGCAAGAAAAGTCTCTAAAGCCCATGCCCCATTCTTTTTTAGGTTTACATAGATCCCTGATGCATTTTAGGTCCTTTGTTACTATATCCCCACCAAAAGTTGATCATCATTCTCTAAGTCTTCGTAAATACTTATAGGGATTTTGAAACAATGCATGGCATAGACGGGAAGAGCTTGGCCACAAGTTTTAAGAAGTATCTCTTTACCTTCTATGGAAAATTGTTTATCCCTCCATTTTTTAAGAAGGTTGGACATTTTTTCTTTGATATGATTAAAAATCACGTTTTTTGAGTTGCCTATAAAAGCTGGAAGACCGAGATATGTTTCAATATTACGGGCTATGAGGTTGTAGGTTTGAGTATTATAATTTTCAATCCCAAAAAGTTTTGTAAAACCTAAAATAATAATGATATTTATAAGGTAATATTTACACAAAATCAATAAATAGTTCATGAATTAATATGATTAATTAAGCTAATTAAAGTTTTTTCAGTCCGTATCAGACAAAACAAAGTAAACTTTTGCAGGCAAATTTGTTTGAAAATATTACAAAATCGAAATAAAATATATAATTAATAGGGCAAGTCTACAAATATAAAATGGGTTAATGAATAAGTCAAGGTTTAGGTGAGTAGTTTTTCAGAAAAATAAAAAAGAAGATTAATTCTTAATTAAGTGGCTGTTACTCTAAGTAAAGGGGAACAGCTGGATGGATGCCAATAGCTAACAGGAGGATGTGGACATAAAGAAATTCGAATATGTTGCCAGCTTGTTATATTAGCAGCACTTCAACAACTGCTTTACTTATATTATTTTTGTACGGGAAGATAATATATAATGGTTGGTCATGCAGTTTATTATAGAAAAATAACAAAAGTGCATTGCAGCTTTTAAAGGAGGTTTCAAATACTATTACATTTAATATTCTTCCAATACCGAAAATTTATTAGACTTACATCATTACAATATTTTTTTAAATTACAATAATCTATTAATTATGTCCTAAAAAAGATAATAATAAATAAATATCTTATATTTTGTGTGTAAAAGGATAAATGTGGTTTTATTATTTTGTTAGTTTAGTTATGATAACTTCTGTATGGTTATCCTTTATTTCTAACTAACTAGTTATTTTTTAACTAAGTATTTTGGTTAATATCAATGAAATAATATTTTATGTATTTTTTAGTCAGCTTCTTGAAGTTTTCTTTTCTCTTTCCTGTCTTCTTCTCTCATTCCCTTCCAGGTCTCTCTAAAGCTCACATGGTATCAGAGTCATAAGAACACACGTCCAATGACTAATCATCTTTCCTCTTATATTTTTATTCTTTCAAACATCTGTAATCTAATCTCCATCCGATTAGATTCCTCAAATTTCATTCCATGAAAATTTCAAGTCTCTGCCATCCTCAAGGATCGCGGTCTTTTTGAGTTTATTGATGGGTCTCATCCATGCCCACAAACCAAGATCGACCCTAACTTCTCTGCATGGATCGCGCAAGATCAGGCATTGATGACTCTCATCAATGCCATTTTATTCCAATCTGCTATGTCTTGCGTCGCTGGCTGTAAAACAAGTCGCGAAGCCTAGGCTTCTCTTGAACAAAGGTTTTCTTTTCTCACACGATCAAATATTTTGACTCCTAAGTCTAAACTATAATCTCTCACCAAGAAAGGGAATGAAACTGTGGCAAACTTACGGTTGTATCTATTTCTATCGATGATGAAGATATTCTACTCTACACTTTGAATGGCCTCTCCTCTAGGCTTTTAAGACTTCTATTCGTACATGATCCGAGCCCCTACACCTTAAAGAGCTGCATGTCCTTTTAAAGGCTGAAGAACAATCCTTGTCTTACCAATCCAAGAAACATGAATCACAGATGCAGAATATAACCTTAATGGAAAATATTCCTCAGGGAGGTAATAATCAAAGGTTCGTGGACGTTTTCAATCTAACAAAGGAAGCCGCAGCAGCAACTATGACATAGGGAGATCCTTCTCAAATCAAGGAAACAACCAAGGAAGACCAAGTCCTGGTTCTGGTTTGCTTCCTTTCCCAATCTCATCTTCTGCTTGATACTCTAACAATTTTTCTGTTTTTCAAAGTGACCAGAGGCCTTGGTGTCAAATCTGTTCAAAACAAGGTCACACATCAATTGATTGCTTTCACCGCATGAATTATGTGTATCAGGGTAGGCATCCTCCGGCCAAGCTTGCAGCCATGACAACTTCTTATGCTGGATCTCAACCTGAAGCCAACAAAATAAGTTCTTGGATAACAAACACTAGATGCAATGTCCACCTCACTAATGAACTTTCCAACTTGTCTACCTCTCAAACCTACAATGGTGAGGACTCGGTTATGATTGGAAATGGCCAACCACTTGATATCTCTCACTCGGGTTCAGGTAAATTTCTTACTAATTCCAAAACTTTTTATCTGAATCACATTCTTTGTGTTCCTCAATTGACTGCCAATTTACTCAGTGCCTATCAATTTTGTAAAGATAACAATTGTTCTTCTACCTTCGATCTGATATGTTCTTTATCCAGGATAAAGTTTTAGGGAAGATTCTCTTCATCAGACCTAGTAAGAATGACCTATATCCTATTTCTAGTACTGACAAAGACTCCATTTCATATATGTCATCTCCTAATATTGCCTTTCTTGGCAGTAAAGTTTCAAGTTCTCTTTGGCATAATATGCTAGAGCATCATTCAGATTCTGTTCTTTTCCATGTTCTTCATAAGGCTAACATTCCTTTTATTCTCTCTAAGTCATGCATGTGTACAATTTGTATCAAGGGTAAGATGACTAAACTTTCATTTTCTTTGTCTTATATTGTTACTCATAGTCCTCTTGAATGGTTACATAGTGATGTTTGGGGCCCTGCTCTTGCTGTTTCTTTTGAAGGCTATAAATACTATGTCTCTTTCATTGATAATACAAGCAAGTATACTTGGATTTTCCCCTTTGTCTTAAGTTTGAAGTTACTACTATGTTTAGAACTTTCTTACCTTTTATGGAAAACCTATTATCCTCTAAACTTAAAATATTCATAACTGATGGTGGGGGTGAATTTAACAATACTGTTCTGAATAACTTTATTCTTTCAAAAGGTATACTACATCACTTGACTTGTCCTTATACCCCTCAACAAAATGGGGTCGTTGAACGTAAGCATAGATATATAGTTGAAACTGCTCTTACTATGATGATTACTGCTTCTGTTCCTCTATGTATTATGGTATCTTGCTTTTTCTGTTGCTGTCTTTTAATAAACAGGTGACCATCTCCTTCTTTAAACAACATCTCTCCTTATGCAAATCTATTTGTTAAGCCCACTGACTATTCTTCTTTAAAGGTGTTTGGATGTGCTCGCTATCCTCTACTTAAACCATTTAATTCTCATAAACTACAACCTAAATCTTCTGAACATGTGTTTTGGGCAATTCTCTTCACTCCAATATATAATAAAGAGTATTGAATTTTTAATACTTCATGAATGCACGAGATTCTCTCTTATGGTGTTGTCATATTCTCACTAAAAATGGATCTTCCTATTAGGGATCCAATATAATGAGATCTATTCCGCATATTTAGATCGTTGACTCAAATCAGAATGGTCGAAACATATTGAACACGAAAACAAAACAAAAAACTTGATGTGATGTTTTTGTCTTTTCGATCATATCTAGGTCGTCTTTTTTTGAACGGACGACTCGTATGAACATGATGCTCTATTGTTTAGCCCAACAAGAGAGACCCGTTCATAATCTCACTATTGCAATATTACCATCATTATATTAATGCATAAATGATGATTTAATGATTTTCTAGGGTCAAATTCAGTTCACACCCCAAATTTTGGGTTCGGTAATTTACACTCTTGAACTTAAGACAGGACCAATTTAAGTTTCAAACTTTCTTTATGCACAAAATCCGTCATCCATTAATTCACTCCTCAACTAAAATCATAATAATTTGTGAATGGCAATGAAACAAAATGGAGCTTAGGAGTTTTTATGTTGGTAGTAGCGCACAGAACATTCCTAATGGGACGTTAAATGATTGACAGGATAGGATGAGCTAATAGATGATCAATATTCGGAATAAGAAAGTTTAAATGACTAGATTGACTCATTTTTTAAAGTTTCTTCAAAGTTTAGGGATGCATGAAAGTTGAATTTAACCATATTTTCACTATCAACAATTAGGGTAGGACACTTCTCCTCTTTTAGTCTTTTAATTACAAACTATAACAATAAGAATGTACTAATAATTAAATTTACAAGTTAAATCATGTTAATTAATATATGTTACTCTATGAATAGATACAATATTGATCTTCATCTTGATGTTTATTCTTCTTGCCTATCCTTAACTTTTTATTACAAACATTCACTTGTGAGATGAATCCGACGAATATCATCATTCAATATCAGAAAAGTTTTCCATCTCAATATGAGTACTTTATTTATTCTCAATATTCATATATTCAACACAATATTATATATCTTGGCACATCGTTAAAATTTACGCAGCAAAAACCCAAGTTTTCATAGTATACTTGATTTCATTTGAAATTTATTTCTTTTCAAGAATCAAGGTAAATTCACGTTTTAAAATGAGAATCGTTATAATTTTTAGCAAGATTTTAGTTGGATTTTTTTAGTATTACATGTTTAGATAACAAGAATTAAGAGACGAAGAAAAACATATTTATACAATTAAGCTACAATAAGAACATAAAAACCTTAACTTTTATCTTATTGTAAGTGTTTTGTAGGGTAAAACTTTCCAAGTAGATCATCGTTTATTAGACGATTCTTGAAAACCCATGTTAAGTAATGTTGTGGCATCAATGGTTAAATATGTCATTAGAATAGTCCAAAATCTTCTGAACATGTATGTCTTTAGATTTGATAATTGAGATAAAAGGGCAAATTTTAGTGCGATTGAAGAAAGATGTTTGTTGAACATATCGCTTTATTATAGATGTTTATATGATCAAAAGTCAATCATAAACAAAATGAATGGAGATCGTCTCCTCTTTTGACGAACATGACTTGATCGTCCATTCATAAAATGAATGGTCTCAACCGTTTTCATTAAAAGACAAAACAACAAAAAAAAAGAAGGTGAGATTTGATCTTCATTCTTGTCAGATCTGACCAACATTCACACGCAAGTTAGATTCTCCAACATGAGGAGATTCATATTCAGGAAAAACCAATGATAGGGTCCATGTCATTTTCTTTGTGTAACTTTTGTCAGTGATAATCAACAGGATCATATATGTCTTTATAGGAAATTAATTTGAGAAATTGTGTTGGGAGGACACCTATAGAGTGAAAAGTGAAATTCGGACCCCTATATTGTAAATTTATAAATTAGTTTACATTCGTATTTAATGACTCGATGCTAAAAACTTTCCTCTGATTTTGCTTAGTTCCAGCCATTTTAGCATAGACTGATTCAAGTTTCCTCAAGCATAAGTAGGCATGTATGAAAGAAGAAGGTTCTTGGTCAAGATATTCAACAATGTCCATGTTGTACAAAGACACCTAGCCGGTGATTATACTTGTGATTTTTTCAATGTGTTTTTGCTGGTTGACAGTGATACCTCTTTTTTTTTTTTTTTATATTGACGGTGATTATCTTTAATTTATTGTGAAATTTAAACATACGGATATTATAAATGATTGAAAACTTTAGATTAATCATTGTTGTTTTTTTTATAAGAACCAATAGTTGAAAACTTTAGATTAATCATTGTTGTTTTTTTATAAGAATCAATTGTTGATTTAATAGTACAACAATAGGTTATTCCTAATACATTCATATCAGACACTTCCATTAGGATTTTAAAAATGTTATAACTTTTGTTAAATTTAACTATAATAGTTTTCAATTTTGAAAAAAAAAACTATTATAGCTCTAATGCATTAGCTTCAAAAACTTATCCACGTTTGAACCGGTTTATTTTTTTTGCCAAATTATATATTATATGAGAAAGTAAAGTCACTATAACTCAAATCTATTATCTTATTATATGAGTGTGTGAGTTTAACTACTATGTTAACTTATTTTGTCTTATATGACTTTTAATTATGTCTTAAATGACTTTTAATTAAATGAAATATATATCAGTATCACTAAAAAATTGATAAACTTTTCTATTAAAACTTATTAGATTGCAGAATATTTAATTACTTTACTCTCCATGCTGACTAATTACTTAGATGTTAAATAAGACAGAAACCTTATTAGTTGGTGTTGTAGAAACATTTTCTGCAAAAAATACATTTTCTAGTAAATCTTAAATTGTT
This sequence comes from Datisca glomerata, assembly GCA_003255025.1. Lineage (NCBI taxonomy): Eukaryota > Viridiplantae > Streptophyta > Magnoliopsida > Cucurbitales > Datiscaceae > Datisca > Datisca glomerata. The sequence goes on along the minus strand of QANY01005876.1, from coordinate 174,932 downwards.
TTTACATGTACATCAATATGTTTTAGAATATATATAAGTGTTTCTTAAAAAAATATATATGATATAATGATGAACTAAAATATTATTATTTTAATTTATAAAAATACTTTTAGTCATAAACACTAACAAACGCATTTCAAAAATAGGTAATATGTAAACATAAGAGTGATCTCTCAAGTAAGTGTAGGGATTGAAATAAACTAAAACATGGGACTGGCAGGTTCAAATGTCAGAGGCTGCATGCCTCGTTTGACTCCCTATATTTGACTTGAATATGTCCCTTACATTCTTAGAGAGAGATACAAAATGACTATAAAAGAAATTAACTGTTAAGTTTCCATACTCATACTTTATAGAGATTATAGGTTCAAATCACATTCTCTCATTTTCCTTAATTCTTTGTAATATGATTTTGACAAAAAAAAATACTTGATTCTTTGTCTATTTTTTTTTCTTAGTGTGATAGTTCCATCTATGTGGATCTAGAGAGCATAACTAGGTGGCATATGATAATTGACCTCAAAAGCTATTTTATGATGCAGAAACTTTCTCATTGTATTGTAAACTGATTATTAATTATTTCCACCAACTAAGTCACAATATATTACAGTATAAGTGTACGAATCTATCATATCCCGTTAGAAAAATTAAAGTATTAAAATGGGTGACCAAAACAAGATATAAATTTTCTAATGTTCGTAAAACATGAAAGAATTATGTTAAATTTGAGACTTTCATGTTGAAAATAGACAATTCAAATTAGATATCACTTATCTCAAGTTTATCTAAATCGTTGCGATCAAAACATCCACCAAAACATCAAAATGATAAACGGATAAAAAGGTCTAGACGATGCTGACCAAGAATAGTGGCACTGACTGAGAATTCACATGGCGATTGGTCTTCTTATTATTATATTCCTCCCTCATAATCAGTGGCATGACATTCGCTTTCATTCAAACTTATACATTAGCCACATAACTTTTCCTTTTCCTGATATAAACCAGATAATTTAACGTTTACAGACATAGTATATAAGTGATTTACCAAATTTTAAACAACTTTGTTCTATTTTATTTCTCAAACACGTCTTTGGATAATTACAAACCATCGTGATTATATTAATTATTATCATCATAATTCATAAATAAGATCCTCTTGTGCCATATGCTTTGAAAGAATGTGGTTAGCATGATTAGCGGGATTAAATTACAAGCTTAGTCTGATGTCTGGTGGTGGGTCCTTAACTTTTGTTTTATATATTTTATCTAAACCAAATTTTACTTAATCTTGACAGTAAGGAAAGAAAATAGAAAAAAACAATAATAAGGATGAAACAAAAAATGTAATTGCACAGGAAAATTTTATTATTTAAATGGAGACAAAATTTTACTACACCCGAGCTTGAATAACAAACTTGGTCTTCTCTTTATATTATTACTGCATAGTTTAATATGCCATATTTGAATATATGCCACGTTTACGTTATTTATAGTTTAAAAACGAATCAGGGTCTTGTTATTTTGTTTACGTACATTATTGCTCTCTCTCCCTCTATTACGTTCGACATTTTTAATATTTCAAAGTCCCCGATCGACTCTTTGTTATTTTGTTTACGCACTAATTTAAAAAAATTAATTATCGATAACATAATTATATATTTAGTTAAAATAATTATTACAAAACAAGTAACACATTTGTTGTTTCCAAAACAAGTATCACACATTTAATTAGAGGCGTGATTGGCAGGCGAATCTAAGACCAGTGGGCACGTAAAAGAGGCGTGATTTACGAGCTTGAGTGTGGAAATTTTTTTAACGATTCCAACTCCATCGTGTTTGTGTTTATTTACTTTGTTTATGTTCGTAATTTGGGAAAAAAATTGCTAGTATTACAGGAATATCGAATATTCAGTATCTTTTTTATCATTTGATGATGATACGTACACACATTTTATAAATTTTAAGAATTTATTTATTCATTCCTTTAATTTTAAATAAAATATAATATTTTTAGACATGTGACAATTCATGATATGAATGAGTATTGAATATTCAGCACTCCATATGTACTGAATACTTTCTCGTAATTTGGAAAGAACTCCAAAAATTTTAAAAAGAAATTTTGCCAAACGAGTTTTTTAAAATTTTTAAAATTAATGTTCGCTCCAAAATTAATCAACAACCTAAATATTATATGATTAATAAGGACCCCTCTCTGAAATTTTTTTTCCAGCATTGATGCTAGGATTGATCTGGCCGTTGGATCTAACCACAACAATCCTAGCTGTTAATTGTTATTCCCCTCTCTTTACAACCGGCTCAACCAGTAACCAAAACCATCACTCTCCTTCATTTTTTTCCTCTCCCTTCTTCGTTCCAAATAATCAAGAACACCACACACCTCACTAGCGAGCTCTATTCTCTCTTTTCTTCTAAAAAAAATTTTCAATCCTTCTTTGTAATCTCAAGTGGATTTTTCATCTCTGAATCTTCTCTCAAACACAATGCGTCTCTGTTTCTCTCATTTATTCGAATCAAATGTATGTTTTTTGGTTTTCTTGTTTGAGTTAGTGGGTAAATTTTGGATGCTCTAATCTAATATTATTATGTGTTTGGATTTTTTTAAACTTTCAATGATGTGGTGTGTGCGATCGCCACCAGCCAAGAGGCGATCACACACACCACATGGCGAGTGGCGCCTGCAAGTAAGGGTGTTCAAAACTAAACCGAATTGATCGAACCGAAAATGACCGGTTCGGTCGATTCTTTATATGTGTTCGGTTTTATTTTATTGTCGAACCGAAGTTTTGATTCAATTCAGAATTTTGGTCGAACCGATACATATTAATATTATCTTTTTTATTTTTTGTATATAATTTCATATAAAATCGAACTAAACCGAAATAAATTTTTGATTTTATATTATTATTATTTTCAATAATATCATTTGAAAATTATTCAAAAAATTATTTTTAATTAATAATACCTACCGAAGAACCAAGCTGAAACTCATGGTTCGGTTCGGTTCGGTTTGGTTTTTCACCAAAAAATTGAATGAACCAAACCATAAACACCCCTACCTGCAAGTGGTGTTTTGTGTCTGATCGCCACTTGGTTGATGGCGATCGGCACTAGTCGGCTACCATCATCCTTGTCGGCGATTTGGCTTGCGCTGAATTTTTTTCGGCAGGAACCTATGTTTCCATTTTCTTGATATTGAAAGCATTGTTTTAGTTTTGTAATTGGGATTGATGAATTGTTGTTTATTCTTCTCTGTTAGTATGCTGCTTGTATTTATTTAGTTCTATAATTTTTTTTGTCAAAGTTATATTACAAATTCGTGGAGAATGGGGGAATAGACTCGAACCCACGACCTATAAGTTATGAGTGTATAGACTTAACCAACTGTGCCAACCCAACTTGTTATTTAGTCCTGTAATTGGGATAAGTTAGTAAGTCTCAATTACATATATCTGATTTTTTCCTTCTGAAAATTGTCATTAGGACAATACTCATCTTGCATTATGAGATAGAATTATATAGTAATACTTTCAATCTTAATAGAAACAATGTTATGAAGTTCAAAATCTCATTTAACCTAGTCCTCGCATTTGTGCATTGGAACACAAACATATCGCCTACCATCATCTTTGCATGTCAGACCTTGTCACATCATTCATTATGTTGAAAATCATCCAACCAATGCAATGACATGCTAAATTTGATAATACTAACATACGTTTAAGATGATTAACATAAATGTGATCTCGAAGAAGGCACACGGTGGTTTCATTGGCTTCTTCTAAGTAATTAATTGAGATCATCAATTTAATGGTTCATATTTTCATTTCAATGATTGTAATGTTAATGTTATTTATTAAAACAATAAGAAAGAATATGTTGCACTCAAGGCTTTAGGGGCAAAGTTTTCGGGTGATGTAAGCATATTTAATTTAACAATTCATATAACATGACGAAGGATGCATGAATGAAAACAACTGGCGGCATTTTGGAACAACATGACGAAGGATGATCATTTCAAGGATAGTAAAATCAGAGCGCTTAAAGGCAGAACGTAACAACCCGGTCCTAGTCGTTCGAAAAAGCATGTCTTTAAACGAAACTTGCTCACACACTGCACTCATGAAAAATTTCAGGATCTTGTTACAAATTTTGATGAGGGGAAGAGGAGAGCGATAACGGAGATGAGGTTTGGAGGGTTGTTAAAGCTACAATGCACAATGAATGTCCATGGATCGACATTTAATATGACGGTAGATGATGTGAATTTTATCTCGACATTGTCGACGGTGGTGATGAGATAAAATTTGATGGTGATTTCAATGACGTCAAAGATCTAAGGGCGAAGTGGGTGAACGCTTAAGGAGATATTTTGGTGAACACCTTATCGAAGTTCTTGATCGAGGAGTCAGACGGTGACTACTGAAGGCAAGCGTTCGTTCTATACACCGTCGGGATTTTGTTATCTTCTCAATCAAAATCAGTTGCCAGTTTCATGGATTCATGCTGTGAAGACACATGCGACCATCCATGAGAATAATTGGGCTTTCTACTTATTTTAGAGTTTTTGTGGATGGTGTCGCGAGGTATAAAAAATCACCACGATAGTATTACTGGTTACGTGCTATTTATCCAGGTTATAGATTTAGTGTACATTGGTCCTCTTTTCGCATGATAACTTATATAATTATACTAATAAGTTTATTTTATTGCAGCCATTTTATTTGGATAAAATGACATGTGATGCTGACTTTGTTGGCTTGAACTGACCTTCACTGCTGGTGTGGAATGATCAGGTCATTTCAAAAGTCTTGAAGTTTGTAACTTCAAGGGGAGGAGGGCCTAAAAACTTGGCTGTAAGAGTTTTAGAATACTGCAAAGTTGATTGATTACTCTTGATTATTTATTACTAATTCACATGTATGTGTATTATGCAGATCGATATAATCGCTTAAGTCAGTCGCGAGGATCGCGAGCGTACGAACGTTGTAGCTACCGTATTTTATCTGGTCTAATCCTTTAAATATACATATTTTATTTTTTGACTCATATACTAGTTTAAAAATATATGTATGATTTGAAAAAGACCACATTTCTAAAATAGAAAAGTAGCCCAAAGGCTAAAAATGAAAAAAAAATCCAAAGACTAAAAAATAAGTAAAAGTACTAAAAGCAAAAAGGTAAATCCTAATTTTGCCTATAAATAGGGAGTGAATCTTTCATTTGAATGAGGCTTTTTGGAGAGAGAAAGTGAAGAAGGGTTTTTAGAGAGAGAAATGGAGGACTTTTAAAAGAGAGAGAGTGTGAGAAATATGAGAAATTTTCTAAGTGAGAGAAATAAAGTTGTCATTTATATTCAACTTCTATTATTCGTTTTCTCTCATTCTTTTTTAATGTAGTTTAAATTTCTTGCACATCTACTAATAAGATATATTATTCATTGTTATTCATAATTTCTCATTTATACACATTCTATTTATATGCTTTGTTTCATTTTCCATAAACAAAAAATAGAAGCATTTGTTCTTTTTTCTTCATTTTTCGTAGTCTTAATCTTGAGTTACGATTTTTCTTCAAACTTGATAATGAGATATCTTTGCCATCAACTCAATCAATGAGGATGAGGACAAAGCCTTTGAGGGGTGTAAATTACTCAATGTGAATCAACCATTTAATGAGTTGAAAGAATACATTTATTGTAAAAATCACCTATGCTAATTTCTCATACATAAAAATGCATAAAAAAGAGAGCTAAATATATATATATATATATATAAAGATTATGCAAATATTTAAGTTTTAAAATTTTTTAATGTTCTCAAAAGTCTTTTCTTTTTTAAATCTTGTTGTTATTTTAGTGACACTTATTTGAACTAGTTATCATTCATGATAATTCATTTTCTATTTTATTAGCAATAAATGAAGAAAGAAAATAATGGTAATTAATGAACTAAGTAGTCCAAAATAAAAAACATAGTATATTTATACCCAAAAATATTTATACTTTAAGATTTTTAATATTAATTTATTTATAATATTGTAATTATATCATATCAAAAGTTAAAATTTTTTATAATATTATATAGAAAACAAAAAAGAATAGATGGTGAGGTGAAAACCACTCGCTATCCCTCATCCCCTCTTTTTTTTTATTTAGTTTAGTTTTTTTCTTCTCTTTTTACTATATTTTAATTTTAATTTTTATTTAATTCACATATTCTTCTTGTTTTTTACTCTACACATTTTCTTCAAATTTATTATACATTTTCATCATCTTTAGCTTTTCTTTTCTTTTCTTATTATTATTCTTTCCTTTTTAAAGTTGTTAGTTCTTCTTATTTTTATTTTATTTATTTATTTATTATGGTCATGTTGTCATGTTTATAATGTGATTATTATCTCATTTTCTTATCATTAGAGGTAATATTCATGTATGTGTAGTTACAATCTTAACAATTAGATTTAAATTTTGTTAATTTCATTATTTAGTTTTTAATAAAAAAAATCATATGACGGACTTTGAATTTTTTGGGATACTAAATTTCTCAAACTACTGAGGCGAGGAATTATTTTTGGGATACTGAGAAAAGCTCTAATATTTCTTTGATTTATAATAAAATAATAAAAATGAAATGAATTATTTTTTAATGGTCTTTGTACCACCCATTAAAAGGTCATTTATTTTGTTTCATTTTCTATGACACAAAGCATACCTAATGAGATATTCAAAAAATAAATTTCTCACTTTTTTATTCTTTCATATTTTTATATAATTTGGATAGCATTTGACTGAATTTGGTAACCATTTTATTAATGGGTGTTGTGGGGGCTAATACCTTCTCCACACACAGATGACTCTCGAACCAATTTTTATTTTTCGTAGTGAAAATCTGAAAATCACACCATAGATAAGTGGGCGAGATTGTGCTACAAGGCTGTATGCTCATAGTAAAAGCTCAAAAGAACATTATTGAGTGCCTTACACATTTGAAAATGAATGAACGATAATAATAAGGAAAAGCTTAATACTGGGGCATGATCCAATGCCAAGAAACACATAATTTCCTCTGCTACATGCTCGATATCTCGTTGTCTATTCTAGTCCAAGCGACTGTATTGAAGGATGATGGAGATGACCACAGTGGCCCATTTAAAAAAAAATCAATTTTTTTAAATGTTCACTATTATTCATAGTGTTCACACTACCATTATCATCTCAATTGCATTATAAGTTAAGAATTTCATGGCACAAACATGCATCATAGTAGTTGCTTTCATCTACTTCAAATCATCAAGAACATCTATTTGAAATCTATGGACACTACGGTATTTAAAGTTGCATTGACCTAGTTTTTGTTATCATATGAGACTTGCATAAGTCAACTTCAACATCATTTTCAATACGGTTAAATGGAACCCGACTCAATCGAGGTTGAAGCTCGATGCCGGTGCCTAGTCCATTTCAATCAACACAATTAAATCGAACCCGACTTTGTCACGGACGAAACCTGCTGTCGGCACCAGGTCCGTTCATTTTCAGTATGGTTAAATCAAATCCGACTCAGTCGCAGACAAAGCCCGATGTCAGTGCCTAATCCATTTCACTGAATATGGTTAAATCAAACCAGACTTGGTTGTGGTCGAAACCTGGTGTCAGCGCCAGGTCCGTTCATTTTCAATATGGTTAAATCGAATCTGATTCAATCGTGGTCGAAGTCTGGTGTTAGTGCTTGGTCCATTTCAATCAATATGGTTAAATCTAACTCGGCTTGGTCACGGTCGAAGCCAGGTGTCGATGCCAGATCCGTTCATTTTCAATATGGTTAAATTGAACCCGACTCAGTCACGGTCAAACTCGGTGTCAGCGCCTGGTCCGTTTCAATCAATATTGTTAAATCAAACCCGACTTGTTCAAGGTTAAAACCTAGTGTCGATGCCAGGTCCATTTATTTTCATATGATTAAATGAAACCCGACTTGGTCGAGGTCGAAGCTTGGTGTTCATGGGTGTTAAAAAATCGTCCAGACCGTATAATCCGATGCGGACCGGACCGAAGTTGATCGGTCTGGACGGTTTTTTTCTCATATTTGGTCAGTTCGGTCCTCCTTTTAGAGAGGACTGAACTTTCAGTTTGGTCCAGAATTTCAACCAATTCTGGACCGGACCGACCAGACCGACCGTATAATATATATAAAATGTTTTTTCAAGTAAAAAGTGGCTTTTCCCCATTCCCACATCGGAAATAAAATAGAGAGTTAAGGTGGAAGTGAGTTATAAAAGTACTACATCTACCTCCTCATGATGAAGTAAGCACCCACATGTGTGTGTTATTAAAGCATGCCTTGAGATAATGCGTATTTATCACGCGTATAATATGTTCAATGTATTAATCGTGTATTAAACTTTTAATCTGAAAATTACGTGTATTTATCACGCGTATAAAACATGTACTTAGATCGTAAAATCCGTTCGAACCGACTGTTGAAGTTCGGTCTGGTCAGTTTGGATTTTTTGTAGTGTTTTGGTCGGTTCGGTCCTCCATATAGGAGGACCATAATTTTCGGTCGGTTCTCATTTTCCTCCAAAAATATGACCAGACCGACCGTTGAAAACCCCTACTTGGTGTCAACGCCAGGTCCATTTATTTTATTTTTTAGTTAAATCGAACCCGACTTAGTCACGGTCAAAGCCAGTGTCTATCCAACTCCATGTCTTTTCAAATATATCGGTTAAATCGAACCCTAATTGAGTCAGGGTCGAAGCTTATGTCTATCCAGGTCTGTTTTTTTTTCAAACATCTATGGTTAAATCGAGCCTAAATTGAGACGAGGTCGAAACCTGTGTCTATCCAAGTCCATTTCTTTTCAACTATCTCCAGTTAAATCAAACTTCAATTGAGTCTAGGTCGATGTCTGTGTGTATCTAGGTCTTTTTTCCTTTCAATTTTTTGGGCAAATCAAACTTGAATTAAGTCGAGGTCAAAGCATGCATCTATCCAGGTCCATTTATCTTCAATTATCTCCGGTTAAATCGAACCTGAATTGAGTCGAGGTCAAAACCTGTGTCTATCCATGTCTATTTTGTTTTAAATATCTCTGGTTAAATCGAACCTGCATCGAGTCGAGGTCGAAGCCGGTGTCTATTCAAATCCGTCTCCTTTTCAAATATCTTGGGTTAAATTGAACCCAAGTTTGCCGTGGTTGAAACCCGATGCTAGCGTCTGGTCTGTTTCAATTAATATGATTAAATTGAACTCAAATTGAATCGAGGTCAAAGCCTGTGTATATCCAAGTCTATTTCATAATCCTATCATTTCATAGAGCCCGAATCTGTCAAGGTTTCTATTCCCCTATTTCATATATTGTTCTCATACTGATCAAAATACTTATCTACATCTTTGTCCACCTTTTAAGTTTAGAAGCGCGGACAAATGGGGCAACTATTGATACTGTATTTTGTTTAGTCTAATACTTTGAATATACACATTTTATTTTCTAGCTCATATACTAGTCTAAGAATATGTGTACAATTTTAAAAGACCCCATTTCTAAAATAGAAAAGTAGCCCAATGACTAAAATGAAAAAAGAGTCTAAAGATTAAAAAAGTAAAAAAAGAGCAAAATGATTAAAAACGAAAAGGTAAACCATAATTTTACCTATAAATAGGGAGTGAATCCTTCATATGAATGGGCTTTTTGGAGGGAGAAAGAGAAGAATGATTTTGTAGAGAGAGAAAGGGAGGTCTTTTAAGAGAGAGCGTAGAGATAAGAGAGATTTTCTAAGAGAGAAAGAAAGAGAGTTTTCATTTATATTCATCTTCTATTATTCATTTTCTCTCATTTTTAATGTACTTTAAATTTCTTGTCATGCACATCTACTAATAAGATATATTGTTCATTGTTCTTCGTCATTTCTTCTTCATATCTGTGTAGTTTATATGCTTTGTTTCATTTTCCGTAAACAAAAAATAGAAGTGTTTGTTCTTTTTTCTACATTTTTTACTCTTAATCTTGAGTTATTATTTTTCTTCAAACTTGATAATGAGATATTTTTGTCATCAATTTATTTAATGAGAATTAGGATAAAGCTTTTGAATGGTGTAAATTAACTGTGAATCAATCATTTAATTGATTGAAAGTATACATTTGTTGAAATAACCCCCTATGATAATTTTCTATACATAAAAATGTATAAAATAAAGAGTTAAATATCTATATAAAGATTATGCAAATATTTAAGTTTCAAAATTTTTTAATGTTCTAACGAGTCTTTTCTTTTTTATATATTGTTGTTATTTTAGTGACACTTGTTTGAACTAGTTACCATCTATGATCATTCATTTGCTATTTGATTAGCAATGAAAGAAGGAAGAAAATAATGATAACTATTGAACTAAGTAGTCCAAAATAAAAAAATGATAGATTTATATCCAAAAATATTTATACTTTAAGATTTCTAATATTAAATTTGTTTATAATATTGTAGTTATATTATATGAAAAAATTAATTAATTAATAATATTATAATATTATATAAAAATAAAAAATAATTTAGAGGGTGTGGTGAAAATCACCCTCTATAAAAAAATAAAGGGCGAAATCACCCTCTTTGAAATAGAAAGGGTGATACTCTCTGTCCTTCCTCCTTTTTTTTTTATCTTTGTTTTATTTTATTTAGCTTAATTTTTTTTTCTTTTTTTAAATACATTTTAATTTTTTTTAATTCACATATTATTCTTTTTTTTTACTCTAACCTTTTCTTCAAATTCATCATACATTTTTCATCATCTTAAACTTTTCATTTCTTTTTTTATTCTTATTCATTTTTTTGTTGTTTCTTCTTATTTCTATTTTATTTATGTATCGTTGTCAGATTGTCATGTTTATAATGTGATTCTTTTCTCATTTTCTTATCAGTAGAGGTAATATTCATGTATGTGTAGATTACAATATTAACAATTAGATTCAAATTTTATTAATTTTATTATTTAGTTTTCAATAAAAAATCCTATGACGGACTTTAAGTTTTTTGGGATACCGAATTTCTCAAACTACTAAATTGAGAATTTATTTAACTGAAAAAAAACTCCAATAATGCTTTGATTTAAAAAAAAGTAAACAATGGATTATTTTTCAATGGTGTTTGTACAACCCATTAAAATTCATTTATTTTGTTTCATTTTCTATGACACAAAGCATACCTAATGAGATATTCAAAAATAAATTTCTTTCACTTTTTATTCTTTCATTTTTTTAATATAATTTAGATAGCATTTGATTGAATTTGGTAACCATTTTAATAATAGGTGTTATGGAGTGCTCATACATTCCCCACACACAAATGACTCCCGAACTAACTTTGAGTTTTCGTAGACTAATTTTTTTAATCGGGTGACCAATCATGCACTAAAAATTATTGGTGGCGACTCCAAATTTCTTTCTCAAAATGATTTTCTAATTGCCACTTCACATCTCATGCATGTTGCAACGGCTTGGCGACTCTATTGGGGACGCAATCGGTCTAACCATTTTTAGATCAATAGAGAGTCAAACCAAAATTTTATCATATGCTATCTTTTTGTGGCTCTTTGTTCGTTTATTAGATTAGTTGTTGTTCTTATTCATGATAGTAGTTGTATATAGTTTGCTTTTATGGCGTATATTTCAAGGATAGTAAAATCGGAGTGCTTGAAGGACGAGTGGAACAACCCGGCCCTAGTTGGCCGTCAAAGCATGTCTTTAAATGAAACTTGCTCACACGCTGCACTCCTTAGAAATTTTAGGATCTTGTTACAAATTTTGATGAGAGGAAGAGGAGAACGGTAACAGAGATGGGGTTTGGTGGGTTGTTAAAGCTGCAATTCGATAAGTTGAGGAGGTGCTTCTTGAAGCATCTATTAGGTTATTTTGATCTAGTTACTTGTACACTGAATGTCCATGGGTCGACATTTAATGTGATGGTAGATGATGTGAGTTTTATACTCAACATTGTCAACGGTGGTGATGAGATAAAATTTGATGGTGATTTGAATGACATCAAAGATCTACGGGCGAATTGGGTGAACACTTAAAGAGATATTTTGGTGAAAACCTTATCGAAGTTCTTGATCGAGGAGTTAAACGGTGACTACTGGAGGTAAGTGTTCGTGCTATACACCGGCCGAGTTTTGTTATCTCCTCGATCAAAATCAATTGTCAGTCATTCATGGATGCACGCTGTGAAGATATATACGACCATCCATGAGAAGAATTAAGATTTCTGCTTTTTTATTTTATTTTGTGGATGGTGTCGCGAGGCATTAAAAGAATCACCATGATAGCATTACTGGATATGCGATATTTATCCAGGTAATAGATTTAGCGTACATTGGTCATCTTTTCGCATGATAACTCACGTAATCGTACTAATAAGTTTATTTTATTGCAGCTATTTCATTTGGAGAAATTGGCATGTCCTGCTGACTTTGTTGACTTGTACCGACCTTCACTGCTGGTGTGGAATGATCGGGTCATTTCAAAAGTCTTTAAGTTTGTAACTTCATGGGGAGGAGGGCCTAAAAACTTGGCGGTGAGCGTTTTAGAATACTGCAAAGTTGGTTAGATTATTCTTAATTATTTATTACTATTCATATGTATTTATATTATGTAGATCGATACAATCACTTTTTCCATTCGGTAGGACCGCGAGCATACGCACGTTCATGTGAAAATTTATGTAGATCAACCTGAAGAATAAGGCGTTGGGTAGAACATATGTGCTTCAAGTGTACAAGTGCTTTCTTTTGAGGCGGATGCGAGCTCCATGAGGGCGGACCTGACCCAAATAGGTTAGGAGCATCGGGGTTGTCCAAGAAAAATCATGACAACTATGGTGAGTCTTTTGGATCGGGACAGTTGAAAGTCTCGAGCCCAAGAGCCCAAGACAATAAGTCACATGTCACCCAGACATGAGGTGAAGGACATGGAAGGTTTGATCATGAAATGAGTCCATCTGATGAAGAATAGCATCTGAACTCTTCATCACCCTTTGATAAAGGTGATAACGATGATTTCTGCATCCGGGTGGATGCATCTGGAAAATCAATGGCTGCGCTACTATTGGTCAAGGAACCATCTGTGACTAGAATGTCTAAAAGATGTCAAAAGGTATTATTTTGTTTATTTGTTTTTCTTCTTTTCTACTAATATAACATGTATAATCTATCTAGTAATCTAACACCTTAACTGGGGTTGTGTGTTGGTAGGGCAAACAAGTCCTGACTGATTCTATTGAAAGTGAATGTACGATGCGGTTACACAACACGCGGGAGTGGAGAAATGGTCCTCTTCTTAATTCACCCTATTTGAAGGGCAAAGCCAATAAACATAACATAAAGTTATTTAAAGCGGGTTCGTACATGCACTCACTAGAAGTCAAAGTTCAGCATTTAGTGGAGTATATTTTTTAGAAAATCTTAGTGGATAGATAGTAGTCACACTAATCTAAATATTTCGACACACGATCACTTTCAAATTTTGATTAAGTTTGTCTATTATTTATTTTTTGCAGTGAGATTCTCATGAATTTCTTTTTAACCACGATACTAACTGGAGAACCCTCAAGGCTCTCTGTCTAGAGAATTGGCTTGACACAGAGGTAATAGACTTATTTGTCCTGTTTTTTTACCTTGGAGACTCGTGTGCGGCAATGGGCGATCGATTCTAGTTTCTACCCACGCTAATTCCTGTGAGTATCTATTATTGAGTACCATCCTTATTTTAGGTTTGTCTCTACTTTATACATTATGTTTTCGTTGTGCCACTACAGACTCAATGTGATTCAAAATTAGAAGAACTTTCTAATTTTGGATGCAAACATAAAATCGTGGAGAGTTACACGGGTTTGCTTGAGTTACATACCACGGCAAGCAAATTTAATATGGTTAAGTTATTAAAGTTTGACTTAATATGGTTGTGTAAATGTGTTGTGTAATATGGATTTGTATTCTGATACACGACGGTAGAGATCATTGGTTTATGGCCAAAATTTCTATTATAGACGAGGAAGTCATCATATGGGACACCTTGCAAGATGGTCAGAGTAATTTGGTGTGGGATGAAATTGTCAAAAAGTATGTATGTTCTAACCCCTTATTGTGACCTCATATATCTTATATCATATGTGATGTTGACATTGCTACTCCTTTTATATATTGTGAGTGAAAATACAATTGGAAGTTATGGACATGCTATTTGGGGATAAGCTCTTTGTTTGGTTACCCCTTATAAGAACCTTCAGCTCGCTCAAAATTTCAAGCCCGCCCCACATGCTCAACCAACCAAATGGGTAAGTTCACTATCGTGAATTTGTGCTGTCATCACATTAATGATGCGCTTATCACTACATTGTAGGAGCAATTGTGACGTGTGAGTGATGAGATTTATGGATGATGTGAGGGAAAAAATAGTTCATGACTATCATTACCATGTAATTTAGTTAGTTTAGGCTTGATTTTCTCATTTGTGCTTCTCATCATTGAATATTTTGAGGTGTATGATATTTTGGTGAATATTCGAAATATCTTACAGGAGTTGAAATCACACGATCTTCGTTGTGAGATTCTTTTGAAGATCCTCGACCATTATTTAAATAGCATGTATACAACCATACATAGCACGTTGACATGTTTTATGGTAGGAACTCATCTATTTTGGAGACTCAGCAACCACAAAAAAATTAGTCATATTTTGAAGCAAAGATTGGCAAAGAGGAGAGAAATTAAGGGATAGACAGATTGTGTATGTTATTGTGTACAATAGCGTTAGACAGATTTTAGTAAGTTATTGTATACAATGATGATAGACAGATTTTAGTAAGTTATTATATACATTGATGATAGACATATCTGTTTGCAAATTTATTGTGTATAGTGATGATAAACAGATTTTTTTGTAAATTTATTGTGTACAGTGTTGATAGAAAGATCTGTTAGCAATTTTATATTATACAGTGATTGTTGCACTACTTATAGTAATGACTTATTTGTCATACAACATGATGTACCTTTATTGCGGCGAATAAGGAAAATTGTACCAGTATGAGATGCTTGTATTGTACATGGTACCCACCTTGTGTGTTGAATGGTGGTGGATAGGCAAAGGGATTGAATAACGGGACTTAGTAGACACCTTGCACATTGAATGTGTATTGAAATGTTGGTTGTTCGTGCAACAAGTCTGGGTCTTGGGACGCACCTTGTCCAGAGACTCCTGTCGCGTTTGCACCTTGTACATTAGCTGGTGGTGTATCATCATTAGTGTCATCCCTTATCGTGGCATGCACATTGCTCGGTAAATCTGGACATTTCTTCTTGATATGTCCAGTGTTCTTCTAATGGACACATCGTCAGGTTGTTGGTCGTGCTTTACTCGAGCTGGCACTTTAGTTACCCTTTGGGTCTTTCACAGGGCCTGTTTTAGTATCTACACCATCCTTGTGTTTCTACACCATAATGTCTCATATTTTTCACATAGCATCCCAAGCTCCACTTATGCTTGAGTTGACCATTCACTTGACATTTCTGTAAAGTGAGAAAAACTTTTGGCAACTAATTAAATTGAACTATTGTATCATCTCATTTTCTCCAGATGAAAATGGCTTGGCGCGGTTGGTAGCATGTGACTCTTTGTAGTGATCCACCATTGATGTAGTGTGCATGTGCTTGGGATCTCTTGCAAATGTTCAGCTTTCATAATAGTGAACATGTGACGACACAGTGTCCCATTGATTCAAACTTGCCACAACTGCACTTTAGTGTATCAAGTTGTTAGTCCAGTATAACTACATATGTATCATCCGACACCCCAAACTCGACCAAAGAATATTTTTAGCCTCCCCATCAATGGTCAAACCATAAACTATAAAGGTTGCCTCACCCATAATCTCCTTACGCACACGTTCGAAACAGTTTATGTGTAAAATTTTTTTTTGCATGCAACTCTAATGCACGTAAATGTGCCTACATCACAAACATATCATTTGTCAACTTAAAATTGTCCAACCTCTCCGTGTGTCGAATACGTGCCAACTCCTGATCGAATTGTAGTCAAATTTAAACAGTTAATAACGATGTTGAATGAATCGGTAGAGATATGTGTTCATAACTCCTCATCGTTGCATTGTTCTCATAAAAGCAAAGAATTTTCCCTGTTGGAAGGGCTTTGCCCAGCGTTCCCGCTTTGCTTACTCATAATCTTAGAAAATGAAAGAAAACTAAACAAACGTTACCTATTCGGTGTAGCCGATCACAAACTTGGAGTTGAAAATTGATGACGCAAACAAAAAATATTTGAAGAAGCAAAGGTATTTGAGCTTTAGAGCACTTGAAAGTGAGTTAAAATGTGTTTTTATGGACGATGGACGAAAATTAACTAATCAAATTAATTGCAGAACAACCAACTACCAAACTTTTTAACAGTGAAAGTCAACTAAGAACATGGCGATTGGGACCTAATTGCTTCCGTGGGCCCAATCGCCATGTCCACAACATATGGGCCAATCGCCTGAGAGCATGGTGATTGAGACCCAATCACATGCTACAGGGCCCAATCTCCATGACCTCATAGCGGGTCACCATTTTATCGTGGCGATTGGTCTATGACATGGAGATTTGTCATGTAGACATGGCAATTGAGCCCTAAAATTGGTGATTGGGGCCCAATTACCTCAGGGATCAATTGCCTAAGAACATAGTGCATGTCCCCACCTCCTCGTGGTGAGTCAAATTTGCAATTGGTTATGGTCATGTCAAAAAAATGGTCAATTTCACGTGGCTAGAAACAACATGGTCAATTTTGCTTTGCTGTCAATGACATGGTCATGTCAAAATAAAGATTGCACAGAACTTCCCCATAAACTTTATAAAATCCACAATCAAAACACTATTTTATATCCAGAATATGTCAAAAAATATCCAGCAAAATTTAACTAATTCAAACATACATTGACAATATAACAAACTCATAATCCATTTTAAAATTTTAAAATGTTGATATAAATTTAAAAACATAGACAAAACGTCATGGTGCATGTTTTCTCTTTTTTGATAAAGCATCATGTGAATGCTTTGTACATCCCTCAAGTTCCACATCGCATTGAGTATCTTTATCAGCGTCATCATCATCTTTGCCTTCATCATCATTAACTGAATCTTCACCATTGTCATCATCACCTTCATCATTACCCTTCATCACCATCATCACCATCATCATCATTTTCTTCTTCTTCTTCTTCTTCTTCTTCTTCTTCTTCTTCTTCTTCTTCTTCTTCTTCTTCTTCTTCTTCTTCATTATCCCCACACATGTTTGATTGAGTTTCATACATTTACAGGCATCTTTGCAACTTTACCTAAGAGTGTAAATACATAAAATGTAAGCGATAAGAGTTAATTTGAATATTTTGATTGGAAACTAGAAAAGAATTAGGTAAAAAGAGTGAGTTTACAATTTTCTTATCCTTCTTTTTCATTGAGGCTTTCACCTTCATCATCGCCTTCACTATTGCCTTTCACGCGCTCAACATTTTCTCAAAGACCATCCTATCGACACCACCAATCATGCTTGCCACGCTTGTCATCGACACCTACATTATTTAAAATATGCATTAATATGATAATTAATAATAAAAATAATAAATATTAACATGTTTACTCACATAATCGACATCAACTGTTGGAAAACCCCAGACTATGACATCCTGTGGAATGTCAACAACTTATTACCACCATCTGGGAGTGGAAACATTATCTACCACAGTGGTAGTGTGATGTCAGCCACTCTTATTATTGGAGGTTATGCCTTCAAAGCATGTGTGTTGACATTTTGATATGAAATTTAATGAGGATCATATTTTATTATAATCGTTCTTTTAAATTATTATTGAATACTTTATATAAATACCTGAAAATTCTATATTCATTAATGAGACTATAATCTTGTATAAGTACGAGGGGATTAAGATCATAGATAATAAATAAAATTGTCAGCGACATATTAAAGTGTGAAATCTTTAGTGAATGATCGCTAATACGGTGATCATATGTAGAGCAATCTAAATCTTGAGTAACTCCTATACATGTCTACTGAATCTTTTGATTCACTCGTTAAGGATTGTTTGTAAAATAGGCTAGTGACTTTTATTTTGGAGATTTAGTGATATGAATGGCTGAGAACATGATTTTACAAGATTTAAATTCTGCACTTTCTTAACAGATCGTATATTGGTTCTCTTAAGTGTTAATTCTAGAACTGAATGGTTATTGAGCTCAAATTTATAATAAGATTATAAATTAGCCATTCACTGGTGGATTAATGACACTTAAGGATCAAGATGTAATTAGAAGGGTAAAACGATAATTTTAACCAGTTCTAAAATTATTAATTAAAGAGTTAAATTAATAATTTAGTTTATTGAAGCTTAGAATTATAGGTCAATTCTCCTCAAGTTATCTCAATACTACGCAGTATAGGGTGTGAATATTTCAGACATGATAAAAAAACTAACTTGTAAAGTAATTTTTATTCTGGTACAAGTACATAATTATGAGATAATTATGTGTGATTAGTTAATTAAGAATTGAATTATTTATACATAATAAATTATTTGTTGCTTCACAAATAATAGTTTAGTTGATCCAAATTTTTATCCAGTAATAATTTAATTATCTAATTTCACAAATTAGATATTTTATCTCACTTATCGATAATTAAAAAAATAATTGATATATATATATATATATTTATCTGATTTAAATAAATATTTAATTTATTGTAATTGGTACGTGTCAATCACTGATTGAGTACCAGAGATTGACATGGACTACTGTAATGCTACATGACACCACAGTAGTGAGGGTGCAACACTGTAGTGCCACATGGCATTACAGTGATAACGTGAGGCATAATGCTGCCTCACGACACACTGCACTGCCATGTAGCAATGAAGTTGTGCACCATTATACAGTGGGTCCCACGACATTGTGTAATTTGAAATTAAATATTAAATATTAATTTTAATTATCCCTAAATATCTGATACGCCATTATAAAAAAAGATATACAAATATTGTTCTGGTGGCATCAATCATATAAGTTCAGTTGAATCAGTTCATCAATAAGAAAAATGAGTTGAAAACACAATTGCTCAGAGTGATTTTTCTCTATGATTAATAGTTAATGAAATCTCAAAAAGAAATATTTTATCATGTTCATTTAGAGAATCGTCTCACAAAAGTCTTTATCAGTAAATCTCTAGACTTATGTGTTGAGTACATCTAGAGACAAAAAGTGTCTTGTAATATTCTACGTGTCCACACACGTCCTAGTGCGTTGGGGATTGACTTGGAAGACATTTGTGTGGATCTTAGAATCTACTGATCATTGGAATGGTTTCGTGGGATGTGGGATCGATCGGTTTTGCAAGGACGCTTGATTAAGACTACAAGAGGTATTTGATTCCTAGTAATGTATGTTGTAGATTTAATATATAAATATATAGTGGATCTTGACTGGTTGAAAAGAGTTTTCAATAAAAGGTTCTTTTTGGTTAATGTGGCATTGCGTAATTTTTGTTTTATTAAAAAATTTTGATTTTCATTAAAAGTTTAACTTTTTAAAATAGCCACGCGCCACACGCTTCCGCCGTGCACGCCCCTCGATGAGCAACAAGTGATATCAGAGTGATTTTATATTTTATATGTTAAATGTTGTGTGAATTTTCTTACATTATTAATATAATATGAGATATGTATGAATGGATGGATGGTTATGTTTTTTGAATGTATAGAAAATAATGGATCGTTAATTGTATGTTGATTATTGGGTTAGACTTTATTCTTAATTTTTCTTTAGATCTTGTGTAAGCCGTTTTGGGGCATAAGAAGTTTTATAATTTTATTTTCAATATTTTTATAATTATTCTGATCGTGAGAAGAGGAAGAACGCATGAGACGAACGACAGAGGAAAAATTAAAGAAATAGGAATTCTCCTAGAATTCCGGCGTCGGCGCTGCCAATTTTTGAAAACCAACAATGTCACACGAATTTACTGTTCTTGCGACGTCGCTGAAAAATCAGTGACGGCGATCAGCGGCGGCCAATTAACCATATCATTGCAGATTTTGATGATAACCCTAAATCTATCAATTATCTTAATTTTTAATTTTATGAAAATTAGAAATAATAGGTTGATTGGGTTTGACCCAAGTTTGACCAAATCAAATAAAGTGTTTATGTAAATCAAAGTCAACTATTTTAAGGGGATAATTATAAAAAAATAAAATAATTTTAATTAAGAAAAATAGTTTTTCTAACTAAAATGGTTTTTGTTCGAAGCTTGAAGATTATGAAGATGAAAAACAGGAGGAGAAGACAATATTTGAAAAATATGTATTCTTGAAGTCCGCTTTGTAATTTTATTTCTTTATTTCAAGGATTGTAATTTAGAAATACCCAATAGTCACTCGGTTCATTATTATATTATTTAATTATTAAATAATTATTTTAATTGTTATGTTTGATAACATGTCCACGCATTAGTTGATCACATGGCAGACATGAAAATCTCACATAGTTTTAATTGATCATGCATTTCATTAGTAGAAATATGATTTATTATTATTGTCCTAATACATTTATATGTATTGTTTTATGAAATCAATAACATGTAAACTGCTAGATTTTAATTAGTTAAAACTTGGTAATCACACCACACTAAGGGCTATAGTAACCTTTAGGATAACCGACTTTAGTAAATTTTTTTTATTAAAGTTTGATGAATATAATTAAAAGTTAAACTAAGCTCACGTAATTATGAATTAGGTGCTTTAGAAGGTTAAATGAATCAAACCAATGAGATTTGTATAACTGATTATTAAATATTCATAGAGTTATTATTTTAACTAATGATTAATTTGAAATTAATTAATTAGTTAAAAAATTGAAACACATAATCTTAAAATAGTGAGTGGAAGAAGGTTGACATGTCAATATAACATATGGTCTCCATCATTAGTATAACATCGTGAGGTGCAATAAGGGCCTAGATATGGCTTTTGTTTTCATCCTCCTACGGAAGGTTTCGAGTGATACAAATATCAAGGTTGGACTTCTTAAGAAGATACGAGGAAGTGATGTAATGTAGTTTTGACTGACTCTAAGACGACATATTCTAAATGGAGTCATGGAATTTGAAATGATGGGTTACACTCACAAAGTCACAATTAAGCTTTCATGTGGATAGTTGTGACTTAACCGAACAAGCGATATCTTAGTAAATGTTAAATTTGTGTGTTTATTATGTTGCATTTATGCATCACGTTTACTTTTCGAATTCTAGATATTTATCAATTATATTGAATCTTGTATGTTTTAAATTTCTGTTATCATTATTATGTCTACCATGGGCGACCCTGTTACTGCTTTACTCGCTCTTGAGAAATGTAATGGTGATAATTTTGGACGCTGGAAATCAAATATGAACTTAAAAGCTGATTTGTGAAAATCATAAGTTCATTCTTACTGAGAAATGTCCTGACGAGCCCACTCTTAATTCCCCTAAGAATGTTAGGGGCAAATATGATGCTTGGATCATATCTAACAACAAAGCGAAGCGCTACATGCTTGTCTGTATGAATGATGTTCAGAGAACCAATCATGAAAATATGGAGACTGCTTATGAGATTATGGAATCTCTACAGGCGATGCTTGGGCAGCAGTCTGATCAAAGTCGTCATGAGGCCACGAGGAGATATATGATGACTAAGATTACAAATGGTACTTCTGTGCGAGAACATATTTTAAACGTGATCAACATAATGCACAAGGCAGAAGTACATGGGCCGACCATTGATGAATGGACTTAAGTTAGCATTATACTTAAGTCGCTCACACCAATTTTTATACGTTCATGACCAACTATGTTATGAATAAATTATAATTGAGCATGACTCAATTGTTGAATGAATTACAGACATTTGAGCCACTCAATCTTAGAATGACCAAAGTGGGCGAGGCAAATGTTGTCGAGTAAAAGCCTTCTTCCACTGTTAAAAATAATAAGAGGAAAAAGATCAATGGTAAGGGCAAAAGTAAGAACAAGAACGAGAAGAAAGCCATGACATCACCAAAAGTCAAGAAGAACAAGAACGACACCAAGCCAAAAAGAAAAATGTTTCCACTGTGCAGTTGAAGGTCATTGGAAGAGAAACTGTAACAAGTATCTCTCCGAGCTGAAAAAGAAAGGTAAATATGATTTACTTGTTCTTGAAGTTTGCTTACTGGAATATGATTTGTCATCCTGGATACTTGATTCAGGAGCCACTAATCATGTATGTTCTTCTATGCAGATGCTTGATTCATCAAGGGAGTTAGCTGATGGTGAGGTCATTTTGAGAGTTGGCAGTGGTGCGCTCCTGTCAGTTAAAGTATTAGTGATAGTCCGTTTACATTTTCGATATAATTATTAGGTTTTGAACGATATTATTATATTCCTGGATTTTTGAAAAAAATAATTTCTCTTTCTTTTTTGCAAGAACAGTTATTCGAAGCTTCTTTTATTAATAAAGAGTTTATTGTTTCTAAGAATGGATTCGATATCTGTCATGCTAAAGTTATAAACAGACTGTACATGCTTAAACCGACTAAATGCGCGTTAAATAATTATAAATTATTTAAAGTAGCAAAACCTAAAAGAAACAAACGGCAAAGAGTTTCTCATGAGGATGATAACACATATCTTTGCCATCTTAGATTGGGACATATTAATCTAGATAGGTTAAACATGTTAACAAAGCATGGTGCTTTGAGAGAACTAAAAGTTGAAGCTCTTCCTGTTTGTGAATCATGTCTAGAGGGTAAAATGACCAAGAGACCTTCTGTTGAAAGGGCCAAAGAGCCAAGGAACCACTTGAACTAGTACATAATGATGTCTGTAGATCGATCAATGCACAAGCTAGAGGTGGGTATGAGTATTTTCTCACTTTCATTTACGACTACTCAAGATATGGTTATAGTTACCTAATGTATAGAAAGTCTGATACTTTTAGAAAGTTTAAAAACTTCAAGGCAGAAGCGGAAAAACAATTAAGCAAATTATTGAAAACCTTTCTATCCGATCAAGAATGTGATACTTGAATTTAGAATTTAAGAATTATTTGCTAGAGTGTGGAATCCTATCCCAACTCATAGCACCTGGAACACCACAGTAAAATGGTATTGTAGAAAGAAGAAACCGAACCTTATTGGATATGGTTAGGTCGATGTTAAGCTACTCATCACTGTCGCTTATATTTTGGGGATATGCACTACACACAACTATTTATATTTTCAATGTAGTGCCCTATAAATATGTATGTAAGATGCCTTTAGAGTTATGGAATGGCTCCAAATCTAGTTTGCGTCATTTTCGTATAGGGGGGTGTCCAATTCACGTTCTTAGACCCAATACCAGAAAGTTAGACTCAAGGTCTGAGGTATGCATATTCTGTTAGAATATGTTCATAAAGTAACGTGTAATAACTATTTATTTGTATTTAGTTATTTCCCAGACATTAATATTATAAAACATTTATGAATAAATAGAATGTTTTATTTTAAATTAATTATAAATCACTCAAGTCCTAAAACTTTCATCAACGAATGAAGAGTGAAGAGAGAGAGGGAGGGGGAGAGAGAGAGAGAGAGCAAGGTGAGAGAGAGAAAGACAGTGATAAAGATAAAAAAAGATAGTGTGAGATAGCGGGAGAGAGATAAAGAGACATAGAGAAAAAGAGAGAGAGGAGAGAGAGGGAGAGGAATGGGGAGATAGAGAGAGATAGAGATGGAGAGAGAGTGAAAGGGAGATAGAGAGGGAGAGAGAGCAATTGAGACAGATAGACAGAGGAAGAGAGAGGGAAGATAGAGAAAGGAGGGAGAGAGAGAGATCGAGGTGGAAATAGAGAGAGTGAAAGTGAGAGAGAGATAGCGAGAGATAGTGAGAGAGAGAGCGAGAGTGGGTGAGAGAGAGAGGCAGTGAGAGAGAGACAATGAGAGAGTGAGAGAGAGTGGGGGAAGAGAAAGAGAGAGAAAGGGGGAGAGAGACGAAGAGAGAGGGAGAGAGAGAGAGTGAGAGAGTGGAAAAGAGAGAGTGAGAGGGAGAGAGATAGAGAGAGAAAGTGAGAGATAAGAAACCGAGAGGGAGAGAGAGATAATGAGAGAGGGAGAGAGTGAGAGTGAGAGATAGAGAGAGAAATAGCAAGGGGAGAGAGTGAGGGAGCAAGAGAGAGGGAGAGAGTGAGAAACTGAGAGAGAAAGAAAGGGAGGGAGAGAAAGGGAATGAGAGCGAGTGAGAGAGCAAGAGGGAGTGAGAGATATAGAGAGAAAGAGTGCAATGGGGAAAGAGAGAGAGCGAGATAGTGATGGGGAGAGAAAGAGAGAAAGAGTGCAATGGGGAAAGAGAGAGAGCGAGATAGTGATGGGGAGTGAGAGAGAGAGAGAGAAGAGAGCTAGAGAGTGGGAGGGTAAGAGAGCGAGAGGGAGAGAGAGAGAAGGAGAGAGAGAGAGAGAGGGAGAGATGGAGTAAGAGGGAGAGAGTGAGAGAGAAGGGGAGAGAGAGTGTGTGCGTGAGTGAGAGAGAGAGACAAAGAGAAAAGAGAGAGTGTGAAAGTGAGAGAGAGAGAGGGAGAGAGGGAGAGAGTGAGAGAGGGAGAGAGAGGGAAATAAAGAGTGAAAGTGAGAAAGAGAGAGGGAGAGGGAGAGATAGAGAGTGAGAGGGAGGGGGAGAGAGAGAGAGAAAGAGAGTGGGAGGCGAGGAGAGAGAGAGAAAGAGAGTGAGTGGATGAGAGAGAGATGGGGAGAGAGATCGAGGGAGAGGGAGAGAGCGATTGAGACAGGGGAGAGAGATATAGTGAAATGGGGAGAGGGAGAAAGAGGAGAGCTAGAGAGAGGGGGTGCGAGAGTGAGAGAAAGAGACAAAGAGAAAGAGAGAGAGACATGGAAGGAGAGATAGTGCAAGTTAGCGAGAGAGAGCAAGAGAGTACGTGAGAGAGAGAGAGAGGAAAAAAGAGAGGGAGTGGGAGAGAGAGAGGGAGGGAGGGAGAGAGAGAGGGAGTGAGAGAGGGAGAGAGACATCGAGGGGGAAATACAGAGAGTAAAAGTGAGAGAGAGAGGGGGCGAGAGATAGTGAGAGGGAGAGAGCGAGAGAGCGTGAGAGAGGGAGAGCAAGAGAGAGAGAGAGAGACATAAAGAGAGAGACAGAGAGAACGAAAGAGGGAAAGAGTGAGATAGCGAGAGAAGAGAGAGAGTGTGTGAGAGAGAGAGAGACAATGAGAGAGAGTGAGAGAGTGGAAAAGAGAGAGAAAGAGAGAGAGGGAGAGAGAGAGTTAAAGAGGGAGAAAGAGAGTTAGAGAGGGAGATTGAGAAAGAGATAGAGGAAGAGGAAGAGAGAGGGAGGGAGGGATAGTGAGAGAGAGATAAAGAGAGGGAGAGAGAGAAAGGGTGAGAGAGACAGTGGGAGGGGGAGAGAGAGCAAGGGAGAGAGCAAGGGAGAGAGAGGGGGAGAGAGAGACAAAGGGAGAGAGAGAGTGTGTGTGTGAGAGATAGAGAGAGAGAGAGAAAGAGAGAGATAAAGAGAGGGAGGGAGGGAGGGATAGAGAGAGATAGTGAGAGATGGGGAGGGAGTGAGAGTTAGAGGGGGAGAGAGAAATACCAAGGGGGAGAGAGTGAAGGAGCAAGAGAGAGGGAGAGAGAGAAAGGGAGAGAGAGAAAGGGAATGAGAGAGAGGGAGAGAGATCAAGAGAGATTGACAGAGAGCGGGCGAGAGAGAGATAGAGAGACAGAGATAAAGAGAGAAACAGTGGAATGGGAAAAGAGAGAGAGCGAGATAACAATGGAGAGAGAGAAAGGAGAGCTAGAGAGAGGGAGGGTGAGAGAGAGAGGGAGAGAGAAATAGAGAGAGGTAGAGAGGGAGTGAGAGGGAGAGAGAGTGTGTAAGGGAGTGAGGGAGAGAGAGACAAAGAGAAAAGAGAGAGTGAAAGTGAGAGAGAGAGAGAGGGGGAGAGAGTGAGACAGAGGAAAGAGAGAGTGAAAATGAGAAAGAGATAGAGGGAGAGATAGAGAGTGAGAGGGAGGGGGGAGAGAGAGAAAAAGAGAGTGAGAGGGGGGAGTGAGCGAGAGAGAGAAAAAGAGAGTGAGAGGGAGAGAGAGGGGGAGAGAGAGAGTGGGAGAGAGAGATAGTGGGAGAGAGAGAGTGTGGGAGAGAGATAGTGGGAGAGAGAGAGAGAGTGGGAGAGAGCGAGAGTGAGAGAATGAGAGAGTGTTGGAGAGAGAGGGAGGGGAGAGAGAGAGAAAGAGAGAGAGGGAGGGGGAGAGAGAGAGAGCGGGGGAGAGAGGGAGGAAGAGAGAGAGAGGGAGAGAGAGACGAAGAGAAAGAGTGTGTGTGTGAGAGAGAGAGAAAGAGAGAGAGATAGAGAGAGAGAGAAATAGAAAGGGGGAGATAGTGGAGGAGCAAGAGTGAGGGAGAGAAAAAGAGAGGTATAGAGTGAGAGAACAAGTGATAGAAAGAGAGAGAGCAGGAGTGTGAGTTAGAGGGATAGAGAGAGAAAGAGTAAGGGAGAGAGCGGGGAGAGTGAGAGCAATAGAGAGAAGGAGAGAGAGTGAGAGCAAGAGAGAGAAGGAGAGAGAGAGAGCGATATAGAGACAAACAAGGAGAGAGAGGGAGAGAAAGAAAGAGACAGAGTGAGATAGAGAGAGAGAAAGAGAGAGCATGTATGAGAGGGAGAAAGTGAGAGCGAGTGAAAGAGTGGAAAAGAGAGAGGGAGAGAGAGAGTTAGAGAGGGATTTAGAGAGGGAGATAGAGATAGAGGGAAAGAGAGGAAGTGGGAGAGAGAAAAAGAGGGAGAGAGAGGGGCAGGGAGGGATAGAGAGAGAGAGGGAGAGAGAGAGAGAGGCGAGTGACCGAGAGAGAGAAGGAGAGAGAAAAGAGAGAGAGAGAGATGGAGAGAGAGATTGAGAGAGAGGGAGAGAGGTAGAGAGAGATGGAGAGAGAGAGAGAAAGAGAGAGAGAAAGGGAATGGGAGAGAGTGAGAGAGAGATAGTGACAAAGACCGAGAGGTAGTGAGAGAGAGAGAGAGAGAGAGAGAGAGAGAGACAGAGCAAGTGGGAGAGAGAGTGAGATAGATAGCTAGATGGGGAGAGATAGAGAGTGTTAGAGAGAGAGTGGGAGAGAGAGATGGTGGGAGAGAGAGAGAGTGTGGGAGAGAGAGATAGTGGGAGAGAGAGAGAGAGAGTGGGAGAGAGCGAGAGTGAGAGAAGGAGAGAGTGTTGGAGAGGGAGGGAGGGGAGAGAGAGAGAAAGAGAGAGGGAGGGGGAGAGAGAGAGCGGGGGAGAGAGGGAGGAAGAGAGAGAGAGGGAGAGAGACGAAGAGAAAGAGTGTGTGTGTGAGAGAGAGAGAAAGAGAGAGAGATAGAGAGAGAGAGAAATAGAAATGGGGAGAGAGTGGAGGAGCAAGAATGAAGGAGAGAAAAAGAGAGGTATAGAGTGAGAGAACAAGTGATAGAAAGAGAGAGAGCAGGAGTGTGAGTTAGAGGGATAGAGAGAGAAAGAGTAAGGGAGAGAGCGGGGAGAGTGAGAGCAATAGAGAGAAGGAGAGAGAGTGAGAGCAAGAGAGAGAAGGAGAGAGAGAGTGTGATATAGAGACAAACAAGGAGAGAGAGGGAGAGAAAGAAAGAGACAGAGTGAGATAGAGAGAGAGAAAGAGAGAGCATGTATGAGAGGGAGAAAGTGAGAGCGAGTGAAAGAGTGGAAAAGAGAGAGGGAGAGAGAGAGTTAGAGAGGGATTTAGAGAGGGAGATAGAGATAGAGGGAAAGAGAGGAAGTGGGAGAGAGAAAAAGAGGGAGAGAGAGAGGCAGGGAGGGATAGAGAGAGAGAGAGGGAGAGAGAGAGAGGCGAGTGACCGAGAGAGAGAAGGAGAGAGAAAAGAGAGAGAGAGATGGAGAGAGAGATTGAGAGAGAGGGAGAGAGGTAGAGAGAGATGGAGAGAGAGAGAAAGAGAGAGAGAAAGGGAATGGGCGAGAGTGAGAGAGAGATAGTGACAAAGACCGAGAGGTAGTGAGAGAGAGAGAGAGAGAGCAAGTGGGAGAGAGAGTGAGATAGATAGCTAGATGGGGAGAGATAGAGAGAGGGTGAGAGTGTGTGTGTGTGTGAGAGAGAGGGTGGGATAGTGTTTGTGAGTGAGAGAGAGAGACAGATAGAGGGAGAGAGGGAGAGAGAGGGAGAGAGGGAGTGTGTGTATGTGTGAGTGAGTGATAGAGTGAGAGAGACAAAGGGAAAAGAGAGAGAGTGAAAGTGAGAGAGAGAGAGGGAGAGATATAGTGATGGAGAGAGCAAGAGGGAGAGAGGGAGAGACAAAGAGGGAGAGTGGGAGGGATGGGAAAGAGAGAGAGAGAGAGGAGAGTGAGTGCAAGAGAGAGAGGGAGAGAGAGAGTGAGAGTGAGAGAGAGAGACAAAGAGAAAGAGAGAGAGAGAGATAAATAGTGAGAGGGAGCGGGAGAGAGAGAGAGCAGGAGAGAGGGAGAGGGAGAGAGAGACGGAGAGAAAGAGAGTGAGAGGGAGGGGGAGAGAGAGAGCAGGGGAGAGAGGGAGCAAGAGAGGGAGAGGGAGAGAGAGACGGAGAGAAATAGAGTATGTGTGTGTGTGTGAGAGAGAGAGAGAGAGATAGCAAGGGGGAGAGAGTGGGGGAACAAGAGTGAGGGAGAGAAAGAGACAGGGATAGAGTGAGAGAACAAGTGAGAGAGAGAGAGCATGAATGTGAGTGAGAGATAGAAAGAGAGAGAGTAAGGGAAAGAGAGAGATAGAGATAATGAAATCAAGGGGGAAGAGAGAGAGGGAGAGAGATACAAAGAGATAGATTGAAGGGGAGAGTGTGAGGGAGAGATAGAGAGAGCGAGAGGCAGTGAGAGAGAATGAGAGAGAGAGTGGGGGGGGGAATATAACAGTGAAAGTGAGAGAGAGAGAGTGAGAGGGAGAGAGCGAGAGAGATCGAGAGAGGGAGAGAGAGAGTAGGAGAAAGAGAGAGAGAGAGGGAGGGGAAAGAGCGGGGAGAGTGAGAGCAAGGGAGAGAGGGAGTGAGAGACGAAGAGAGAGAGATAGAGCGAGATAGAGAGAAACAAGGAGAGAGTGGAAAGAAAGAAAGAGACGCAGAGTGAGGTAGAGAGAGAAAGAGAGAGATAGTGTGTGTGTGTGAGAGAGAAAGTGAGAGCGAGTGAGAGAGTGGAAAAGGGAGAGGGAGAGAGTTAGAGAGGGAGAGAGAGGGAGATACCGATCGAGGGAAAGAGAGGAAGTGGGAGAGAGAGGAAGAGGGAGAGAGAGAGGCAGGGAGGGATAGAGAGAGAGAGAGCGAGAGAGAGAGAGAGGTGAGTGATCGAGAGAGAGAAAGATAGAGAAAATGAGAGAGAGAGAGGAAGAGAGAGAGAGGAAGAGAGAGATGGAGAGAGAGATAGAGAGAAAGGGAATGGGAGAGAGTAAGAGAGAGATAGTGATAGAGAGCGAGAGGTAGCGAGAGAAGGCGAGAGAGGGCGAGAGAGAGAGAGAGAGATAGAGAGAGAGAGATAAATAGAGAAAGGGAGATAGAGAGAGTGTGCGATAGATAGCTAGATGGAGAGTGAGGAGAGCTAGAGAGAGGGTGAGAGAGTGTGTGTATGTGAGAGAGAGAGGCTGGGAGAGTGTTTGTGAGAGAGAAAGAGAGAGATAGAGATAGAGAGAGAGAAATAGAGAGAGGGAGAGAGGGGGAGAGAGAGTGTGTGTGTGTGAGTGAGGGAGAGAGTGAGAGAGAAACAGGGAAAAGAGTGAGAGTGAAAGTGAGAGAGAGAGAGGGAGAGATTGAGTGATGGAGAGAGAAAGAGTGAGAGGGAGGGAGAAACAGAGGGAGAGAGAGGGTGGGGAAAGAGAGAGACAGAGCGATGAGAGTGAGTGGAAGAGAGAGAGTGTGTGTGAGTGAGAGAGAGACACAAAGAGAAAAGAGAGAGTGAAAGTGAGAGAGAGAGAGGGGGAGAGAGGGAGAGAGTGTGAGAAGGAGAGAGAGGGAAATAGAGAGAGTGAAAGTGAGAAAGAGAGAGGGAGAAAGAGAGTGGGTGGGGTGAGAGAGTGAGAGAGAGAGAGAGACAAAGAGAAAGAGAGAGAGACAGGGAAGGAGAGATAGTGCAAGTTAGCGAGAGAGAGAGCAAGAGAGTACGTGAGAGAGAGAGAGGAAAAGAGAGAGGGAGTGGGAGAGAGAGAGAGGGAGGGAGGGAGAGAGAGAGTGGGAGAGAGAGTGGGAGTGAGAGAGGGAGAGAGAGATCGAGGTGGAAATACAGAGAGTGAAAGTGAGAGATAGGGGGCGAGAGATAGTGAAAGGGAGAGAGTGAGAGAGTGTGAGAGAGAGTTAGAAAGGGAGAAAGAGAGAGGGAGATTGAGAAAGAGATAGAGGAAGAGGAAGATAGATAGGGAGGGAGGGATAGAGAGAGATAGAGAGAGGGAGAGCGAGAAAGGGGGAGAAAGAGTGGGAGGGGGAGAGAGAGAGCAAGAGGGAGAGAGGGAGAGAGAGACAGAGAGAGAAGAGTGTGTGTGTGTGAGAGAGAGAGAGAAAGAGAGTGATAAAGGGATGGAGGGAGGGAGAGAGAGATAATGAGAGAGGGGGAGAGAGTGAGAGTGAGAGGGAGAGAGGGGTGAGAGAGAAATAGCAAGGGGGAGAGAGTGAGGGAGCAAGAAATAGGGAGAGAGTGAGAAATCGAGAGAGAGACAAAGGGAGAGAGAAATGGAATGAGAGAGAGGGAGAGAGAGCAAGAGTGAGTGAGAGAGATAGGGCGATAGAGAGAGATAGAGAGAAATAGTGGAATGGGGAAAGAGAGAGAGCGAGATAGTGATGGAGAGAGAGAGAGAGGAGAGCTAGAGAGAGGAGAGCTAGAGAGAGGAAGGGTGAGAGAGTGAGGGAGAGAGAGACAAAGAGAAAAGGGAGAGGGAGGGAGTGAGTGGGAGAGAGATAAATAGAGGGAGGGAGTGAGTGGGAGAGAGGGAGAGAGAGAGTGTGAGGGAGTGAGGGAGAGAGAGAGACAAAGAGAAAAGAGAGAGAGTAAAAGTGGGAGAGAGAGGGAGAGGGAGAGAGTGGGAGAGGGAGAGAGAGGAAATAGAGAGAGTGAAAATGAGAGAGAGACAGAGGGAGAGATATAGAGTGAGAGGGAGGGGGAGAGAGAGTGAGAAAGAGAGTGAGTGTGGGGTAGAGCGAGAGAGAGGGGGGGAGAGTCGAGGGATAGAGAGGGGGATAAAAAGAGTGTGTGTTGGAGAGAGAGAGTTGGAGAGAGATAGTGGGAGAGAGAGAGAGATAGTGTGTGTTGGGGAGAGAGAGAGGACGGGGAGAGAGAGAAAGAGAGAGAGGGAGGGGGAGAGAGATCGGGGGAGAGAGGGAGCAAGAGAGAGAGGGAGAGAGAGAGACAGAGAGAAAGAGAGTGAGAGAGAGAGAGAAAGAGAGAGAGGGAGAGAGTGAAATAGCAAGGGGGAGAGAGTGTGGAGCAAGTGTGAGGGAGAGAAAGAGAGTGGGATAGAGTCAGAGAACAAGTGAGAGAGAGCAGGAGTGTGAGTGAGAGAGATAGAAAGAGAGAGTAAGGGAAAGAGAGAGATAGAGAGAGTGAAATCAAGGGGGAGAGAGAGGGAGAGGGAGAGAGACACAAAGAGATAGAGAGAAGGTGAGTGTGTGAGGGAGAGATAGAGTGAGCGAGAGGCGTGAGAGAGATAGAGAGAGTGGGGGGATAGAAAGAGTGGAAGTGAGAGAGAGGGAGAGAGCGAGTGAGATCGAGAGAGGGAGAAAGAGAGGGAGAGAGTGAGAGTGGGAGAAAGAGAGAGAGGGAGGGGAAAGAGAGAGAGGGAGGGGAATAGAGAGAGTGAAAGTGAGAGAGAGAGAGAGGGAGAGAGCGAGTGAGATCGAGAGAGGGAGAAAAAGAGTGAAGAGAGAGAGGGAGAAAGAGAGGGAGAGAGTGAGTGGGAGAAAGAGAGAGAGGGAGGGGAAAGAGAGAGAGAGAGGGATGGGAAAGAGAGAGAGAGAGAGCTGGGAGAGTGAGAGCAAGAGAGAGAGGGAATGAGAGACGAAGAGATAGAGAGAAACAAGGAGAGAGAGGGAGAGAAAGAAAGAGACACATAGTGAGATAGAGAGAGAAAGAGAGAGAGAGAGTTTGAGAGAGAGAGAAAATGGAGAGCGAGTGAGAGAGCGGAAAAGAGAGAGTGAGAGAGTGGAAAAGAGAGAGAAAGAAAGAGAGGGAGAGAGAGAGTTAGAAAGGGACAAAGAGAGAGGGAGATTGAGAAAGAGATAGAGGAAGAGGAAGAGAGAGAGGGAGGGAGGGATAGAGAGAGATAAAGAGAGAGGGAGAGAGAGAAAGGGGGAGAGAGAGTGGGAGGGGGAGAGAGAGCAAGAGAGAGAGGAAGAGAGAGACAGAGGGAGAGTGTATGTATGAGAGAGAGAAAGAGAGAAAGAGAGAGATAAAGGGTGGGAGGGAGGGAGAACGAGATAATGAGAGAGGGGGCGAGAGTGAGAGAGGGGGAGAGAGGGGGGAGAGAGAAATAGCAAGGGGGAGAGAGTGAGGGGGCAAGAGAGAGGGAAAGAACGAGAAACCGAGATAGAGAGAAAGGGAGAGAGATAGGGAATGAGAGAGAGGGAGAGAGAGAGCAAGAGGGGGTGGGAGAGAGCGGGCGAGAGAGAGAGAGATAGAGAAAGAAATAGTGGAATGGGGAAAGAGAGAGAGCGAGATAGTGATGGAGAGAGAGAAAGGAGAGCTAGAAAGAGGAAGGGTGAGTGAGTGAGGGAGTGAGGGAGAGAGAGAGACAAAGAGAAAAGAGAGAGGGAGGGAGTGAGAGGCAGAGAATGAAATAGAGAGATGGAGGGAGGGAGTGAGAGGGGGAGTGGGAGAGAGAGAGTGTGAGGGAGTGAAGGAGAGAGAGACAAAGAGAAAAGAGAGAGAGTGAAAGTGAGAGAGAGAGAGAGGGGAGAGATTGAGAGAGGGAGATTGAGGAAATAGAGAGAGTGAAAATGTGAGAGAGAGACAAAGGGAGAGATAGAGAGTGAGAGGGAGGGGGAGAGAGAGTGAAAAAGAGAGTGAGTGGGGAGAGAGAGAGGGGGAGAGAGAGAGTGTGTGTGTTGGAGAGAGAGAGTGGGAGAGAGTGATAGTGGGAGTGAGAGGGGGAGAGAGAGTGTTGGGGAGAGAGAGGGAAGTGAGAGAGAGAGAGAAAGAGAGAGGGAGGGGGAGAGAGAGATCAAGGGAGAGAGGGAGCAAGAGAGAGAGAGGGAAAGAGAGATGGAGAGAAAGAGTGTGTGTGTGTGTGTGAGAGAGAGAGAGAGAGAGAGAGAGAGAGAAAGAAAGAGAGAGAGAGAGGGAGAGAGTGAAATAGCAAGAGGGAGAGAGGGGGAGAGAGTGAGAGTGAGCGGGAGAGAGGGGGAGAGAGAAATAGCAAGGGGGAGAGAGTGAGGGAGCGAGAGAGGGGGAGAGAGTGAGGGAGCAAAAAAGAGGGAGAGAGGGAGAAATCGAGAGAGAGAGAAAGGGAGAGAGAGATGGGGAATGAGAGAGAGGGAGAGAGAGCAAGAGTGAGTGAGACAGAGCAGGCGAGAGAGAGAGAGAGAGGGAGAAATAGTGGAATGGGGAAAGAGAGAGAGCGAGATAACGATGGAGAGAGAGGAGAGCTAGGGAGAGGAAGGGTGAGAGAGTGAGGGAGTGAGGGAGAGAGAGATAAAGAGAAAAGGGAGAGGGAGGGAGTGAGAGGGAGAGAGAGAAATAGAGAGATGAAGGGTGGGAGTGAGAGGGATAGAGGGAGAGAGAGACTGTGAGGGAGTGAGGGAGAGAGAGACAAAGAGAAAAGAGAGAGAGTGAAAGTGAGAGAGAGAGAGAGAGAGAGGGAGAGAGTGAGAGAGGGAGAGAGAGGAAATAGAGAGAGTGGAAATGAGAGAGAGACAGAGGGAGAGATAAAGAGTTATATGGAGGGGGAGAGAGAGTGAAAAAGAGAATGAGTGGGGGGGGGGAGAGAGTGAGTGAGTGAAATAGCAAGGGGGAGAGAGTGTGGAGTAAGAGTGAGGGAGAGAAAGAGAGAGGGATAAAGTGAGAGAACAAGTGAGAGAGAGAGAGAGCAGGAGTGTGAGTGAGAGGGATAGAGAGAGATAGAGTAAAGGGGAAAGAGAGATAGAGAGAGTGAAATCAAGTGGGAGAGGGAGAGAGACACAAAGAGATAGAGAGAAAGAGAGTGTGTGAGGGAGAGATAGAGAGTAGGAGAGGCGTGAGAGAGCGGGNGGGGGGTGGGGGAATAGAGAGAGTAAAAGTGAGAGAGAAAGGGAGAGAGTGAGTGAGATCGAGAGAGGGAGAAAGAGAGGGAGAGAGAGTGGGAGAAAGAGAGAGAGAGGGGGAGCGGAAAGAGAGAGAGAGAGGGAGGGGAAAGAGAGAGAGCGGGGAGAGTGAGAGCAAGAGAGAGGGAATAAGAGATGAAGAGATTGAGAGAGAGCGAGATAGAGAGAAACAAGGGGAGAGGGGGGAGAGAAAGAAAGAGACATAGAGTGAGATCGAGAGAGAAAGAGAGAGAGAGAGAGAGAAAGTGAGAGCGAGTGAGAGAGTGGAAAAGAGAGAGGGAGAGAGAGTTACAGAGGGAGAGAGGGAGATAGAGATAGAGGGAAAGAGAGGAAGTGGGAGGGATAGAGAGAAAGAGAGTTTGTGGGAGAGAGCGAGAGAGAGGTAAGTTACCGAGAGAGAGAAAGAGAGAAAATGAGAGAGAGATAGAGAGAGATGGAGAGAGAGAGATGGAGAGAGAGAGAAAGAGAGAGAGAGAAAGAGCGAGAGAAAGAGAGAGAGAAAGAGAGAGAGAAAGAGAGAGAAAGGGAATGGGAGAGAGTGAGAGAGAGATAGTGACAGAGAGTGAGAGGTAGTGAGAGAGGGTGAGATAGAGAGAGAGAAAGAAATAGAGCAAGGGGGATAGAGAGGGAGTGAGATAGATAGCTAGATGGAGAGAGAGAGGGGAGCTAGAGAGAGAGGGGGTGAGAGTGTGTGTGTGTGTGTGAGAGAGAGGGTGGGAAAGTGTTTGTGTGTGTGTGAGAGAGAGAGAGAGAAGTAGAGAGAGGGAGAGAGGGAGAGAGAGTCTGTGTGAGAGTGAGTGAGAGAGTGAGACAAAGGGAAAAGAGAGAGAGAGTGAAAGTGAGAGAGACAGAGAGAGAGAGGGAGAAAGATAGAGTGATGGAGAGAGAAAGAGAGAGAGGGAGGGAGAGACAGAGAGGGAGAGAGTTGGAAGGGAAAGAGAGAGGGAGAGAGCAAGGAGAGACAGAGAGGGAGAGAATGGGAAGGGAAAGAGAGAGAGAGCGAGGAGAGTGAGTGCAAGAGAGAGAGGGAGAGAAAGAATGAGAGAGAGAGAGAGTGTGTGTGTGTGTGTGAGAGAGAGAGAGAGAGAGAGAGAGAGAGTGAGTGATAAAGGGAGGGAGGGAGGGAGAGAGAGATAATGAGAGAGGGGGAGAGAGTGAGAGTGAGAGCGAGAGAGGGGGAGAGAGAAATAGGCAGGGGGAAAGAGTGAGGGAGCAAGAGAGAGGGAGAAAGCGAGAAAGGGAGAGAGAGAAATGGAATGAGAGAGAGGGGGAGAGAGTAAGAGTGAGTGAGAGAGAGCAGGCCAGAGAGAGAGATAGAGAGAGAAATAGTGGAATGGGGAAAGAGAGAGAGCGAGATAGTGATGGAGAGAGAGAGGAGAGCTAGAGAGAGGAAGGGTGAGAGAGTGAGGGAGTGAGGGAGAGAGACAAAGGGAAAAGATAGAGGGAGAGAGTGAGAGGGAGAGAGGGAGAGAGGGAGAGAGAGTGTGTGAGGGAGTGAGGGAGAGAGAGACAAAGAGAAAAGAGAGAGAGTGAATGTGAGAGAGAGAGAGACAGGGAGAGAGTGAGAGAGGGAGAGAGAGGAAATAGAGAGAGTGAAAATGAGTGAGAGATAGAGGGAGAGATAGAGAGTGAGAGGGAGGGGGAGAGAGAGTGAAAAAGAGAGTGAGTGGGGAGAGAGAGAGGGGGAGAGAGAGAGTGTGTGTGT